>NW_006495906.1:2104630-2148232 GCF_000471905.2 Amborella trichopoda | reverse complement strand
GCCCCCCTTTTTCTTCTTTATTTGTGCAGTGCAAGTTCTCGATGTTATCCAACTTCCTCGCGTCGACGCGTTAGGGTCTTACCTCTACACTAGGGTGTCTCTGACGAGGGCAAATTTGCTGGGAGAGCTCCAGCCTAGTCAGGAGATCACCTGGCCTTCTCGTATCACCTTTGCAGGCGAGAGCGCGCAGCTTTGTCTGCATGGGGATCCCAACGGGGAGACTCTCGTCCATAGGGATGGCGTGCCCCTTTATCATGCTTTGCGTAGGCACTCTCCTTTTGATGAGAGTAGGCCTATATTGGGGAAGAGGATGTTGGTGAAGCTCGGTCTTCAGTGGGCTGCAAGAACTCTTCATTTTGAAGGGGAGCACCAGTACCTGACTGGATACAACACTTGGACCTTGGACGTGTTGGATTCTTTCGCTGGTACCTTGAAGGAGTGTGGTCTAGCCGTGACATGTCAATGCTCGACTGGCTACTACGATTGGTGTTCAAATGCCATGAAGGGTTTGCTGGAGACATGGTGTTTTCGTACCAACAGTTGGCTTTTGCAAGAGGATGAGGTAGGTGTTACCCTTTTGGATTTGTATTTTGTAGGTGGCCTCCCTTTGCTGGGGGAGGAATCTGAGGAGTTTGTCCCCAGTAATGGGTTATTTTCGGGGGCATGCCCATTAAAGGTAGGCGCGCTCCTGTGAGTCTCAGTGAGCTGTACGAGATCTATCTGCTCCTATACTCAGAGTTGCAACCCTCAACTGATGGGGTACATTTTGAAGCATGGCGAGATTACTTTCACGGTAACCGCCAAGAGAGTGAGGATGTGGGCTCGAGTGCTTCATGGGCAGATGAATCTCAACGGGTGGAGGCAATCAGGGCTTCAAAGAAGATGGTTGACACTCCGAGGTGGAATGTGTAGGACAGGGTGTACCTGGCCGCCGATTTGACCCTCTTCTCATGCAAGTTCGCTCTTCCAGGGTAGAAGGGCTATGTCATCCAGCCCGGTTGTGTCTATGTGGCCTGTATGATAGCCGAGGGTACTGGTTTGCACTGGCTCAGTCAGTCTTATGTAGTATTTTCCATGGGTTAGGGTCCATTGCCTATGGAAAGGACCCTTCTAGGGACAACAACGATGAGGTCTCCCTGGGTGAAGGGTTCCTGGGGGGTTTCACCACGAGCTTCCCCGTGCATTATGTTTTTGGGTGGCTTTCTGCATATTTTCCCAGCTCGTATGAGGTCAACGAGAATCTTTCAATGGCAATGTGCCTGCATATGCTAAAGATTGCTGGGATGAGGGTCGTAGTCATGGAGCTAGATGCACTTCGTGAGCTTCTAGCTGATGCGTCCTCCTTCACTCGTGGGGGACCTTTCCTAATTGGTCATCCCTTAGCCGGTATCTTCATTGATGCTTTTGGCCTTGCCCATAATAAGGTGATCACCGAGACCAAAGTGGCCATGTACCTTGTAAGCGTATGAGGGTGTTTTCTTTCGTTCAGGGGAGTGGAGTGCAAGAGGTTAGAGGGTTATTTTCCTCATCGCTTTGCACGTCAACATGGTCTGGATCAAGGGTGTTGTGCCGCCATTTCTTTCTCAAAGAGATATGGAAAGAAAGGGGTGTTTCATGATCCTGAGGCTCCTGGTATGAGCCGAGAGGTCTAGACCGACCTTGATATGTGTATTTCTCGAAAGTCTTGTCTTCTTCTCCCTGGTCATAGCGGGTCCCCCATTATGGCCGTGTGGGTCATACGACTGCGAGATACCGCAGTGGTGGGATTCTAGTAATGCTGACTACTGGGACATGGCCCATCCGTGGCAAGTTGCTAGTGGCTCCAAACACGATGGAAGGGCTGGCAGACAGCTCTTCCCTCCTCCTTTTTCTGTCATCTTGGGCTCTGATCATCATCTAGCGAAAATTGACCAAGCCTCTTTTGTTAAGCAGAGATGAGGACGGGATGAAGCTGCTCTCGTTGAAGAAGAAGACGTGGTCTTTCTTCGATACTTGACGTGATCTTCAGCTGGGGCGAAGGGGGTGTGGCCTCACCTCATGAAGATGAGCGTGCCCCGGCTCCATGTGCTCGGCCTAAAGGCAAACCTCATTCTGGCTCGTCTAGACGAGCCAGTCGTGCTCCAAGGCCTCCTGTTGCTACTAAGCTCAAGAGCGTTCCCCCCAAGGATAGGGAGGATAAGGAGAGAGAGAGAGAAAGAGAAAGAGAGGGAGAGAATCTTTGCCCGTTTCTTCTTATCGAGAGAGAGACAGGCATTCGAGCAAGGGAGACTTGCCCTCCACGATGGCGCCCTCAGTACCATCTCATGTGAGGTGGGCTCAGCCAGGAGCTCGTAGGGCTCAGGATTCTCCTCCAATGGCACCGTCTTTAGTTTCGCTAGCAACGTCGCCCGATGGTGAACTATTCGATCGTCTTGATAGGCTGCTGTAAGATCTGAGTGATTGGGGCACCGAGGCTCTTTCATGCGAGGATGCGGCATATGCCTCTTTTGAAAGGAATTTGGATGCCCTGGAGAAGGACTTGGCCGACCGGTAAGGCCTCATGCAGCAGGGCACACAAGAACGAGCCCAGCTCGTTTCATAGCTGGAGTCCTTATCGATGAAGGTCGCGAACCTTTCTAGGGAGCTCGAGATAGTGAAGGCTGAGATGGAGGTTGCAATCTCGGGTGGCTGCGAAGAGCGCTTGTCGAGATTCTAGCTGGGAGGCGTTGCATCAGCGGTCGCGAGAGTTGGAGCAGCTGGATTATGACGTTGTGGCAATTGCCAACTTGGCCAGTTCAAATGCCCAAATGATTTCTCACCTTGAAGAAGAGAGACAAGCCCTGCTTCGACGTTCTGAGGGGCTGAAGGCAATAGTTGAGGAGTCTCTCAATTGTTTTTGAAGGTGCAAGGCCTTTTCCCATTCCTCTTTTTTTCTGTATTCCTTTTCTTGAGTTTTTGTTTGAACTTCCTTTTTGTAACCTTTCCAATTATAATGAATAAAGAGTTGTTTTTTTTTTTGCTGCCTTTTGGACCAATTGAGTTTCTTCTCAGGTTTTCAGATTTTTCCTGCCCATGGAGAGCGGGGATTGAGTTGGTTGGGGCTCTTGCTGCGAGGAAGTCTGCCCCTCCTGGCTTCCTTGTGGTGGTGAGGCTCGTCCATCTGACCGATTCGGATGTAGTTTTCAAGATAGAGCCGAACACCCTGCAATTGGCCAAGTCATGGCCCCTTTGTTGATGGTATTTGCACCAATGGTTTTGGTCTTTTGGCATGCTTAGTTCTTGTCTTTTGGGAGGGCAGGGTGTTATCATCTCATGTTGAGACATCATGTTGAATAGGGTAGAAAGTCGTTCAGGAGGGTGCCTGGCTGTAGAAGAGTCATTGATGGGCTCCTCGTGGATCGTGACCATGTGGAAGCTTCTGGGGTCTCGAAAGCTTTCTTGAGGCCTTCTAGGTCAATTTGTCTGTTTCAGATCAGGGCTTTGATGTGCTCTTTCAACTGGATGCAATCCTAGACTAGGTGTCCTACGCTCCGATGGTAAGTACAATATTTGGGTCAACAACGAGGTATGCTTACTCCGCTTCTTAGCGTCAGAGAGGACTAACATCTCTTGATCAAGGAGCATTTCCAGGAGGGTGGGGACCCACTCTTTATTGAAGTTGTACTTCTAATTTAGTTTGCACAAGAATTCCTCGGTTTGGTGCTATTTTTGTGGTTGCAGCACATTATTATAATTCTGCTTCTGAGGGGCTTTCGGTTACGAGTCCATCTGGGCTTTAGTCGGTATCCCTCGTGACATGTCTAGGATCGGCAAAGGGGCCATATTGGCCGCAGGTTTAGCGTCAAGGGGTGCGGTTGTGATGGCTGCACTGATTACGTTCTTGGGTTGATTGGCGTGAGGATTGGACCTATTGCCCCCGGTTTTACAAGTTTGCATGGTGCCTGAGTTTTGAGCTCGATCTCCTCCATGGTGTTTTAATAGGCTTTCAATCTTGGTGGCCTTGGTGATCATGTCGGAGAAGGTGGTAGGGTTGGACGCCTCGACGTGTAGATCAATCTCTTGTTTCATATTCCTTACGCACGTTTGACTCGTCTGGTTCTTGCATCATAGTGAGGAGCTCTATGGTTTGGACTTCTAATTCGGCCTTGAAGAAACGTTTGTAGAAGAGCTGTTCAATTTCTTCCCACAAGTAGACTGAGTTTGGTGGCAGATGCGCATACCATTTGAATGTGTGTCCCTCTAGTGTTTCAACGAACTGTCGTAAGAGTACCCTGGTGTTCGTGGCTGATTCCTGGCATGAGGACGTGAAGTGGGCTATGTATTGTTGCGGTGACCCCGTTCCGTCAAAGACTGGTAGCTTCCCCTTTTGTTATCTAGTGGGGAAGGTGACCCGATCAATCCAAGGCTGGTAAGGCTTTTGTACTGGCTATTCTCGAACTTCTTCGACACCCGGAGGCCTTGGATGCTCTTGTTAATTATTGCTTGGACATCTTCTTGACAGAAGGTTATTGAGGCAACCTGGGAGACTGTATTATGCTGATCTTAGAAGGAGGTGGGTGGATCACCGTGCACCAATGTCTAGCCCATGGGAGGTGGCTGTGTTATATTCCTCTCATCATTTTGAGGACTACGGGGATAACTCACCTCCTGGTGGAGAGACATTGCGGTACAAACGCCCTCCAGTCGTTTGATCTATCCAGGATGTCCATTAGGATACATTCGATGCCTGGGGGTGGATCTTCCTTATCTCCTTCATTGTGGTAAACTACCATTACTTCCACTCGTTCGTTGGAGCTCAACGATTCAGCTGGTGGGGCGATCCTGGGCCTCTTGGTGCCCTGATCTGGAATGTGGGTTAGCAGTGGTGGATCCTATCATTCTTGGGCTTGAAATCGCTTACAGCCCGAGTGAGCACCGGTTCTGGGCAGCCTCAAGGACAAGGTTTTGTCAAGCGTGGTACTCTGAGGGTTCGGGGACGTCGCTCGATTTGGATCGGCGCGTGACATCCCAAGGGGCACATCTCTTTAACTTGATGGAGTTCTGCTATGCTTTGTGAATCAGGCAGGTTGGACTCGTTTTCATGTATCTCGACGACATGACATCCAACGATGTCGTCCATCGTGAGAGGGTTTGCGTTTTGTAATAAGTAGAATCGGTTGTCCTCCAGTAGACCCCCAAAAGTTGAACTTTCAGCTCGTCCCCCCTGCAAGGCTACCTGGATCTGCCTTGCCTGCTCATGTCGAGGGAGTGGGTCAGTCTTCGCAGTGGACGATCCTGTGCTTGCCTTTCACGATGGTTGTGTTTTCGATTAAGAGGCCAGCTGACAGGCCATTTTCGGATGTGGTCTGCCCCGAGCTCTGTTTTTTTTTAGGGGGGAGGGGGGTCCCATGAGTACAGTGCGAGCAGAGTTGAAAGGACATTGCTTGGTGGGAACTTTTTTGAGAGCCAAGCGGTGGTCAGTACCTGGCCTACGGCTTGGGTTTCCGGTATGTCCATCTTCATGTCAGCTGGGGCTCTGTCCCTACATGGGTATGCACGAGCTATCGAGGTGTTCGGGATGGGCCTAGGTCCATCCCATCGTGCTGCACAGGGCTCAACACTTGGAATGCTGGCCCATCTGGTTCGATAGGCCTTATGGCTTTCGAGATATATGTGCAGGGGCTTTTGTGACCTTCGGTTGATCTGAAGGCTGTGTGCCTGCATGGGCCTACCGTGTGGATTGCCCCGAGCTGCAAGTTTGTCATGTGGCATGGACGCGGTCAAAGGACCACTTGTAGTGAACTTGGGTTTGAAGAGACCCGAGGTGGGTGGAGGGATTGAGATGGGTTGTCATCAACCTCGACTTGCCATCGTGATGATTAGGCCATAAGCGGTGATGAGAGTGCGGAGGACGGTCCTACACGAGTGGCGCGTGGGACGGGCCGTACCGCTTTACGGGCATCGGTGGAGGTGGCAGCCCTATTGGGGTTCACCGAGTGGTGGGGAAGCCCACGTCCAGGTCTACGACTGAAGAGGTGCCAGTCGTGAGGGTGTGAAAAGTGACTGCGGCGCATTCCCTAGAGGTAACTCTAGTGGGTTCCCAAGGGTCAAGGGTGGAGGAAAGAGTAGGGGCTTGGATGCCCATACTCCACATGGATTGAACTAGGATAGCGGGACCAGTAAACCCACTGGTGCATGAATGAGTCACCAATATGGGGATGAGAAAGTCCCCGATTTGGAGGAGAGAAGAAGAGTGGGAATCCATCAAGATTTTAGAAAGAGAGGAGAAGAGGATTTTCGTCTGAAAACAGTCCGAGCCAACTATAGGTTGGCGTGTCCTCAGTGGAGTGACCAGTTGGTCGGAGCCTGATTTTCTCTAGTTTTCTCAAACAACCGTCGAAGGCTTACATGTGCGGCGCATCGGGTGACACGGGCCCTAGCTTTCTAGAGTGTGGATAGGCTACCAACAAAAGAGAAAGATTTTACGTTGGGGGAGGATTGATTCACTAACCTCGTCGTTGTGAGTTCGTGGGACACGTCCGGGCAGTTCATTCTCTTAGATCAGTTACGAATGCCCTCCGGCTGTTCACTAGCGCAGTTTGGTCCAGGAATCTCTTCAGACGCTACGACCCTCTTCTCTCCTCTCAAGTCTAAATTCTGATGAATGTCTTGATTTTTCTCTCCAAGGTTAGCTCTGTTTTGTTTGATCGAACAAGCGAGTGGGGAACTTTGTCGTTCTCGTCAGGCTGTCTAAGTGAGAAGGAGGGATCAGACATGGGCGCACGATGGTTCCAACCATTTTCAGTTTACTCAAGTCCGCGCAGCTTTGCATATACATGGGATTACGTGTACTAGAAGGGAAGAGAGGAAGTTTCAGAAACGATAAACATCTTCAAGAGGGGAAAGTGCGTACCCGCGCGGTCAGGCATATTTCCCTCTCTTACAAAAGCTTTCTCTCTCCTCTCCTTGAAACGCTAAGGTTAAGAGGAAAGACAAGCAGAAGCAAGCGTAATGCCTCTTCTTTATTGAATTGTAATCCCCTTTTTACATTTGACTTAAGCTTGTTTATGTAAAGTTCTCACCAAATAGGGGTTGATACTCAAAAACTAAACCTAAATGCAAGTAAAATATATTAAAATAAAGTCTCAAAATTGGGTACAATGACAAAAATTCCCTAAAACGCTTTTGAACATATGACAAACTCGTCCTACTCTGAGGAGCCTGCCACCATTGTCAAAACTTCGAGAGTTCTTCCCAGATTCTTCCATTATGAGATCGATTGATCTATTGTTATATTATTGACGTTCGTTTCCTTGTGATCGTTCCGATCCATTTTGATCGTTTTTGCGACAATCTCCTTCATGAGTGGAGGTACCCGGTTGGGTACTTTTTATGAACTCTTTGATGGTCTATGTGGCATTTCTGAGTCGATTGCGAGCCTGGAGAAGGTTTTCTTTGAGTGCTTTCTGCAAGAGGTTTGATTTGCTTTTGCGTTGTTCCTTGGACTTTTGGTGGACCGTTGGGAAAGGGATTTTCGACGATGGGATCTTCTTGTTTTTATTGTTGTGACCTTGGGTTTCGTGTTTTTCTCTATTTTTCTTAGAATGTTGCGTGTTGTGTTTGACTTGGTTTTCTTCCTGGGAGTATTCTTTTGTCGATATCAGTTTTTGCGCGGCCTAGTCCTCTTTTGCGAAGGGCTAAGACGTCGTTCTGAATATTTCGGCGTCCATGGTCCTAGGCCTCCTTTCTTCTCTTTCGTGGAGGAGGCTTGTCTTTTGCGCTTGTTCATCAGAGGGAGGGATATCGTGGAAACTTTTTCGTGGGTGTTTTGAGGCGTTCGGCCACTCTTTTGCTGCAGGGAAAAAGTTGCGAGTTCGTCAAGGGGTGGCCAAGGAATCGCCGTGGCTATCGACTGGTTTGGTGAGGCCACGTACGGCGGAAGCCGTGCCTTTTCCCTAGTTCACGATGGTCTGGGCTTAGGGCCACTAGGTGGGTTTGTTTGAGCCCAGACCCATTTCTTTTTCTTGGAAGATGACGTTGGTCGTTAGGCATGCCCATCCGACTCCTATACACATGGTGGCGGGGATAAGGCTTTCAACTCTTGTTCATGTAGACATCTTTTTCCTTCGGTTATCCTTATTTCGAGGTTTATTTCATCTACGGCTATTGTTTTTCGTGCAGCTCTGTCTTGTGCACCGCCATGACTGGGTTGTGGCCGACTCTCTTACTTTATTTGATCAAAGGGCTGAGGTGCATCAAAAATGATGTATAACACTGCTAACAATCCCCACCCAAGGGGAAACCCTTGCTCTCCTCCTCTCTCTCTCCTCTTTCTTAGGCGAAAGTAGGGTTTGAAGCTTTCAGGTGAAAATACTCGCGAGCCAATGGAGGGATATGATACCTAATCTTCCATTAAAGATGGGCTTTTTTTCTTTCTCATCCAACCGACTCTCTTTCTCTCTCTAAATCCTGTTTATCTCTTCAAAGGCTTGATCATTGAAAAGGAGGATCAAAGGAGAGAGAGAATCTAATTTCTGAGAGAGGTTGATGCATAAAATTTTTTGATATCAACGGTGAAGGAAATGGGAGAGATAAACATCACAAAAGGACGATATGCGAGCAACAACAGAAATCGGATCGGATCTTTCTTACTCTGATACCATGTTAGAATTTGGGGGAGCATAGAATGGAGAATGAAGAGAAAAGAAGAGAGAACACAACATTTATATGGTTCAAGCCGAAGCCTTACGTCCACGGATCCAAAGACTAATGGGCTACATCTTCACCATTTTAGATGAATGTTTACATCAATAAGTACCTCTATATATATAGGAGAATCACACAATTAGAGGAAATAATTATGGTATGACAACTTAATGACCAAGTAACTTTGACTTGGTCTCTTCTTATCTTCTAGATACCTAATCTTATCAAGCGATATATACCCATACATCCATAATGACATATATCAATATGAAACCGAGATATCCATATCCTAACAGAATTAATATGCGCAGGCCCTCATGCTTTAGGTATTTTTCTTTTTAGTTTTATTATATTTCTTAGTTTTGTTTTATTTTAGCAGCCCTATCAAAATAAGTACATCCTCATTTCACAACTCATCGAAAATTGCAAGTCAAGAAATGGAAAACCTTTACATTAATCATATTGACTCCAACATTGTGATTGCAAAAAAAAAACAGATTTCAAGCTCTAAAAATAGTGTATATTTTTAATACATTATCTAGACCGTCCAATTTGCTTTAAAAATAAGTGTTCACAAATCCGCAAGATTTTTACTATTTTTTTAGTTTCAAATTTTATTGTTGGTGTTGAAATTGATTTTAGAGCCATCACAGAGATTTTCATCACTGAAAGTACTTTATGGACGATGATTTGAGGTAAGGCTTTATTTGGTTTTCATAAAGCCTAAGCCTTATAGAAACTTCATCCATGTTATAATGGTGGTTATAACAGGTCTAACTACCAGTTTTATGAGGAAGTTTTAAAATAAGGAGAAGTTTATATGCGGCTTAGGCTTGACCATAAAAAGTACTACACCGAGAGAAGTACCCTTGAGTCATGCGTACAACTAGGGGTATTTAGAAAAAGTCAATAAATAAAAAATTGTAAAAAATAAAAATATGTTATGTGAACTTTTCTTACCTGATTTAAATGTTTCTGACAAAGATTGGGGAGCATCTTTTGCTAAAATCACATTCTTATATTTTTGTTTTTTATACTTTCTTTAAAATATCCCAAACTATAAATTGTTTTAAAAGGATTGTATATTACGAGACCATTTATCTTTAGTTCAAAGATGTCATGATTACTTTTAGCCATAAGAAGTTGAATTGGATGACTTTGTATGTATCATAATGTTCGAGAAAATTTCTTTTAAATTTTGTTTCTAGTCAATGACACATTGTTAACCACTCGATTTAAAATTTGACGGACAAGTCATTGTGACCCCCTTGTACTAAAAACTAAATAGTATCTTTGTATACTTTTATTTTTTAAAATCTATGGTTTTAAAATTTGTTTTAAATTTTAGAGGTGTTTTCGGTTTGAATCTACTTTTAATACATATTTATTTTTTCAAATTTTCAATTTTTTCAAAATAATTTAGTGCCTTTTGGCCCAATGATGTACCCCACCAAGTCCCAAGGACTTGGCCAAGTATGCCCTTGTCGAGGCGAGTCTGGGACACCAATAAAAAGTAAAGTCACATTATACCCCATTGGAAAATAGAAATTTTTGTGCTAGATAACCCTCAATTTTATCATTTAGACCATGACAATCACGAACGGATACAAAATTTGATTTAAAGCCCTAAAAATTAACATATTTTCTCTATCCATTTAGGAGTGTTTGTAGATTTGCTAGATCTACACCATTTTTTTAGTTTCAAATTGTATAATTAGAAATAAAATAAATTATTAGGCCATCATTGGGGTTTTCGATACTTGAGGGCATTTTTTGATTGGGTTTTGATATGCAGATGCCTACATAGCATAGGGTGAGGTTTCTGTAAGGTGCCTACCATATACTGTACAAATATACAAATAAGGTGCACCTATAAATTTTAGTGGAACATGCAGTTTCGATGTGGAAAACTTTAACATGCCTTGAAAATCCATATTTAATCATTAGTGAAATTTAAAACTCCAGATAGGTGCGGACATCGGCCATATCTATAAACACTTGAAAATCTTGAAATAGACGGTTTAAATAAATAGTTGTAAGATGAACTATTTTTAAGACTTGAAATTCTTTTATCTATATATCCATACATCTTGAAGTCAAGATCATCAATTGAAAAGCTTTCCAACTTAGAAAAACTCTTTTCTACTAGATTTTTAAGGCGCACCTTATTTTTATAGTACAAAGCCGCATCACACCTTTTAAAACAATGCAGTTACGTGAAAATAGCATTTTGTAGTTCAAAGGTTTCATTGGCTTGAACCGGTACGATGCTTCTCCTCGCAAATTCATATGGTTCTATACTTACAGACTCCGGGTACAAAACAAACAATGGTTACCCCAACTTTTTGAAGACAAAATTGCAAAGAAAAAATACATTTTTTTTTCTTGGTTTTTTTTTTTTTCTTTTGGGTAGATCAATAGGGATCTCAGGTCCTATGCTTTTAAAAAAGAGTCCATTTTTTTTAAAGTGTTTGTGAAAAGGGAGGTTGTGACTTTTTCAGTTAGATTCAAGTGGTAATACCATGACGACCAACCCATTCTCAAAATATTGATACGATCCATGTGGACACCATAGTAAAAACAAGGGAAAATATCTTCATATCCCCCATTTTTAGGTTTCATTTCTTGATAAACTCAATGTTTCAAAAGATATCTTCTAACCCCTTAGCTACTTTAAACCAATTTTTTAACCTAAACAAATGTGATAAAGACATGCTTTTTTTAAACCCAATCATTTCTCTCTCTTCACTTATATACCCAAAACTTCTCTTTTCTTTCTCTTCCTGTATCTCTCACTCTCTCTCTCCTTCGGTGTTTCTCCAAACACCTCTCTCTCTCTTCCCGATGACCTCTTACCTCCATATAGACCTTCTCTCTCTCTCTAGAAGTTTGGGAGGACGGCTTTTAGAAAAGACATGTTTTTTTAGATTTGTATGGCCTAAAAAAACATATTTAAATTAGCTCAAAGGGGTTAAAAGAAATAAAATCTACAATTTTTATGGTTCAAGATATTTTTTGAAATCTTGGATCTATTATGAAATGAAACCTAAAAATAAAAAGCATGAAGATATTTTCCCTAAAACAATGCAACTCATCACTTCCAATTAATTTGGTTGGACAAAGATATAAAGTAACAAGTAGCATCAATTGAGTGCCCTCTGTCACCTTCCTACACCGTGAACTTTGGGGCAACAACAACTGTGTCTTGGGATTATGATCACCGCATATTGTTCAGGCAAAATTCCAAACAAATGAAATACCACAATCTCCTCTTTGAGCAACCTCTAATTCGGCATATGTAGAAGATAAAAACCAAAATTTTGAGTTAAAATAAAGAAAATTAAAAATTGTGTAAAAAATAATAGAGCAAAACACTGAGATTTATACAGTTAGCAATTATATCCATGGGAAAGCAAACTTTCTCTTCTACAAAACCAAAAAATATTTTTGCGGTCATGAAGAATACAAAGATTTATAACCTCTCTATCGAAAGCCATGAAACAGATATTCCCTCTCCAGAATACCCACCTAAAGGCTAAATGAAACAACGGAGTAGTTGTCAATCACATAGGAATGCTTTACAATAGACCAAGATGATTTCATAACAAAAACATAAGTGCTTTCTTTTTGTCAAAATAGAAGGAACTGACTTGGTGCGTGGAAACCACCTCTAGAAAAAAACCTCAAGCTTAATTTGATGGCAGGTAAGTGTGACTCGAGCTGAAAGAGTTTTGGGAAACTGCACCTTTTTGAGGGGCTGATAGGCAGATGTTCTACTAACGAACCAGAGGGTGGAGCCCTATTAAAAGAGGTACAACTGCTAGATAGTGGTGAGGCTGGAGTTTTCTTAAGGCGGGATCCAACCTCACAGTGTTACAAGGAGTGTCATTCAGGGGTTGATACCCTTAGTAAGGTATCACCTTGATGGCTTTGGAGGTACACCAATTCTGTTGTCTGTACATATTCTTTTATGGATGGGGTTAGCATGTGGGCCAAGCCCACACATGTAGAAATGCAGCCACTGAAGCCCACACATGTAGAAATGCAGCCACTGAATAAATCTAGTTTTGAGATGGTGTTTTGGACTTAATTTATAAGGATATATAATATCTAACATGGAGATCATGAATATGAAAAAATAAATCAATTTTGAAAATTAAAAGTAATACTTCTATTTAGAAAGGAAAAAGTTTATATAAGGTTGCAACCTTAAAATGTAGAATTACATATGCACCTAAAAAATCCATTGGAAAAGGTTGTTTTAATGTTGAAAAAACCCTCTAATTGATCATCTCGATTTCGAGAGGTAGGAATATGAGAAAAAAAAAACATTTTGAGTCCCAGAAATAGTGCATTCCGCAACACATTATCTAGACCGTCTATTTTCAAGATTTTCATATGTTTATAGATCTACTTGATTTTAATCATTTTTGGAGTTCAAAATTTTATAATTAGAAATGAAAATAGATTTTCAGATAATCTTAAGAATTTTTTGCACCAAAATTACATGTTATGATAAAATTTGGAGGTGTACCTTAATTGGATTGTTTAAAGTTGCAACCTTATAGAAGTCACACCCATTAAGAAAACATTTGGACCGTTAGTTTCAATTGCTTTTAGATGGACCACATATTTGCATCAATCTTCTGGACCGCATTATGTAGAAATGTGGTCCATCGTGCATGAAATAATTTTCCTTCTTTTATTAGATTGTAAAGACAAACAATGAATAAAATAGAAAAAAAGATCAAGTCCTCTTTAGGAACATTTGATAATTTGAACATCCAGGCCCATAAGCTAGAAGTCTCAGTTTATTGTAGAAGTTCAGCTAGAAGTCTCAGTTTATTGTAGAAGTTCTTTGTTTGTTAATAGGAAGTACCATAGCAAACTGAATTTTAGAAATTCTAAGTTCTAAAAAAATGATAACCATTGCTTCCTTCCATCCGCCATTCAAGCTCGCTCATCCAGAAGCTCACTCCTCGTCTTTTTTTTTGTTTTTTTCCCCTACCATGACTTTTCTCCCTCTCTATCTTTCTCTATTACATTTATCTATATAAGATGCTATTTCGCTCTCTAAATCATCTATCTGACTATGCCATTTTTCTCTTACTCCTCTCTCTAACTATCACATTTATTTAACTCTTTTGTTAATCTAAATGTGCCATTCTCTCTAATACCTTCTCTCTCTAACTCCTCTCTCTACCCGTGCTCTTGTCTTTCTAATGCAGCCACGGGTATATCTCTCCAACCGTTCTCTTCTCTTTCATTTTAATGCAGCCATGGCTTGGAAAGGAGGCGGCATATGACCCTCGACAGAAAATGGGGCAATAATGTAATAAGGACAATTATTGGGGTTTTATTTTTTTATTTGAATTGTTATTTCTTTATTTCATTATAGACAAGTTTAGCCATTTATTTTTAAGTTAATAATGTGTGGCCAAGATTTTGTAGAAATACTTTTTCAAGTTATGAGTTATTGAAAGGTTTAAGGAGTGGAATTATTATTTTCTACAAGGAACCTCGGGACTAGGGGACTACCCCTAAAGCTTGAGGAACTTCCCTACTAATGAAAAAACAAAAGAAAAAATTAATATTAAAATGCGGTTTGAGGATGAAATCTTTAGACTGAGGGCCAATTTTTAAAAATTTAAGAAATGGTGGGTAGACCGAGGTCCCCATCCTTAGACTCCGCTTTATTTTCTATTTTTTGAGAAAGACATCTGAGGATGGGGACCTCGTCGCTCTACTAAGGTTTTGCTGTGTTCACAAGGCAGTGCGAGGATTCTAACCTCAAATCACTTGGGCACTACCCATAAAGCATAGGGCATTGCCTTACGAATGAAATAAGTTAAAAATATAAATAAATTAAAATGCAGTTCAAGGATGATTTTTTTTGTAAAAAAATAAGAAAAGGGTTGACCGACCTTTCTTATAACATCTGCCTATAATCGGATCATTTTCTATTTAGGCAATTATTTCAAATTCGTCTGTAATTTACTCTCAATATTTTTTGAGAACGTACTTTATTTAAATAGAAATTTAAAAATAAAGAAAATGGTTTGATAGGGCTGTAAACCTATCAAAATAAGTAAAACTTCAACTAATAACTCATCTAAAATTGTAATTCAACCATTGAAAAACCTTTAAATCCATCATCTTGACTTAGACATTATGATTGTGAGAAAAATACTATTTCAAACCAAAAAAACAATGTACAATGTTAAAAAATTACCTAGACCGTCTATTTTGTCCTAAAAACAATTGTTTAAAGATCCCCAAGATTTGTATGTTTTTTTTGGTTTCAAATTTTATTTTCGTATTGAAAATTGATATTACAGCCATCATGGAATTTCCATGGTGGAAAGTTCTTTCCATATGAGGATTTAAGGTGAGGCTTCATTTGGTTTCATAAAGCCTAAGCCTTATAGAAACTTCATCCTAAAAATAAACACTCAAATTTTAATTTGTGATCTTATGGTAGAATAAATGATTTTGTAAGAGATTTCCACCCCTTAAATGATATTTTCCCTATATAATTTTAAGGCTAGGGAGATGGAGAAAGTTCTACGAAGATAGACATAGAGACCTACATATTTGAAGATACATAACTCAAGACGCATTTTCTTACTACGAGAAAGAGAGGAGAGAGCGAGAAACTAACGCAGACATTGCAGAGAAAGAGAAAGCCTACAATCTACCACCTTAGACAGAGATTACCATCTATCACCATCTAGAGAGAGAGAGAAAGGAACAATCTTGGGCATCAAGCTTTTTTTAGAATTTTGTGTCACAGATAGAGAGAGAAAAGAGAGAAGTCTCCTATCAGAGAGAGAGAGAGCAGGATGAGCATGAGCATGGGCATGGGCAAGGGCATGGCCGAAGAGTGTAGCACCCACCGGTACCTAATGAGCCCTTCTCACCCTGTACAGGCGATATGCCCCTATGGCCTCACCCAACGCATACGTTTCCTCAAAATCCAATAGAAACAAGTCTCTTCTTTTTCTTTCTACAAGAAAAGAATATTTAACAACTCCAAATCCTTCTTTCTCTCTCTTTTCAGTAAACTCCATTGTGGACGCTGCCTGCCTCGCCGGAAATCCATCTCTTCCGACCACCCCAACCATGGCTCAGGCAAGAACCAATTTTCCGGCAACATTCCCGAGCAAACCCAATTTTCCGTTGAGGATTCCAGCCAAGATTCCGGTATTCAATGGGCTCTGACTACGAGTGGGCTTCATCGCCTGATGGAGTTTTTTTCGTCGATCGAGAGGTTTCAAGAATCGTCGATCATTTGGAGAGGAAGCAAGAGCACGCCACATGGAAGAAGTTACATCCAATGGCGCTAAGGCCTCTTGTGCCCCCATCAACTTAACGGCGTCAATTTGAACAACTCGGATAGTGATTATGGTTCTGACTACGAGTGGGCTTCGTCGCCTTATGGCGTTCTTTGTGTCAAGAGAATCACCGATCATTTCGAGAGGAAGCAACAGCCCGCCACGTGGAAGGAGGTGCATCCAACGGCGTTAAGGCCTCTTGCACCCCACCAAGTTAACGGCGTCGAAGCGGACAATGATAATACCTCTGACGGAGTTTTGTTCTTTAGCTGCCAATCGTCGCCGAGTCTGAGCTCAGGGACGACTCGATCAGCATAGAATAAAAGGGAAACTTCTTTTAGAGATTTGAGGTTTGTTGTTTTTTTTTTTTTCTAGGTTTAGGTGTTTTTTTAAAAAAATCTTTCCTTTTTCTTTTCTAGGTATAGGTTTTTTAGGTCTTTTTTGTATGAATATTTCTGGTGTTTGTTGTCCTTTATTTCTTTTTATTTTTTGTTTCCTGGGGTAGACCTCACAAAACTCAAGGTTGTTGCTATAAATGGATTTTTTATGTGAATTATGGGAAATTTTTTTTCTGTTTTCTTAAGGAAAATTGAGAATCCAAAATTTCATATATGGTGCCTACTTTTGTGAATTATTCATGTACAATATTGGTCCATTCTAAAAATAAAAAAAAAAATTAAAAATCATATTGAATTGTGTGCTTATTTTTTAATGTGTTTGACTTGATTTTTGAGACAATTATAGGTAATTCTAAAATAGTATAAATTAGATAATCCAATTTCAAGATTAAAGACCAGGCACTTGGATTCCATTTATGCTTCAATCCATGTATTTGGAGCTCAAATTAGGTGATCTTTGTTGTTGTTGAAGATAAGAAGAGACCAAGTCAAAGTTAGTTGGTCATAAAGTTAGTTTGGTGGTAAAACCTTCTACTATTTACCTCTATATTCGAGAATCATACCATAGTGTCTCTTGTAATTGTATGATTGTCCTCTATATATAAAGGTATTTATTGATGTTAACATTCATCCAAAAATCAGTAAAGATGTAGCCCGTTGGGGCTTTGGATCTGTGGACGTAAGGCCTCAGCCTGAACCACGTAAATGTTGTGTTCTCTCTTCTTTTCTTCCCATTCAATGAATCTTAACAGTTGTCGATTAAAACAAATACAAAATACTTCATTTTTAAGGCTTAATCAATCTTTTTTTTTTTTTATCATGTTAAACTTTTTTTTTTTTTATTCAAATTCCATATCTAAGATGAATTTTGGAAGGGTGGACTCACTTTAAAAGCTGGATGTCAGGATGCACCTAAAATTTTGTCAAATTTTAATTATAAAATAAATATGGAAAATGTTTATATAAGTATCCAACCTTAAAATGTAGAATTAAGGTGCACCTCAAAAATCCATCATAAGAGGTTGTTTTGACGTTAAAAAATCCTCTATTTGATCATCTCGACATCGAGATATATGAACATAAAAAGCAAAAAGATTTTGAGTCCTAAACAACAATTTATCTCACAACACATTATCTGGACCATCCATTATCAAGATTTTCAAGTTTTTGTAAATCTATTTAATTTGAACTATGTTTTTAGAGTTTAAAATTATATAATTAGAGACGAAAATAGATTTTTAAGCCATCCTAAAAACTTTTGACACCAAAATTATATTTATAATAAAATTTAGAAGTATGCCAATTGTCTAAGATTGCAACCTTATAAAAACCATACCCGAAAATAAAAGGCATAATGTACTGCATCGATTTACTTCTCAAATGAATCTCACCTTTGATTTCCCTTCTGTTCTGTAAGGCAATATAATAAACTCTAGCTAAGGGGAGAACACTTATTTCTTAAACAAATACTAAAAATAAATGCTTCAAAAAACATTTCCAGTAATATTTGAAGAAGTTTGGACGTCATTCAAATATCGATGATAACAGTGCTTGGGAAAGAAAAAAAAAAAAACAATAGTTATTTATAATGGGTTTTTTTAGAGGTTGTTTAGAGGGAAACTAAATGTAAAAGGTTCTTTCTTTTATTTTATTTTTTTCTATTCTTTTAGAGATGTTTAAAGGAAGGTATAGAATGGGAGGCTATTTATCTTTCGTACAGAGGTGGTCACATTAATCTTGTCCATTGAATGTGAAATTGGTTGGCTGCAATTATTCCATTGACCAAGTTCAAACTTAAAAAGACATTTTTTCAAAATTTATGACACATCCAAGCTATTAAATTTCACATCGAATGGTCGTAAATAATCGTGTCCACCTAATACCAAAAGTAAATGGTCTCATTGTATATAATCCCTAAATAAGATGTTTACAATTTTTGAAAGGGTTTGGTTTGTATAAGTATGAGGCCCTAAGCAATCAAAGTACGACACACCTTCAGTGTCGAAAGATGTTATTTCAATATTGAAAATCTTTGTGATAGCCTGATAATTTATTTTAATATCTAACTATAAACTTTAAAATTCAAAAATAGTTTCGACTGAGCAGATCTATGAACAATTGAAAATTATAAAAATTGACGGTCCAGAAAATACATTACAAGATGGACTATTTCCAAAACTTGAAATCCATGTTTTCCCATGTTGGTACATCTTGAAGTCAAGATGATTGATTTGAGGATTTTTACGCATCGAAACAACCTCTTCTTGTCAATATTTGAGGTGCACCTTAATTTGATTGTTTAGGCCTCACTCTTATATAAATTTTTTCCTTTTCAAAATGGTATGGAGTTTGCCAGTTAAAGGAGCTAATATCGTTGCCAGCGGTTACAAAAATATTTGTTATGTATTAGGAGTACCGAACCTTGTCTTGGTTTAATATATTGTTTTATACTCCAATACCGAAACAACTCTTCTAGTTTTTATTATAAACAATTTTAGTACTGTCAGTATAGAATATGTTCTTGTCTTTTTAGTATAGAATCAAGTTTGGCGGTCATAATATCGAATTGGTTTCAGTTACAAAAAAAAAAAAAAAAGAGATTTTGCTCGGCACTGATATTGCAAAACTTGATTCTATTAAAAAAAAAAAAAAAAAATTTAAAGATCACGAATTTTAGTGGTCCAGCAGAACATTAATCCATTTGCAAAGGTGATAAAATATTTAGAATGCTATGACATCATATGCATATGAATAGCATCACGTCCATTATTATGACGTTCTAATTCAATATTTGAAATTCTGAGAACTTAATTTCATTTGAATAAAAAACGTTGATTAAGAACCCTCCCTATACATCATTAGGGATGAACGTGTCATCAACTTCTTTTTTGGGTAATTTAGTGGGGAAGACAGCCCTACCTGTTTTTTCAATAGAATGAAGAGTTACATTTTGAAGATATTAATTAGGGGTGTGAGGGATGAACGTGTCATCAACTTCTTTTTTGGGTAATTTAGTGGGGAAGACAGCCCTACCTATTTTTTCAATAGAATGAAGAGTTACATTTTGAAGATATTAATTACGGGTGTGAGCGGCAGGAATGGATACCACGTTGTGGTAATTGGGTGTGAGCATGCTACCACCACGACCTTATCCCCTTTCGTGTGTATCACCTTCAACTTCTTTCAAATTTCTCAAAAGGAAACCTTTCCTTTCTTCCTTGTCCGTGAACTTTGTCCAAATGGAAACCGTCAGGGATAGAGTTCTTGCGGGGCACCTATAAATAACTCATGAAACACTGAAGAAAAATCAGGAGCACTAAGATTGTGGCAATGTCAATTGAAACCTTAGCCATGACTGGTGTCTTATAACCTGAATTGTGGTGAGGAAGCGATCGCAACAATTGCATTAAGAGTCGATAGTTGATGGTTGGTCGAAGGGCGATGTTTTTCGTATTGACATGACACTGGTAATAAGAACGAAATGAAGGCAGAGTTGGTAGCTTGGGCCAAGGCTGTTGCTTCATATGTTCATTCTTCCTCCTTGGGGTAAAGCTCTGACCATGCTATCCTATCCAAACCAATGAAGAAAGAGGGAGAGAGACATGGTCATCAATTTGTGGGTAAAAATTCAGCAGCATAGGATCTAGCCAAAAACTTAAAAAATTGATTCAAGCAAGAAAAGCAATTGCAAGAAAGATTTTTTCTTTTTCTTTTTTTTCCTTTTTCCTTCTCTTTTCGAGATGAGCCAACCAATGTATTGATCTTGAGTATGTACATTTGACAAGTTTTAGGCTCTGAGATTTACTGTTTAGTTTTGTGATTGGGTACAACCGTACAAGAAATCTTGTTATGTGAAGGACTCAAGGCCACCATACTCTAATTTTAAGAAATTTTGTGCTATGCTACTAACTTACTGTCATTTACATCTCGATTTTCGCTGAGCATTCTTCACTACCAATTAGGCATAATATCATCAAAGAAATGTTTAACCCAATTCTACTTATTGTTTCTGTCTTTGAAGTTGTGAATTGTTTATGTAGCATGTTGAACCATGATTTTCATTTGCAGCACTCTAGGTTGCTCTTGTTTGATGAGATTCAGTGTTGCTTAGATGAAGTAATGTTAGCAAACGCTGTAAAGCTATAGCCATCAGGGCATTTCGGTAACAGATGGACCACCAATCACGGTTTGAGTAGCAAATTGTTCTTCGCCCTCAATGTTGGTGTATGTATCACCTTGTGGTGAGTCGTGTTGCTTCGTAGTGTTCATTTTCAGCTCTTTCTTTTCCTTTGTGAGCTCTTCTTCTATCTCCCTCGATTCAGGTTTCTTATTCCTTTGGCATCAGTTTAAGGTATTGAGTATTCTCTTAGTGTACGTTACTGTTTAAAAAAAAGAAAAAAAGAGTAATATTCTCTTCGTGCTATAGTATAGTAAAATACTATCGTATATTTCAAAATAATATACTTTCTTGTGTTGGTTTCTTAGGTTTTAAATAAGGGTGAGGTTTGTATAAGGAGTCAACCTTAAACAATCACGGTAAGGTGCACCTCAAAATCTCATTCAAAGAAGTATTTTTTATGCCAAAACTCTTATCATGGCTTAAAGTCTATTTTTCAGCCCTATAATGAAATTGAAACCTTAAAAAATGGTGCAAATCTAGCATATCTATAAGAGTTCAAAAATATTGAAAATGGATGGTCTAGAAAATGTGTTACAACGTGCACTATTTTTGGGACTTGAAATTTTTATTTTCTTTTATATCCATATGTATCGAGGTCAAGATGATCAACTGGAAAATTTTCTAGTGACAAAACAACCTTTTTTTATAGATTTTTTAGATGCACCTTTGTCACGCCTTAAGAATTTACAATACTGGTATTCTTGAGATGTGACAGTCAAAACATATATACATCTCATTGATAGGACAAATTTACAGTGGCGAATTCTTACAAAGTAACAAAAGAAAGTTTAAGCACAACTACAGTATCTTCCAAAGTTGATCCTGATGAACACTCAAAATGAAACCGCAGTTATCCTGAAAATATGTTTACCATAATTTGATGAGTTAGGCTACTCAGTAAGTGATCATCATAATCCTAAAAATAATCATGATTGAAAGATATCAATATTTTCAAAAAGGAGATCTATTAACAGAAATGCACTAACAGTTTCACTTTAAAAAAATGCATAATTAAGTATAATCCGAATAATTGAAATGCATATAACATTTTAACGGCAGTGCATAATTCAAAGGATTTCACAAAATACCCTACTGGTGTTCCAAGTAGGTCACCTATATACCCCATCAGTGTCCTGATGGGTCCACTTAATCCCTATCGCCGTCCTAGATAGGTCCACTTAATCCCTGCAGGTCCACTTATACCTCACCGACGTACTGGATGAGTCCACTTAATCCCTATCGGCGTCCCAGATAGGTCCACTTATACCTCACTGGCGAACCGGATGAGTCCACTTGCATACTTAAAGTATTTCTAAATCTCTTTAAACATTCGAAAGCAGCAATATCATGTACTCAACATATCACTGAAATCATTAATATAAATTTCACTGAAACCATTATTAACAGTCACTTTCAATAACATTTCAAAAATAACCAATCAAATATTTTGGGCTCAAATTTAGAAAGGTAGCAGTTCGTAAAGACATTCTAGCAAAATTGCCAATGTATAAAAAAACTCTTATAGAAATTCAAGAATACGAAATTATCACAATTTATAGGATGTCAATTCGCAAATAAACATTTTACAGACAATGCTATAATCAATTGCAAAAATATCAGTTTTCAGATAATAAGGCAGTCATTTGCACATGAATTTTACAATGTCTAAATATTCAAAAACAGTAGAAAGAAATCTGACAATTTTAGTAAAAGCAGAACTATCACATTTATTTCTAAAAATTTTATTTCTCAAATTTTCTAACAATCGACAAGAAAAATAAATAAATAAATTTATTTCTAAGAATTTACAGCATTTAAAATTTCTAATATCATAATTTTATTAAAAAGATTATTTTTCAAAATAATAAGGTCGCTTGCGCATAAAATTTATCATGCTTAAAATTCATGATAATAAGCAGAAATAATTATTTCAGTTCATTTTTATAAAAAACGGATTATTTTTCAAGATAATGAAGTCACTTACCTAAAATATTTGAGAGGGAGCTTCCGATAAAAATTCGACTAGAGAGAGAAAGAGCTCACTATGTTTCGACTAGAGAGAGAGATCTCAAAACTTTCTAGGGTGGGAATCCTCACATCTCCGAATTTAAATTCTTATAGCATATTATTATATTATTTTATTAGGCTTCACCTCATACCTGAGGTATTACCTTAATATTATGCGAGAGACGATTAAGGCCCATGTCAACTAAGGACGTGGTAAGAGAAAGGAAAAAGCTTAAACCAAAAGCATTTGAAAGTAGTGATGGTCCTTAGGGACCATCATGCTCATATGGACCATCACTTATTAAAAGTTTCTTTTTTCTCTTTTTTTTTTTTTTTTGAAATTTTAGGATTATTACAACCTTACTTCTATAGTATAAGGCTGACACCTCATATAAACTTTTACCTTTAAATAAATAGAAAGAGAAAGTAGTTGGTTTTTAGCCACACAATGAAGGATGGAGTGTGAAAAGAGTAGTATTAATATAGAAATACTCGTATGTCTTATATTCATGGAATAAAGTAAAGAGTGTGGGAGAGGGCTAAGCCGCAAGGGTGTTTAATGGCACAATAGTCACTTGTCATATTTGGCACCTTAACAATCCAGGTTCTGATACCACTTATTGTGCGCAGAAATTTTAAAACCCGAGGGGTTGATTTTCAATAAAGAGATTTTACATAGTTTATCACATGTGTGATTACATCCATAGGTGAAGATGATCAATGATTTTTCACTTTGCATTAAAAACCTTTACCACCAAGCCACTTGTACAAAAAATTTGCATGATCATCACAAGTGTGATTACATTCACAAGCGAAGACGATCACGATCAATGGTTTTTCACTAATTCAAAGAAAAAAATTATCAGGCACTTATTTGTGAGACTCTCAAAACTCAATCTCCCACCAAGCCTTTTTCTATCTACAATTCTCCCTCTACATAGCCTAGTTTCTTTTCGTTATCTACTAATTTTCTCTCTCTGCAAAACCCACTATAAAGAGAATATAAAACCAAAAACTAGGTACGTGAGCCCTATTTAACTTTTCCATAACTTCTGAAAACTTTATCTTATCAAGTGTAGACTTACATTTCTATTCTAACCCAACTAGGACTGACCTATACAAGTAAGATAAGAAAGGTGGTTAATGGTAAATCCCAAATTAATAAGAAACCAAAAATAAAAGGAAAACAATCCCTTAAAACTAGGGATTCAATACATAATTAACAACACACATGCGTGCAAATGCAAGGGTACTTGATGGTGCACATTGCACTTCACACACTTGCATGGTGATTGTTAAAAACTCCATTTGTCACATGTCATATGAATATGCACGTTAACCGTCATTTTTCTCTCTTTAAAAGGGGCGTTTTCCTCCTTTTTATGTATACCTTTTACTATTTTGAATTCTCTCTCCCAATATTTTCTTACTGACTTTCCTTCTCGAAAAATACAAAAATGAGTCACTTTATCTATCTAAATTTAGGTAACCCTGGTGCGAAGTAGACTTATCTATATTGTTCAACATTAGGTGGATATCATCAATGCCTTTCTGTTTACATATATCCCAAGGACTTATTTGTTTGGTGTACCTTTTGTATTATCGTATTGTATATTTAAGGGGTAAATTACGGTCTTGAGAGAGTGCATAGTGTTAGGAAAGTTTATTTTCATAATTGTTTATTTCGTTCTTTTCTTATTACACATTCCAAACCCGTTTCACCCACCTTATAAATTCCAAAGTGGCTTAGGCTATAGTAGAAGTCCATTAGCTTATCTAATGATTTTCCGAACAATGAAAAAGTGATAAGCAATACAATTATTTCTAAAAAACACAAGTGACTCTTAGAAGGGTAGTCAAAGAGTTTATATATAATTAAAAATTCTAACCATAATTTCGACCATCTATTATTAGTGGATCCTACCACAATCCAAATTGTAAGACCCCAAACATGCGATTATGAAATGTATGGTGGAGATCTGAGTATTTGTTTGCATGCTTTTATAATTTTCATGTTGCGTGCCTTATTATTTAGAAGGTTCTTTAGGGTAGAATAGTTGTTAGCGCATATGGCCATAAAGCCTTGCGTGACTTTACCTACAATTGTGGACTGGGAAGCCTACAATTGTGGGAGGAATCCTAAGTTTATCACATCCAACGTTCACATGAACCAACGTCCATATAAACGTTGGATGTATATCCTTGAGATCAAGGAACCCTTATTTTTCTCAGAGGCCCGTTGAGAAATATAACAGATAGCCTTTCTTCTTCCTATAAAAAGGGAAGCTTGAGAGAGGAAGCAAGCAGCAAAACAAAAACAGGTATACAGAGTTCCATTTGTAAACACAGAACTTATTTCCTCTCTCTTAAAAGGGCAAGAAAAATCTGGGCTCTGCGATCACCAGCCTCATGACATTTTCTCTGATTTCAGGTTGGTTTCGCGCTCCACCAATTTTCTCTAACACTGGTATTAGAGCAATCTAGGTTCCATTATATTTTTTGTGATTATTATGAATTATTAACCCTGTGAATTTTTTCGGGTGGGTTTTATTTTTGTGTGTTTTTTTGCCATTTGGGCAGTTTGGTATTGTTCAGTTTTAGAGGCTCTATGAACAATTTCAGGGCCTTGAAAACCACTGGTCTCTGCAATCCCCAGCCCCACAGCATTTTCTCTGATCTCGGCTCTCTCAGTAGAAGTATTGACCACATATTAACTTTTGGTTCCTTAGTTAGCTTCTTTAGAACTTAGAAAGATTAGTTTGCTCACACAAATATTAGCAAATGGCCAGTAGAATTGTAATGACTGAACTTTCTAAAGTTGAGAAATTGAATGGAAATAATTTTGGGATGTGGAAGAGGAAGATGGAATATCTTCTCATCCAAGATAGAATAATATATGTACTAAGAGAAGATCCACCAGAAGTTGGTGATGAACCAACCGAAAAGGAAAGAAAAAGGCTAGAAAATTTTTATAAGATGACCTCATAACAAAAATATCTATGTTAACTTTTATGCAAGATGACCTCATTAGGGTCTTCGAGCATTATGAAACATCTAAGGAAATGCTAGAGGCAATAAAAACTAAATAGGACTCAACCTCTAAAACATACCTCCAATTGCTATTAGAGAAATATAATTCACTTAAGATGAAGGAGAGTAACAATGTAGTGGAACATGTTAACAAGATGCTTATGGCTAAGGACTTAGCCATTGCTGGGAATGAAGTCCCTGAGCGCATGCAAGTTTCCACTATTTTAAACAGTCTTCCACCTTCAAGGAGGATGGTGACAATTGCACTTAGGTTAAATGTAAAATCTCTTATGTTAGGGGACCTACCTATGCAACTGGCCTTAAAACAAGAGCATACGAACGAAGATAAAATGAGTGAATTCATGCTTGCTCAAGAACCTCCAAAATTTAGCCAACCCAAGCTATACAACCAGAAATTTCTAGGGAAGTTTAATAAGAGAAACAATAGGTTCAAAAATAAAGGAACTAAGCCCTACAACCAAGAAACTAGACATGGATCATAAAAAATGCTTCTTATGTGGTCAGCCAGGTCACTTCAAGAACCGCTGCTCACAGAATAGAATCCCGCAAAATCCAAAGAATAGCGGGAATAGAAGCAAGAGGCGTGAAGTTGTTTGTGTGGTCTCTGAGTGCCTGCTGGCAAACCACAACATCAAAGGATGGTGGGTGGACTTAGATGCTAATCAGCACATCACAAGCTCAAAAGGCCTCTACGAGGACTTTAAAGAAATAAAAGCTAGGGAGAAGCACATCTACATGGGGAACAATACCTATTATGATGTATTAGGTGTAAGAACTTGTAGGCTATATGTAAGGACAATCGATCTTATATTAACTGATGTATATTTTGTCCCTTATAAAAAAGGGCTTTAAAGTCCACTTCCGATCATTGAAAGTGTCAATCGGAAAGCGTGGACAAATTTATGCTTGGGAACACTTAATTGAGGACCACAACTTGTTCCTATTTCATGTAAATAAGAAAGCTGACAATCAAATTTCATCTTGTTCTGGTTATATTGATTGTGTAATGATTGTTGATGCATATACTTGGCATCTTAGGCTTGGCCACATAGGAAAAGACAAAATAAATAAATTAATAAAGAAATACCTTATTCCAAATATAAATAATGTCGAATTTCCATTATGTCAGCATTGCTTGTCAAGAAAAATGACTAGGAAATCATTCAATAAAGGGGAGAGAGCTAATGAATTATTGAATGTAATCCACTCAGATATTTGTGAGCCACTCAATATTAAAACTCATAGAGGGATGTCATACTTTATCACTTTTATTGATGATTTTTCTAGATTTGGAAATGTTTATCTAATCCACCATAAATCAAAAGCTTTAGAAAAATTTAAAATATATAAAAAGGAAGTAGAAACCCAATTGGGTAGGAACATCAAAGTTCTTAGAACTGATATAAAAGGTGAATACACATCCGAAGCTTTCAATACTTATTGTCAAGAATATGGTATTACAAAACACACCACTATGCCTTATACGCCACAACAAAATGTAATAGCTGAAAGGCATAATAAAATCCTTTTAGAAATGACTAGATCCATGATAGCTCATACGAATCCGCGCAAGGCTTTTTGGGGAGAAGCAATAAGCACATCCATATATATTTTTAATAGGATTCCAACTCAGGCAAGAGATTCTGCCCCTTATGAATTGTGAATAGGTAGAAAACCTGATTTATCCAACTTAAAGAAGTGGAGGTCGACTGCCCATGTCTTAATTCCATATCAACATAGAAATAAGTTAGAAAACAAAACTCTAATTTGTAATTTTATAGGATACCCCGAAGGTTCAAAGGGATATCGATTTTAACATAAAGATAAGGGGCTCACTGACAGCAGAGATGCTGAGTTCATAGAAGATTTTATTGAAGAAAACCTACCTGTAGTGGATAATGATAATCCACGTAATAATCATATATGACTTAGAACCACTACCGACAGTGGATATGAATAGCCTTGATCAATATGATGATGTTGAAGTACCCACACACCCAATGTTAGTGGTCAAAAGAGGTCTAGAGCTCCTCTATCATACCTTGATGATTTCTATATTTATATGAGTGAGGAAATAGACAACCTTATTGACCTAGATGAAATCCATGACCCTTTTGACTTTAATGATGCTATGAAGTCACAAGAATCTCATGAATGACTTAGTATCATGAGAGAAGAATTAGATTCTATAGAGAAAAATAAATTTTGGGATCTATGTGATTTGCTATCAGATAGGAAACCTATAGGTTCTAAATGGGTACTTACAAAGGAATTAAAATATGATGAATTAATTGATAAATTTGAAGCTGGTTAGTAGCAAAGGACTTTACCCAAAGAAAGGGAGTCGATTATATCGACAATTATTCCCTAGTTGCAACGTTTATATCCATCAGAATAAATTTGGCAATCGTTGCATATTATGACCCAGAACTTTACCAAATAGATGTAAAGACTGCATTCTTGAATGGTGAACTAAAGAAAATCATCTACATGAAGCAACCTTAGAGATTCATAATTAAAAGTCAAGAAAATAAAGTATATAAATTAAATAAGTCTTTATATGGTTTAAAACAATTTTCAATATAATGATACTTAACATTTCATGATGCCATCCTACAGATGGGATATGAAGTAAATAGATTAGACCACTGTGTTTATGTCTTGAAGAGTGGGAGTAAATTCACAATATTCTCATTATATGTAGATGATATCCTGATAGCTGGAAATTACTTAGAAATGATTGATAAAACTAAGTCATAGTTTTTTTCTCAGTTTGAGAAGAAAGATATGGGAGAAGCATCTTATGTCCTAGGCATAAAAATAACTAGAGATAGAAAATAAAAAATGTTGTGCTTGAGTCAAGAGAGATATCTTGACTCTGTTCTTAAAAGATTTCAAATGGAAAATTATAAGCCATTGTCTACTCCTGTTGAAAGGGAGTAAATTTGTCTAGGAAGGATTGTCCAGTAGAAGGACAAGAAAACCCTAATGTTCCCTATGCACAAGCTATTGGTAGCTTGGTATATGTAGTAAGATGTACAAGACCAGATTTGAGTTATATTGTAGGACTTGTTAGTAAATATCAAAGTAATCCAGGCATAGCTCATTCGAAAGCAGTCAAAAGAATTCTAAGGTACATTAAGAGAACAAAGCATCTAAAATTGTGCTTTCAAGCAGATAAGCTTGAAGTTATAGGATATTCAGATGCAGATTTTGCTAGGGATTAGAACAATAGTAAGTCCACCTCAGGACATATTTTCCTCTTTCGAGGAGCAGTTATTTATTGATCTAGCAAGAAACAAGGGTGTGTAGCCAGGTACACACAAGACATAGAATACATTGCATGTAGCACTGCTTGTACTTTCACCGTCTGGATAAAGTGCTTCATAGATAACTTGAAGCTGCAAATAATCGACGGACCGTTCCAAATATTTTGTGATAATCAAGCTGCAATTAAATTAATTCAAAATGGAGCAAATAGCTGCAAATGAAGGCGTATAGATGTTTAATATCACTACGTTTAGGATATAGTTAAGAAAGGTGAAGTAATTGTTAGTTACTTGCCGTCATCAAATATGATCATTGATCCATTAATTAAGGGTCTAAGTGTTGAACTACTGTCTAAACACACTAGTTCAATGAGACTTAAAAATGTCTAAGTCAGTCAGTTTTTCATGAGTGACAAATCTGCATTAGCGTGAAAATCTTCATGATGAATATTTATTATGAGAGGCATATCTACGAAAGCATTAGAAAGATCTCATGACAAAATTTTTTTTTAAAGGTCATACTCAAAAGTGGGAGTATGCATGTGATTGATTATTACGTTCAGTAGTCATGACCAAGTGGGAGATGTTAACATGTATGGCCCTAAGGCCTGGGAAGCCTACAATTGTGGGAGGAATCATATGTTGTCACATCCAACGTTTACATGAACCAACATCCATATAAACGTTGGATGTATATCCCTGAGATTAGGGAACCCTTGTTTTTCCAAAGACCGATTGAGAAATATAATGGATAGCCTTTGTTCTTCCTATAAAATGGGAAGCCTAAGAGAGGAAGAGCGCACAAAAAAAAAAAACAAGGTATACAGAGATCTATCTGTAAACATAAAACTTATCTCCTCTTTATCAAAAGGGCATGAAAAATCTGGGCTTTGCGATCACCAGCCTCATGATATTTTCTCTGATCTCGGGTTGGTCTCGCGCTCCACCAATTTTCTCTAACAATAGTTGGGATTCGAATGTAAGAGATTCCATTCACTGAGTCCTTGTTATGTTTTTAGGCAAGTGAATTATTGTTTTTTAGTGTGAGAATGTTGTTATTGGTTATTTAGTGGGGATTACTTAAAGTTTTCTCCTTACAAAAGACAAAGACATTTTCACATTTTAAAAAGTAAAGCAAATGGGAAAACAATACTATGCTAGATTTTCTTATTAAGTTCGAGAAAAAATAAAATTATGCTAATGTCTTTTATAAAAGAGTGGGATTTAAAAATAGAAAAAAGTTTATATAATGTGTCAATCTTGCAATGTACAAGTAAGGTGCACCTAAAAACCCAACGATAGAAGGTTGTTCTTATGCTGGAAAACCCTCAAATCGGTCATCTTGACCTCGAGATTCATAGACATGAAAAAAAGAAAAGGGATTTCTAGTCTTAAAACTAGTTCATCTTCTAACACATCATTTGCACCGTCTATTTTCAAGATTTTCAAGTGTTTATAGATTTGCAACTTTGGGTATTAGAGAGATAGAGAGAGATGGAGTTTTAAGAGAGAGATACGGTGATTTGAGAGAGAGATGGTGCTTTAAGAGAGAGATACGGTGATTTGAGAGAGAGAGATGGTGCTTTGAGAGATAGATGTTAATAGAAAAGAAAAGAGTTTTGAGGGGGTGTCATTTTAATTTTATTTTTTTTGGGTACAAAACTCATGGTCAAAGGGGTTCAAGGTGTTGTAAGATAGAAAAGATGAAAACCTTTACTTACAAATAATATTTTTAATCATTCGGTCTCATGAGAAATAAAAGTAAAAAATAAGAGATAAGGAGATATTTTCTCTATTTTGTACTTTAAAAAAAAGTATAAAAAATACCATTTACTTTTTGTACACAAAAGTCACAATCACTCATGTCCCTCAAACTTCAAATTGGGTGGTTGTAGGAGAGTCTTTGAATTGACTCAAAATTAAAAAACAATTGCTGGACTTTTGTACCTCACCCTAAGCCATCAATTTGATAGCCAATCATGTACTTTAATTAATACTAAGTACATATAGCATTCGTAGGTGAAGATTTGAATGAATCACTAGCCATATTCTTCTATTATAAATGTATACCTCATTAAAAGGAAGTTTAAATTTTTTTTTTTTGGAGTAGTTAACGAAACTTTATATTTGTAAGCCACACTAATACGCTTTTAGTTGGATAAGGATTGTTCTGTATTAGACAACATTAAATAAACTTTAATATCTCTTGTTAACACTATTGAAATAAGAGTAATGATCCTATGAGACCCTCCCATACCCATGTAGGACCTCAAAGGATCACTATAAAATTTGGCTCAGATCTCTAGAAAAATCAAGTTCCACACTCATGTGATAACGTTTTTTGAGATCTGTGCCAAATTTAATGGTGATCCTTTGAGGTCCTACACACATGGGTGTGGGTGGGTCTCATAGGATCATTACTTTTGAAATAATTAACACTATTGAAATACTTTTATTTAATGCATCCGGTATATGCATAGTGTATATTGTAATGTTTGAATTGCAATCTTCAATTGTCTATAAAAAGATCATTTATCTTTTGTATAAGGAGGTCATAACTATTCCCACTTATTAGATGTCAAATTAGAAGGCTTGGGGTGAGTCATGAAGTTCGAGATTTTTTTTTTTGGGGAAATTTATGTCTAACAATGACACTCTTATAACGACCTACTTTGAAATCTAAGGGACAAGAATAATTGTGACCTACATGTACAAATGCTAAATGATTTCTTTCTAGACAATCCCTATTGAAAAATACTAAATTTTAATAAAACGAATTAATGAATATTTATTGGATGTGGTTTGTGTAAGGTTGCAATCTTAAATAACCAAATTAAGGTGCACCTTCATATTTGATCATAAGTATAATTTTGGCGTTAAAAGTTTTTAGGATGGCTTAATAATCTATATTCATCTCTAATTATAAAATTTTAAACTCCAAAAATGGCTCAAATCAAGTAGATCCATAAACATTTGAAAAAATTTAAAGTAGACGGCCCAGATAATGTGTTGCGAGATAAACTATTTTTAGGACTCAAAATCTTTTTGCTTTTTCTATTCATTCATCTCAATGTCGAGATAATCAATTAGCTGGTTTTTTAAAGCAACATTTTATGATGGATTTATGAGGTGCACCTTAATTCTACTTTTTAAAGTTGCAACCTTATAAAAACTTTTTTATATTTATTTTGTTATTAAAATTTGAAAATTCCAAATTCATGGAAATAAGTTAGTGAATATTTTTTTTTATTATTTCTTTTAGAATAAAAAACAAGGAATTGATAAAAAGGGTAGGTTTTAGGTGCGTCTTGGCATGCAGCTATTAAAGTGTGTCCGCCCTTCCAAAATTCATCTTAGACATGGAATTTGAATAAAAGAAAAAAGTTTACCGTGATCATGAACCAAAAAATAAAAAATGATCGAGCCGTAAAAATGGAGTGTTTTGTATTTTTTCTTATCGACAACAAAGATCACCTAATTTGATCTCCAAATGCATGGATTGAAGCAAAAATAGTGTATACTATTTTAAAGTTACTTATAAATCTCTTAAAAATCAAGGCAGCCGCATTAAAAAAAAGCACACAATTCAATATGATTTTATAAATGTATTTTTAAATTCTAGAACAGTCCAATATTTCCTTTTATATAAATAATTCACAAAATTAGGTACCATATAGGAAAATTTGGAATCTCAATTTTCCTCAAGAAAAAAGAAAAAAATTTCCAATAATTCACATAAAAAATCCTGGACAAAACTCTAATTTATAGCAACAACCTTGAGTTTTGTGGGTTCAAACCTAGGAGGCAAAACTTAAATGAATAAATATAGGACAACAAATACAAGAAATACGCATACAAAAATAACCTCAAAAACCTATACATAAAATTGGGTTTGCTCGATGTCGAGATAATCAATTAGAGGGTTTTTCAACATCGAAACAACGTTTTATGATGTATTTTTTATGTGCACCTTAATTCTAGATTGCAACCTTATATAAAAATTTTTCATATTTATTTTATTATTATAATTTGAAAATTCCTAATTCATCGAAATAAATTAGTGAATATTTATTTTATTATTGCGTTTAGAATAAAAAGAAAGGAATTGATAAAAGGGTAGGGTTTTAGGTGTGTCAGGGTATGCAGCTATTAAAGTGAGTCCACCCTTCCCAAATTTATCTTATAGATGGAATTTGAGTAAAAAACATTTTACCATGCTCATCAACAAAAAATAAAAAATAACCAATTGAGGCTTAAAAGTGATGTGTTTTATTTTTTCATCAACAACAAAGATCATCTAATTTGAGCTCCAAATGCATGGATTGAAGCATAAATGGATTCCCAGGGGTGTGTTTTCCGTCCTTAATCTCGAAAATGGATCATCTAATTTATACTATTTTAGAGTTACCTATAAATCTCTTAAAAGTTAAGGCAGCCGCATTAAAAAACAAGCACACAATTCAATATGATTTTATAAATTTATTTTTAATTTTTAGAATAGACCAATATTTCATTGTACATGAATAATTCACAAAATTAGACACCATACCTGAAATTTTGGATTCTCAGTTTTCCTTAAGAAAAAAGAAAAAAATTCCAATAATTCACATAAAAAATACAGGACAAAACTATAATTTATAGCAACAACCTTGAGTTTTGTGGGTTCAACCCCAGGAGGCAAAAAATAAATAAAGGACAATAAACACCAGAAATATTCATACAAAAATGACCTCAAAAACCTATACCTTGAAAAGAAAAAAGAAAAATATTTTAAAAAATACCTATACCTTGGAAAGAAAAAAAGAAAAAATTTCAAAAAAAAGAAGAAAAGAACAAAAAGATAAACCTCAAATCTCTAAAACAAGTTCCTCTTTTATTCTATGTTGATCGAGTCGTCCCTTTTGATCGAGTCATCGTTAAGCTTAGACTCGGCGACGATTCGGAGGTAAAGAACAAATCTCTATTAGGGCTATTATCACCGTTCTCTTCGACGCCGTTAACTTGGTGGGGCGCAAGAGGCCCTAACGCCGTTGGATGCATCTCCTTCCACGTGGCGGGTTCTTGCTTTCTCTCGAAATGATCGGTGATTCTTGAAACCTCTCTCTTGATGCGAACGCCATCAGGCGATGGAGCCCACTCGTAGTCAGAACCATCATCACTATCCGAGTGGTTCAAATTGACACCGTTAAGTTGATGGGGCGCAAGAGGCCTTAGCACCGTTGGATTCAACTTCTTCCATGCGGCATGCTCTTGCTTCCTCTCCAAATGATCAATGATTCTTGAAACCTCTCGATCGACGAAAAGAACTCCATCAGGTGATGAAGCCCACTTGTAGTCAGAGCCCATTGAATCACTGGAATCTTGGCCATAATCTTCAACGAAAAATTAGGTTTGCTCAGGAATGTTGCCGGAAAATTGGTCTTTCCTGAGCCATGGGTGGGGTGGTCAGAAGAGATGAATTTCTGGTGAGGCAGACAGGGTCCACAATGGAGTTTACTGAAAAGAGAGATAAAGAAGGATTTGGAGTTGTTTGATCTTCGTTTCTTATAGAAAGAAAAAGAAGTGACTTGTTTTCTTCTCTCTCCTCTGTCATGGACGACAGAACCCCATCAACATCCATGCTTCGTCTTTCTTTCTCTCTCCTCTATCAAGAAAGGCGGAACCCTATCATCGTCGATGCTTCTTCCTTCTTTCCCTCTCCTCTGTTATGGACGGTAGAACCCCATCGCCGTCCATGCTTCTTTCCTATTTTTCTCTCATCTATCATGGATGGCAGAACCCTATCACTATCCATGCTTCTTCCTTCTTTCTCTCTCCTCTGTCATGGATAACGAAACCCCATTACCGTCCATACTTCTTCCTTCTTTCTCTCTCCTCTTTCATGGACAGTGAAACCCTATCGCTGTCCATGCTGCTTTTATCTTTCTCTCTCCTCTGTTAAGGACAGTGAAACCCCATCACCGTCTATGCTTCTTCCTTCTTTCTCTCTCCTCTATTATGAATGGTAAAACCCCATTGTCGTCCATGCTTCTTCCTTCTTTCTCTCTCCTCTGTTATGGACAGCAAAACCCCATCGTCGCCCATGCTTCTTTCCTCTTTCTCTCTTCTCTGTCATGGTCGGTAGTACCCATCGCAGTCCATGATTCTTCCTTCTTTCTCTCTCTTCTGTTATTGATAGCAGAACCCCATCGTCGTCCATGCTTCTGGTCTCTCTCTCTCTCTTCTGTCATGGATGGCAAAACCCCATCACCATCCATGCTTCTCTCCCCTTTCTCTCTCCTTTGTCTTAGACAGAACCCATCGCCGTCCATGTTTCTCTCCTTTCTTCTCTCTCATCTTTCTCCTTTCTTCTTTATTCTCTCTCATCTCTCTCCTTTCTTCTTTTCTCTCTCTTCCTTCTTCTCTCTCATCTCTGACCTTTCTTCTTTCTTCTTTTTTCTCTCCCTTCTTTCTTTTCTCTTCTTTTTTTTGTCATGGATGACGGAATCCCATCGCCATCATTTTTCTTTCTCTCTCTTTTTAATTCTTCTCTATCTTCTTTCTTCTCTCTTATCTCTTCTACCACTTCATCTCTCTTCTATTCTCTTCTTCTGTCTTGTTTTATTCTTCTTCACTCTTCTTTTCTCTCTACTTCTTCTTCTCTCCCTTCCATCTTCTCCCTTATCTTCTTCTTTGTTTCTCTTCTCTTCACTCTCATATGCCATCTTTCTCTTCTGTTTTCTTGTCTTCTCCTCTATCCTCTTCTTCTTTTCGTCTCCAGTCTTCTCTCCTACTCTCTTCTTCTCTTCTTTCTCTATCTTCTCCTCTTTCCTCCTCTCTTCCTTTCTCTTGTTTTTTTGTTTTCTCTTTTCCCCTCTCTTCTATTCTTTTCCTCTACCTCTTCCTCTCTCTGTTTTTCTTCTTTCCTCTCTCTACTTTCTTCTCATTTCCCCTCTCTTCTCTCTTTTCTCTTTCTTTTTTCTCTCTCCTCCCTTCTTGACCTCTTGTTTGACCAAGAGATAAGCAAGTCTAGCACTGCCATGGTAGTCTTGTCGTCGAGCAGTATTGCCGTTGTGTCGGTTGGAGTTACCGTGCCCGTCTTGCTGCCATGAAAGATTCGCCATCGTACTAGACTAGTCCGTGTTGGTTCTGTTGTCGAGTAGTATTGCCGTCATGCTGGTCAGAGTTACCGTGCCCATCTTTCTACCATGCCGAGTCAAATTCTTCTATTCTCTTTCCTCCATTCTGTCTCTTTTCATCACCCCAATCTCTGTCCTCTTATTCTTTTCTTCTTCTTTCAAATGTGCACATGTATGTGCATTCGTCCAAAGATAAGGTGGGGTCCCTTGTCCCACTTATCTTGTATAATTAACCATGTATGTGTGATCGCAGAAACATGAGAGTACATGTCAAGGGAGGCAATTTCGAACAACTTGAAGGACTGGAGTGCTTTCCATCATGATTGAAGAGGGCACCTACACGAGTCAGTTTGAGTGTTTCACGGACCCAGGTGAGGTGTGTTCGCCTCACACCAAATTCCTCTCTCACCGGTTGCTGTACCTACTCTTGTTTCCTAACAAGGTTCCCGAGAGAGCGGTCTCAAGTCTTGGGTTCTCCTTGAAACCCGAGACATGTGCCACTAGGTCATCCCGACTCGAGGGGGAGATTGAGGCAGCTAACCTTCTTGGTGACTCCACTGGGGACTTACTACCCCTTAATCGAATCGTCCTTGTTTGGCTAGTCTCTTCTTTGTTTTTTTTTGCATTGCATTACATGGATCTAGGTTCTTTAACCCATTCATCCGGATCGGGGATTTTCTCATCCCCACGTTTGTGAGCTCCTATCAAGAACAAGTTCCTCGAACTTCATTCCCAACTTTCCTTTTGAGCAAAGATCAATGTCTAGCTCCCAGGTCTTGACCTAGATAGGTGTAAGGAGGGACTTATAGGTCCTTAACTCCCCATCTCCTAGCTCTGGTGGAACCCCAACCAATGTACTCTGCATCGGTAGCACATCTGCTACTGCTCACACCATGCACCCCATAACCGGCAAGTCACTTGCCGGTCGTATTGCCGAGGTACGCCGGAAGGCTGCCTAGTCCCCTTCTACAAAAGGCAAAGAAGTTGTTGTTGCTGCTGTGGGTCGCCGCAAGGCTACCCCCCACATTCCTGCACCACTTCGGGTCTCTATGCTTAGAGGCTCGACACATCGAAGCGGAGACCCTTGGGCTTCCATCTCTCACACACACACTAAGGCTCGTGGGTCATCCATTCAAGCCACACCTTGAGGCAACCCCCGTATTGCCTCAAGCAGGTGTCCAGGATCAAGCCTCCTCGGGCCAAGTCCTGTACACTTCATGCATGTGCATCCCACCACACGGGGCAACGTTGTTGTTGTGCCAACCTGGGAGATGACCTCCTCGTCCTCCCTCTCAGCACACACTAGCGCACCCTTTAAGGGGTCCTGTTCCCTTATAGACACGTGCTTGTGGTTTGCGGCCTCCTAAGGCCAGAACGGCTGTTCGAGCCCGAGTTGACTCCCAAGTCACCCCTTATCCTTCTTCAAGTGGCGCACACACGTTGCCTTCCCGAACTGCCGGTCCTCGGTTCTGACTCAGACATCGTTGAGAGCCGGTCCCTTCTCCCTCCGCCCTTTCTCCTCTCGACAGAGTACTCAAAGATCTTCTCCAAGAGTACCATCTTGAGCCAGCCCAATCAACTCGGTCATGTCTCTAGAGCCCATAAGAGAGCTCGGGGCAAAGACCCGATGAAAGATCATGTCCTTCGTCCTCCTCGGCCCAAGTTGACCTCAGTACTTGGTTCGAACTCATTGCTTCACCTGATGGCAACGACTCTCTCTTGTGAAAGATGATCCGACCATCCGCAACCTCGATTGCAGTTCTGGCACGAGGTCCATCAAAACCTCAAAGCTAAACGCGACAGGGGTCTGGAAATCCTGACTAGGGAAGCAACCAAGATGGTCGAGGTAGCCACTCCCGATGACCCCCTTCACAATAATTCCTTCTACCCTCTTCGAATCACAAAGCCTAAAGAGGAGGTACGAGAATCCAGCACAGTGGTCAGCGTTGTAGGAGATGACCCAACCACTAAGCAACCACAATCCTAAGACCATCGAGAACCGGTCCTCATGCGGCCGGCATAAGACTCGAGTTCAGTAGGGGCATGCTGAGCCCTTACTGACCGATTTGTTGCGCCCGACCCGCCAACCTGGGAAGCCTTCAACTGCACCTGAGGCTCATCTTCCTAGAGAAATGGTCAACGCTATGGTTGTGAACGAACTTAACAACTCCCAGGAGGAGCGTATGGACAGGTTTGAACACATGGTGCACGCCATGATGGAGAAGATTGACCACATGGAAAGCCTGCCATCCACAACTAATTCTGCCCACCATGAGGCAAATTTCCATCCCCTAGCAGATGCATTTCCGAAATAGACTTCCCCACTGGCCTCACAAGATAGTTCTGCCCAGGCAGACATCGACGCTATGGTAACCCACAGCTTAAAGAATAGACAAATCCCTAGAATGCAAGGGCTACATTGATCAAGTTCCTTTTCCCTTGGATTACCAAAAGGGGAAGTTTCTCGTGTTCAATGGTACAACATCCTCGTACTAGCATATCACGCACTTCCATGCGGCATGTCGAGAGACAACGGCTAATGGAAGACTCCTCCTCCATCAGTTCGTGGAAACCCGTGATGGCCCAACCTTTCAGTGGTATGCTCGGCTACATTTGGGAGGAGCTGGAATGTCTGTTTTAGCATCGCTTCTATGAGGTCGAGAGAGAAGTCCAAACCATTGAGCTTCGCACCTTGACCCAAGAGCCGGACAAGCCTGTGGACCACTTCATAGCAAGATGGAGAGATCTGGCTACTTACCATTCTAGTCCCATGTCTGAGAAGGAAGCAGTCCAGACTAGCTTATGAAATATACGACCTGAGATTGCCTTACATATCGAGGCCTCCAATCCGACCTCCATGTTAGAGCTGTTCAGTAAATTAGTTCATCTAGAGAGCCTGTCACCCCACCATGGTGGGTTGCGTCAACAACCTTCAAGCTCAGGAAACAACCGGGGTAGTGATAATTCTCAGACCAACACCTGGGGCAATCAGCCAAAAGGGGAGATCAGTGCAACCATCACTGTTAGTGACCCGAAGAGCACTGCCTCTCAGACTTTGGACCTCTCCAAAGGGGTAGGCATGGCAAAGACAATGCCTCAAGGAGGCATGCAGTAACAGTCATAAAATCGGGTACCTGCGAACCTTAATTGAGATGATTAGTGGGCCAAACATAAGAATAAGGTTTATCCTTTCGAGAAGGAATGGGTTCCCACACTACTCCGACTATTACTGGAGTAGAAGATGATTCAGCTGCTTGAGACCAAGTTTCCTGACCAAGATGGTCTCGATACGCACTCAAACTAATGTGCCGATCATCAGAGGATAAGTCACCCCTCAAAGGAATGCTACACACTCAGAAGGATCAGATAGAGCATGAAGAACTTCAAAAAGCATTCGCAACTGAGGCTTCCACGCGACAACAATAGAGGAGGAAAGCGAAGGCCTGCACTATTTTGATGAGCTGCCATCAGATCTCCTTTAGGCTTTGTTCAGTATGATGCTCCAACGGGGACTCGTTACATCAAAGCCTGCAAGGCAGCCTACACGCCTTGCTCAGGGGACTGAGAATCACTAGTGCTCATATCATCAGATATGGGGCCACAAACTAAGTGAATGCTATGGGTTCGAGGCCATAGTCACAAAGAAAGTGCAGAGAGGTCACATTGCTTACATCGTCGTTGAACTACACCCGCAAGTCAATGTCCTCATCCAGGAAAATGCTTCAGAACAAGATTCTCATGTTCATGCCTCTGATCCTGCTGAACCCTCGACTTCCCAACCATTAAGAGTCTATCACGGGCGGAGCAGACTCAAGTCCTTCAAGCGAGAGGCAGTTCGTCAAGCTAGGGCAGTTCACAAACCTAGCAAGACGAATCAAGCACCTCCTAAGGAAACCAGGAGGAGACGCTCTCCAAGGGCTGCTAATCTGAAGAATAAAATTTCTCAACCACCGATCGAGCAAGAATTCTTCAAGCCTCTTCCTCCATTGCCGACCTTACCGGACTTCTTCCCCGGCATGATCATCCTTCCTCCATCTCATCAAGAGGATATCCATGGGCCACCTTCTACTCGGGTCACATCCAATAAGGGTGACGGTATTAAAAGCACCCCCCAACGGTCTGATTAGGGAAAAGACCAAAATGGTCCCCTGCATAGGTCCAACTTTGGTGATGACGTAAAAAGCTGCCCAAATCGGTTCGATGAGGGGGATGACCTTAAAGGTCCCTCACTTACTAACCCCTCTTCTTCCTCTTCCTTTTCTTCTTCTTCTTCTCCCTCGTCCTCTTTTATGTCTTCTGCAGGTACAACACGGGAATGTCCAGACTTTGCGTCCCTCGACAGAGAACTCAAAGGAACTAATATATGCAAGACACATCGGAGGCGGCTGAGAAAGACACTAGCCCTAGCGGCTGGATTCGTGACAGTTGCTGATGCCCTGGCAGCTCGAGCTAAGGCAGAGCCATCTTCTTCAACAAAGAAGTACAATAGCTCAAAATCGAAGAAACCCCAGTGGCCCCCTGATTCCGACTTTGAGCAGAGGCAGAGAGAATCGAGACGACAGAGCTTCTATTCTCAGGAAGCATATCACATGGTGCAGATCTCGGAAACATCACCCAGCATAGGGCAAATGAGTCTGAGATCGGGGAAAATGCTGCAAGCTCCACCTCAGAAGCCAAAGGCCCTAAAATTTCTTAGTCCACCACTCCTTCCTGGCTCTAATACCCCAGATAATTCACCTATCCTCAACTCCCCTGAGCTCCATCCTTGCCCTAATAACCCAGACAATCTGCCTATCCTCAAGCTCTCTGGGCTCCTTCCTCGCCCAAATACCGCAGACAATCTACCCATCCTCAAGATCCCTTAGGTGCCTCCGATCCCATACACTCAATCACCTCCTAAGCCTCAACCTCAAACTTCCACTCCACTAAAACAAATCTCGATCTCCCAATCCACCCAGATTGCCCAAATCAAGTTGTCAGTGCAACCAAGTCAACCAGCAACCCAAAATAAACTTCCCTCATCTAAACCTGACCCTCAACTTACCATATTACCTAGACCCATGGTGGATATGGGGGAACATTGAGAAGATCCTCATGAGACATTGGCTGTTTGCACAATCACCGAATCACAATCATTCCAAGTACCTCAGAGTGAACTCCCTCGACCGGACACATTGGCCCTGCTCGAAGTTGATCCTTTCATCGGCGAATAGAATGAGGATACAAGGGCCATGTTCCATAGCAAAGCATGGTTAGAAGAAGAAATGTCAAGAGTATGGGTGTTTTCACTGGAGGCTAACGAGAAACCCTCCGAAGCCAATGATGAGGAATTGCAGGAGGCACCCAAAGAATGGGAAGAAGGAGGTCAAGCCACAACCAATGAACTCAAGGAGATAAACCTAGGGGATGAAGTTAACCCCAGGCCCACTTTCATCTCGAAAAATATGTCTCCACAAGAAAAAGAGAATTTTACTACCTTCTTGCAAGAAAATCGGGACGCTTTTGCCTGACATTACCATGAGATGCCTGGTTTAGATCCTCCAGTCGCGATCCACCGTCTCAGCCTAGATCCATCTGCCAAGCCTATCAAGCAAAAATCAAGGAGGTTCAGGCCTGGTCTCGAAATGCAGATCGATGCTGAGGTGAGCAAAATCAGGTAAGCAGGATTTATTCATGAAGTCAAGTACTCAAAATGGCTAGCAAATGTTGTCCCTATCAAGAAGAAAAATGGCCATATTAGGGTTTGCATTGATTTTCGCAACCTGAATGCCGCCTGCCCATAGGATGATTTCCCGTTGTCGTTTATAGAGATGCTCATTGACTCCACAGCCCATTACCAGATCTTCTCCTTCATGGATGGAAACTCCGGGTACAATCAGATATGAATGGCACCAGAAGATGAGGAAGCTACTGCATTCTTGACTCCAAAAGGGGTCTTCTGCTATACAATGATGCCTTTCAGGTTGAAGAATGTTGGTGCTACATATCAAAGAGCAATGACAACCATCTTCAAGGACATGATGCAAAAGGAGGTGGAATGTTATGTGGAAGAGTTGGTGGTGAAATCTAAAAAGAAAGATGCTCATATGTGAGACCATGAAAGGGTGTTCGAACGGTTACGCCTTCATCAGTTGAAGATGAACCCACTGAAATGCAATTTTGGTGTGCGTTAAGGAAAGTTATTGGGGTTCATTGTTCGACATCGAGGGTCGGAAGTTGAGCCAGTCAAGATCAAGGTGATCCAGGAAATGCCGCCGCCAACTAGATTGCAAGAGCTACGGTCCCTTCAAGGGCAGCTGGCTTATATCTGCAGGTTCATCTCGAATGTCTTAGGTCACTGTATGGCTTTTACGTACCTGTTAAAGAAGGATACCCCATTCATCTGGGATGAAGCATGTCAAGCGGCACTTGATGACATCAAGTAGTATTTGCTCAACCCTCAAGTTCTTTCTACACTGGTGTTGGGAAAACCTATCATCCTATATGTGACTACTCTTGACAAGTCACTCAAAGCGTTATTGGCACAGAACAATGACAAAGGGAAAGAGACCGGACTATATTATGTCAGCCACATGATGCAAGGGGTTGAGAAGAATTATCCTCCTATAGAGAAGATGTGCTTGGCCTTAATCTTCACGGTGAAAAAGCTCTGTCATTACTTACTCGGTCATGAAGTAAAGATTATATCAAAAGCAGACCCTATAAAGTTTCTCATGACATGCCCATGCTTGTCGGGACGCCTTGCAAAGTGGGCATTATTGCTGGTGGAATTCAACATCACATATGTACCACAAAAGGCTGTCAAGGGTCAAGCTTTGGCTGATTTTCTTGCAGCACATCCAGTACTAGCAGAATGTCCTTTATCAAGCCCTGGTCCGTATTCGTTCTTTGCGCCGTCAAAGTATAGCTCCCAAGTTGAGTCCTCAAATGTGAAGATATTCTCATTAGGGAGATCCATGTTGACGAGAGTGTTATCTGGCAGTGTTTGTTCAGCTAAGTGGTCAGCAATGGCTTGTCCTTTGACCGATTTTTTAGTAACATACTCAATCTCGAACTTGCTCAATAGCATTCTCCACTTCGCCAAGCTTATGTTAAGGACTGGTCTTTCCAAGAGGTACTTGAGTTGGTCAATTCTTGACATGAGCTTGACTGTATGAGATAAAACATAGTGTCTTAATTTATGCATGGCCCACACACGCGTCAACCAGTGCTTCTCCACATCCTTGTATCTTGTCTCGTAGTCCACCATGGTTTTGCTAATGTAGTATATCATTTGTTCTTTTTCGTGTTTGTCATATTGTCCTAACTTTGCCACCATGGTCTTTCTTTCACAGATATTGTATAGGAATAGGGGTTTATCTGGACTAGGAGGATTAAGGATGGGAGGTTTTGTAAGGTATTCTTTGATTTGATCGAACGCTTCTTGGCATTCATTAACCCATATAAATGGGGTACCCTTCTGAAGGAGCCTATTGAACGGTGCACACTTGTCCTGAAATGAAACACTTTATGGCTTATATGCGACCTTGAAGCCCATGGATTTCTCTAATGTTCCGGGGTAGAGGCATTTCAGTGATCGCT
>NW_006495906.1:2090429-2104046 GCF_000471905.2 Amborella trichopoda | reverse complement strand
GCCTAGTAATTTGTCGGATTCAACTCTAAAGGCACATTTATGTGGATTGAGTTTGCATTGATGTTTCTGGAGTCTTTCGAAAATGGTTCTCAGGTTGGTGAGACGATCAGATCTGGTCTTCGATTTGACCAGAATGTCGTCGACATAGTCTTCCATGATGGTATGCATTAAGTCATGGAAGATGCTAGTCATTGCCCTCTGATAAGTTGCCCTTACATTTTTGAGGCCAAAGGGCATGACTTTGTAGCAGTAAGTTCCCCATTGTATTATAAATGACATTTTGGTCTGGTCTTCTTCTGCCATGAGGATCTGGTTGTAGCCTGAGAAGTCGTCCATGAATGACAATATCTCATGTCCTACAGTATTGTCGACCAAGGCACTTATATTTAGTAGTGGAGATTTGTCTTCAGGACATTCCTTATTGAGGTCTCTGTAGTCGACACACACTCAGATCCTCCCCTCTTTCTTGGGTATGACCACTATGTTGGCCAACTATTATGAGTAATCGACGGGGGTAATGAACTTCGCCTGAGCAGTTTGTCGATTTCTTCCTTAATTTTAAGCTCAAGGTGAGTCTTTTGATGTTGGAGTTTCGGTCTTACAGGCTTCGCCCCTTCGTTGAATATTAGGCGATGTTGCACCAATGTGGGATCTAGCCCTGACATTTCATTGTATGACCAGGCGAAGACATCGTGACATTCCTTAAGAAAGAAAATCATATTTTCCAGCTCCTCAGGAGATAGGGAGGTTCCAATCTTGGTGAACCTTGGGTCCTTCTCAGTTCCTAGGTTTATGTTAATCGCCTCTTCAATGATAGCCATTGGGTCACCATCGAACCTCTTCTTTAATTGCTCAACATGGAAAGTGAGTTCCTCAGGTTGAGAGATTTCTTCAAACTCTTCGGTCTCTCGATCTTCGTCTGGGTAGTCCAATTCGTCATCTTGGGTATTGTGCACAGTTATTGGGCTATTTTGAGTGTTCACTGTTCTTGAAAATTCTTTTTCATTATTATCAATTTTATCATTTTTTGAATTTTCAATGGATTTTAAAATAGCACAGGAAGTATCCTTTATGGGACTCGCGAGAGATGTGTTTGGGAATAGACGCTATCCGTTTTTAAGAACCGGGACTTGAAGGTGCCATTAGTATGCTTCCAGCGATTCTCGAGATAGAGGAGTGACAACTAATTCCGCTCCTGGGTTTAGATAGGCAAATGAGCACGCTTGGCTATGTTAGTGCCGATTGTGCATACCTTCAAATCCAGGTTAACATAAAGGTCATTAATTCCCTGTTATTGTGTGTGCTGAGATGTGGAAGAAGAATTATTTCCCGTTGGGGATTCAAGGATCACCTTTAGCCATTTTGAAGGACGGGCATTGAGAGGGTTGAGGCTTTGAATGCCTCCAGATACAAAGCCTGGATAGGTTGAAGACTTCATCCGGCTTTGAAATAAGGTGAGATAACACCCGAGACCTCTTCGATCCCCGTTTTTGGTTTTGTCATGGAGTGATTCGAAAATTGCCTCCGTTACACCTTGCCCTTGAGTCTCCAAGTCTTAGCGTGGTTGGAATCCTTGGGATAAGCCTCGAGGGACCCAAAATCGTATCAATGTTGACATTGGATAATGTCGTCCATTGATGCAGAAGTATGCAAAATTTGAAGAACTGGGTCGTCGGCCTCCAAGCGTAAGGTGGCACAATTGGCTTGCTTGAAGGAAGCAAGTGGGATTTCTCTAACCTCGACCCCTACGGCTAGCTTCCCGTATGCACACTAGGATTGAGAAAAGAAGGGGGTTCAGCACATACCTCGGTGACACCTTTTTTATTCAGAAATTTGCGGCATTGATGGAGCGTAGAGGTGACCACAAGGTTTTCATGCAGCCACAGTCTTCCTAATAGCATGTTGAATGAAAGTTTTTTGTCCAAGACACAAAACTTTATCACTTGGATGGTAGAGCCGATCTTGAGTGTGAGAGGCAGTATGCCTTCAGCTTGTCGTTTGGTCCTGTCGTATGGAGCAATAGTTAGTTGACATGGCTCGAAGTCATCTGGGCTTTTGCCCATCTGCTTCACTACTTTCATAAGGCATATGTTTAAGGATGCCTCATTATCAGCAAGCACTCTCCATATCTCATATCCTTGGATAAAAATAGTGATGTGCAGATGTTGGACATGAAAGCAGTTGAAGCTGACCGAGATGTCATCATCCGTGAACACGATTGGCATTGGTGCCATCAATTAGTTGATCATTCCACACAACTCATCTGCCTGTGTGTTGCACGGGATGTGTGTCATGGCGAGGACCGTTTTGATCTGGGCTCTGTGTGTTGGTGAATTGGCAAGAAGCTCCAAGAGGGAGATTTGAGCTTGGATATTCTCGAGGTGAGCCAGTAGATCGTAGGTGGTTGCCGATCCTTGAGTTTCTTTATTCGGCTCGTGATCTGTGGCCCCTGCTGGTTGTTTGGCTTTTGAGGTGTTTAGCATTCTTTCATCGAGAGTGTCAGCCATCAAATTGAATGGGTTTGAACACTCGACCCCTTCGGGTTAGGGACTCAACCTCGTCAGCCTGAAGTTTGATAGGATCAGCCCTAGCAAGAGTAATGGGAGACTTTGGGGTGTTGGCCCGTTGTTTAGAGGATGACTCCTTTTCATTGTTTCTGACCATGTCAATTTCTAGCGTATCATCTTCGCCATACTGGTCTTACTTGGGAAGGTTATCGAGGTTTGGAGACAAAGGGTTTCCTCTTAGAATGCTCAAGAGATCTTTGGGATCTTGAAAGTGATGGTCACAAGCCAATATGAATTGACTAGGATCCTCTTCTCTTCGTCTCCACTCTCAACCATATGAATGACAACGTTCTCTTAAGCTCCAAGCTTTTCAGTCGTTATGACCGTATTTTTAAGGAGAGAATTTGTGAAGATACCCATCTTTTGATTAGGCTCTTCGACGGGTTGATTTTTACGTGTGACAGTGATGTCACCCCTATTAATTAACCCTTGAATCAGTTTTGAGTATCATGAGCATGGTTTTGATGGCACTTGCACCACCTGCTCTTATCCGTGACTTGAAATGGTGGTTTAGTTGGTGACAAAGATAAACCATATTTCTAGCCAGGAGTAATTCTAGTACTTTTTCTAATGGGTCTTTGAGAGGGGTGAAATTATCCTCACGCCTTTGGTTGTTATTTTGACTATTGGCTCTAGGCTAACCCCTTTAGTTGTGGTTCTGATTGTTGCATTGAGTAGCTGAACCTTAAGCCGGTCCATTAATGACAATCTCATTAACCTGACATGAAGCATTCTCCTTTTTATTCTTTTTGTTCTTATTTTGGGGAGTTGTTATCAGTTTATTGTCAGGCTTAGTACTAAGGGGTGTCCCTCTGGCCCTTTCATGTCGTGCCACCCGCTCAATCATGGAGTCGTAAGAATGGGGGATAAGACCTTGGCTGAAGAAGGTCATATATTCAAGAGCGGCATTCTTTAAGACTATGGAGCTCTTAGCTGGATCCATAAATGGACATTCTATGACCCGCATCGCCGCCTCGCGGAATCGACCGATGAAATCCTTGAAGGATTCTCATGGGTTTTATTTCGTTGCATTGAGCTCACCCAGGGAGAGAGGTCTTGGTGTCGACCCTCGGTAGTGAGAGACGAATAAGTTGAACATTTCATCTGAAGTGATGTGTGGTCGAGCAAACATTATTCCCCGATGCCAGTTCAAGGCCTCACTGGTCAATGTTTGTGAAAATATGGCCTTTAGCTGGTTAGGCATGTCTCCTAAAGCTCGAACAGAGAGGAGGTTCACGTTGATGTGAGTATCTGGATCGCTCTTCCCATTGAACTTGTTTCTAAATTCTGGGACAACATATCATAGGGGAAGGTCCTCCATGCCTCCAACGGTCTCTTGAACATGGGCCTTTGGGGCTAGAATTTCATGCATGCTTATTCTTACGAGAATATCCAGTATCGCTTTTAAGGTTCCTTCTTGTTGAATATTTGACGTGACGGTAGGCCCACCGGTCGTTGGGTTCCCAAGTGTAGATTAATAAGTTGAGATTTGGGGTACATGTTGGCCTGCTTGGGCTTGAGATTGATGAGCCGCAGTCACAGGGGCGGTTTGATACAATTGTGTCTGAGGGGCGTACTGACCCATAGGTGTCGCCACCGGTTGCGAAAATTGCACGGTTTGTTGGACCGGATGAACTAGAGGGACTGATTGAAGAATCAGCTGACTTGGTTGTACCAGGGGTTGACCTATACCACTAAGTTGGTTTGGCATCGACACGTAAGCTAGGGCATAAACAGTGTAACCTTTGTCAACTAGACTTTTAAGGGCAGCTTGGACGCCTATTTTGCCAAAGGGCTGGTCTAGATTAATACCTATGCTTCGTATAGTGTTAAGAACATCATGAGCGGTACTATGGTGTGTTGAGGTGGGGTTGGATTTCCTAGACCTAAATGGGTCTTGGTTCTGAGATCGCTGCACCTCGTTGTTATCTTGGTTCAAGTTGTGGGAATTGGTATTAGATGCTGCATGAATTTATTCCCTCACTCGACTTCTACTTTGGTTACTTAGAATCCCTTGTAGGACCACACCTGGTCGGACCCCCTGACTATTCAAAGTTTTTTGGGCGAAACTGACTTTTTGGGCCACATAGATTTCAGGATTAATAGGGACGCTTGGGATTCTTCCTCTAACTAAAGACTTGGGTATGGGATAATGGATTGGCCTGAGGTTTGTTGATAATTCCAAGGCATTGCAGCATATTGGTCCATAGGTTTGGGCAGATTTGGCTTAGAATCGACCGTGGAGCGATCATCATAGTCGCCTTGAGTGACTGACATGGTGACTCTCTTTGGCAGGGTTCTAAAACCTAGACTTAGGTAAGAGCTAGACTCGATGACTTAGGGCAGACCTAGCCGGACTCTACAGTTAAAACCTTGACTGGGACCTAGGCTAGGACTAGATGGGATTGCTTGACTCAATGGGCTTTGGTTTAGACCCTGAACTAGGGTAAGCCTAGACTTGCTCGACTCAATGGGCTTTGGTTTAGACCCTGAACTAGGGTAAGCCTAGTCAAGCTCTAGAGGCAACTCTATGCTTAGACCTATGCTAGAACCTAGACTAGGGTCTAGATTAGATGGGTACGAGTCTCTGCTCGGACCAAGAGTGTGTCTAGGTTCGGACCATGGTGTGAGTCTGGTTTGGACCTGGACTGAGCCGAGTGCAAGCCCGGACTTGGACTAAGAGGGTTGTGAAAGTCAGACTGAGTATGGACCAAGGTTGGGTTAGGCATGAGCGCTGGCTCGGACCAAAATGGATGCTAGGTTCGGACCTAAGTATGAACCTGGTTCGGACATGGGTTAGGCTGGGTATAAGCCTGAACTTGGACCCAGAGAGTTTTGATAATCAGACCAGGTGTGGACCTGGACTAGATCAAGGTTGAACTAGGAACGATCCTTCGACTCGGACCGAGAGAAGACCTAGGTTCGGACCAAGGCAAAACTTGGTTCGAACCTGGGCCAAGCTGGGTACAGGCCTGGACTTGGACCCAGAGTGTTCAGCTTGGACCAAGGGCAGGTCTAGAATGGGATATAAGATTAACCAATAGAAATAAACAAGCACAACACATGAAAACGTTTGACCTAGTATTACAGGTAGGCTTGGCTTGAGAGTGGGTTCCTAACTATTGAAATGTGGTTAGGCTAATATAGCTCCCCTCATAGGTCCTAGTCTCCTGTTATAATATGTTTACCAGGTACTACTATATGCAGAGTTGCTTTGAGAAAAAAGATTACGGAGGGGCGCTCACAGTTAAAGTTAAGCGAATCCCAACCGCCTCGACTCTTAAAGCTAGGTTTCCCTCACGTCGTTAACGCAGATTTTGGGGGTTTTCGAAATATTTATTTGCCAGTTTCCCAGACACTCCCGGTCTGGTGTGTGCTGGAGTGTGTAAAGAAGCATGAAATTAAAATAAAGTCAATCACACAATGCACACAAACAAGAAAGGAAACAAATGAGCGCTCAGCACCTATCGCGCCTAGTGATGAGCATTTAGAGACAAAACTCGCTCAAATCACAGCATAGATGCAAGGGTAAGACCAGGCACAGTCCGTGCTAAGTCGAGCGTGGCCTGAGTCGAGGGTGACTCGAACAGGACACGATTCATGGAGGGTGTAAGCAACCCTAAATGTATTTTTTTTTTTTTATCTTTTAGCTTTGATGAAACACGGTTAAAATAAGTATGGTAAAAGCAGTGAAAACATGGTTTCAGTCAAAATTAACACACTAAAATAAAATAAAAAAGTCAGAAACAACATAGACTTATTGGAAGTAAAATATGTTTTTTATATTTTTAAAAAAATTATTTTAAGTCAAAACATGGTCAACAGGGAGCCCAAAGTTTCTGGAATATACTTGTGGGGTCCCAGAATATTTCTGGCGCAATTACAGTTGGGCGACAAGGGTGGTATCTCCTGGGTGGCACTAATGGTGTCGCCGTTGCAGGGTGGGCGACATCACTAGTTTCGCCCAAAAACATTATTATTATTTATTTGTGTTTTATTTTTTTATTGTTAATATTCATGAAATAATACTACTTTGAACTTGGAAGAAGCAGGAAAAAAATATATTTATGATGAAATAAATTAAAATAGAGTAAAGTAGAGTGTAGACATAACAGTAAAATAGTTTTTTGATATTTTTAAAACTTTTATCTTTCTCTGAAATTTTGTGAACAGTCACAAAAGTGGTCCTAAAATAGATCTGCAAAGTTTTAGAAAATTATGAAACTTTTGAATTTGGGAGGATCTGGGAGGCACGAGTGGTGTCACCTAGACGACGCTGGTGGTGTCGGCCAGAAAAGACTGGGTTCCTGGTCACTGCCAAGTTTTGGGCCTTTTTGTGACTGAAAATAATAAAAAACAGTGGATGAAAATTGTATTTTGGCGCTTGGATCTTGCTCGAAATGCCCCATGGTGAGAGCCAAACTGTTTACGCTGAAAATCTGACAGACCTTCTGATGAATATCTATCAGATATTAACACCTTAAAACTGATGAAAATGAAAGAAATAAAGTGGTAAAGAAAGCGGGGCAAATCAAATGCAGATCTGAGGCCAGATTTGCCCGAAAATGAGCAGCGCCAGCATGATTCAAGACATTACAAAATACGATTTTTGAACAAAAAAAAAGGTCAAAATGAAGTGAAAATAATAAAGTAGAAGAAGTAAATGAAAGAGATGATACTGAACTGGGCCGGATGGCCGGGGACTCCTGAGCCTTTTAGGGCTAGCCCGTATCAGAATCGATCCTCTTTTGCCACTCTGATAGGGATGTCGACCAACCAGTCTTTGATATAAAGGGTTAGATCTAGGGTTATTGTGCCCTAGGTTATGTTATGATCTAGGGTTTTTGTGCCCTAAGTCTAGGTTTCCTTGGACTTCCAGGTTAACATTTTAGGAGGCTAGGGTTTTTTTTAGGCTATCTCTCGAGTTTCTATTCTCTCTGAGGTTTTTTTTATCTCTTTCTCCAGCCTTTTTTTTCTTTTTCTCAAATGGCCACAAAAAGAGGCTTTATAGGGGTCAAAATCCCATGGGGAGGATATACTCACGTAACCAACACATACCTATCCAAAAAACTGAATTTTGAGGGTCACGGATCTGGGTGCACCAACAAAAATGGATAACAATGTCGAAAATTGCAAATTTTGAATTTGGGATAAATTGGTCTGGGTGACACAAGTGGTGTTGCCCAGGCGACACAGGTAGTGTCGCCCAAATCTAAGCGACACTGGGCGTGTCGCCAGTCTAGGCCGAGCAACACTGTTACTGTACCCAAGTCAAAATGTGTCCAAATTAAAAATTTTAGATTTTAGTGTGTTTCTCAGCCTCTTGTGAAGTTCTTAAAAAACATTTGGGTCAAAACAGATTCGTTTACTATTTTTAATGATTTTTTTTGTAAAACAGGGCATTTATAAGAACCTAGGTCAAACAGGGTTTCTGCAAGGTTTTGGGCAGGCGAACTAGTTCTAAGACATAGGGTAGTCTATGTGACTTATGGATTTTAGGTTTACTAGGATAATGTGGTCCTAAGGGTTCAGAAACCATAGAATTTGCCATATTTAAAATGTGGTGTCTACACAAAGACGCCTACAAAGGTTCATAACTGTCAAGCCAGGTCAACACTTACCAAAGACTTCAGGGTGACGCCTCACCAACAGGTCGCCTTGCCAAACTCCTCCCTAGCCGACAGACCTAGACTTTCTGGACAAGCCAACAAAACGCCCTCGACTGGACCAAGAATGATGGGACCCACAGAGGTACCCTGCTTGTCAAAAAGTAAACCTGGTGTAAGAGCACATCCGTCCACCAAGGGCTCCTTGGCTCTCTATCCAAAACATAACCTCAAACGTGGACCACCACCACAAGACACAAAAACCCTGACTGATTGGGAAGAAAGCCCTTAAGAAAGGAACCCGACTATCAGACAAGCCTGGATTTTGACCAACTGGGTCTACAAGCTTTTAAAAGACCCCAACTGTCGAAACTCGTAAAGAGCTCCTGACACGGATGATGGGCATTTCATGAGATGTCCCCCACCAGTAGCTCAAATCTCTTCTCCCCCGAACTCTCCACGGATGGATCTATGACAAATGCATGCAAATGTATGAGCGTCCTAGTTACAACATTGTGTGGATATCTCCTCAATGTTCACGTGGTTCTGTGGCTAGGAAGAACAAAGTAATAAATCCGAAGAAATTTTCTAAATGTTATCCTTCTCACTTCTCTCGAAGCATAACATTTGGCGGGGCAAGTTGTTTGAAGTATTTTTCAACACCTTGGTCCCCGATGCGAAATAAAGGAGAAGCCGGTCAATAAAGCTCTGACTTACAATGAAATTTTTGACAGTCTCAAACTTTCCCCAAAATGGATAAAAATGTTCCTAAGGACTTCAAAAGGCCACCTGCTAAGTTTCGTCATAATCTGACATGTCTAAGGCAGCGCAGACAAAGAAACAGTTTCGGAAAAATTGGCTTTTAGCACCCTGAAACGAACCCCATAACTAGAACCTTATTCTTGGTACATCAAATGGCTACGGGACCACCGCCATTGGATCCGGTATGGTCCAAAAATCCTAAGGATCGAGTTTCGGCATAAACAGATATTTCATAACAAAGTTATAGGTGAAGCATTAAAAAGGGGTAGTCCGCACGCTATTCCCGTGAGGCCTCCCTGCACCAATCTTCATTCAAGGAGATTGGTTTGCACAGTCACGAGCAGCAACTTGGAGATTCATATCTCACTTGTTTTGAGTCAGATCCACCCCAAATGTTTTGGAGCGTGTTTGTCTCGTCAAGATGAGCGTTTTGATAGGTGGAACGTCCCGTGTCAATGTTCAAGAAGGGATAAAAGCTAGAGAGAAGTTGGCGATTTGTGAAGACAGTTGCAGGAAAATTAGCAGCAGCACGACCCACTCGAGTGGCCTTATCACAACACTCACATGCCCGATCGACGTAAAACTAGTTACATTGCATGCATAAGGTCCAGGGCTATACCTGGTTCTAACCATGCATGTGATGAACGGTCAGATTCGGCATACGAGGACATTGAAATTTCTAGAAATTTCGACAATCGAAATCTAAATTCAGGCTAAAAACCCAAAATGGCAAAATCTTTGTTTGGACACGAAATCGAGTTGCGTTTGTTACAACGCGATCATGACAACATGCTTCGAGCGATTCAGTGAAGAAATACATCAAGAAACAAGCGCACCATCAAACTGAAGTTTTCAAGATTCGCACAAATTTCAAGTCACGTGATCGTGGCCTAAAAACATGATTCATGGTTCGAATTTGGTACCAAATTGATCGTCACGCTGAGCCCAACGACAAAGTAATCATCTTTTTGCCAAATGGGTGCTGGAGCAACCCCAAATCGACCTAAGAAAATTGCACACGTTCCATGGGTGCAGTAGGGACTATTTTGGAAATTTTTTATTGTTGGACAGGGGAAAAGCCGTCATTTTGTACTTATTTTTGGAATTTATTTTAATTCAAATAAATTGTAATTATCATCAATTAGTTTAGATTTTGGGCATCCATCCATGTTTTGGGCCAAAATCTATAAATGAAAAGCCATGCCACAATGTAAAGGACCTTTAATTAATAAAAATTGAGAGTTAGCTTTGAGATTGGGGGTCACATCTAGAAGAGAGAGAGAGGAGAAAGAAGAAAATATCGGTACCCCTCAGTAAAGGTAACTTTCTCTCTCCTCTCTTCTCTTTTCTCTTTTTTTCTCTCTATCTCTCTCCTCTCTGCCTCAAACATGCACGATAGTAACCACTGTCATGCGTGTCTCTCTCTATTTCTCTCTCTTCTTTTATCTTTCTCTCTCTTCCATTTTCTGCCTCTCTTTTCACTCTCAACATACACAGCAGTAGGCACTACCGTGCATGTCTCTTCCCCCTTGTTTCCTCTTTTCTCTATATTCTCTTTCCTCTCCCATCCGTTCTCTTGCATAATCTTCTTCTTTCCCTCTCCTCTCTACTTTCCCTCTTTCCTATCTTTCTCTCTTTCCTATCTTTCTCTATACTTTCTTTCTCTTCTTTGTTTCCATTTCTCTCTCTTCTTTATCTTTCCTTCTCTCTCTCTGTTCATTCCTTTCTCTCTCCTCTCCAGTCATGCACGACGATGCTCATTGTCGAGCATGTCGTCCACCTTCTTTTCTTATCTCTAAAAACGTGTCTTTTCTTTTCTCTCTCTTGAATCTCTCTCTTTCGCATGAACAACGGAACCTATTAACGTGCATGTTTTCTCTTTCTTTCTTTCTCTTGTCATGGACGACAGAACCTATCACCGTCTATATTTTCTCTTTCTATCTTTCCCTCATCATGGATGACGGAGCCTATCGCATCCATGTCCTCTCCTTCTCACTTTCCCTCTTCACGGACGACGGAACCTATCGTCATCCATGTTCTCTCTTTTTATCTTTCCTTTGTCATGGATGGTGAAACCCCATCGTCATCCATGCTTTCTTTCTCTTTCTCTCTCCTCTGTCATGTACGATGTAACCTTATCGCCATCCATGCTTCTTCTTTCTATCTCTCTCCTCTGTCATGAACAGCGAAACCCCATCGTCGTCCATGTTTCTTCCTTCTTTCTCTCTCCTCTGTCATGGACGGCAGAACTCTGTCACCGTATATGCTTCTTCCTTCTTTCTCTCTTCTCTATCATGGATGGTGGAACCTCATCGTCGTCCATGCTTCTTTCCTCTGTTTCTCTCCTCTGTCATGGACGACGGGACCCATCGCCATCCATGCTTCTTCCTTCTTTCTCTCTCCTCTGCCATGAACGGTGGAACCCCATCGTCGTCCATGCTTCTTCCTTCTTTTTCTCTCTTCTGACATGAACGGTGGAACCCCATCGTCGTCCATGCTTCTTCCTTCTTTCTCTCTCCTCTGATATGAACGGTGGAACCCCATCGTCGTCCATGCTTCTTCCTTCTTTCTCTCTCCTCTGTCATGGACGACAGCATTATCGTCCATGCTTCTTTCCTCTTTTTCTCTCCTCTGTCATGGATGAAGGAACTCCATCGCTATCCATATTTCTTCCTTCTTTCTCTCTCCTCTATCATGGACAACAGAACCCCATTGCTATCCATGCTTTTTCTTTCTTTCTCTCTCCACTATCATGGACGGTAGAACCCCATTGCCATCCATGCTTCTTTCCTCTTTCTTTCTCTCTCCACTATCATGGACGGTAGAACCCCATTGCCATCCATGCTTCTTTCCTCTTTCTCTCTCCTCTGTCATGGATGGCGAAACCCCATCGTCATCCATGCTTCTTCCTCTTTCTCTCTCCTTTGTCATGAACGATCAAACCCAATCGCCACCCATGCTTCATGTCTCTTTCTCTGTCCTCTGTCATGGACGACGTAACCCCATTATCGTCCATGCTTCTTCCCTCTTTCTCTCTCCTCTGACATCCATGCCTCTCTCCCCTTTATCTCTCCTCCGTCATGGACGGTGAAACCCATCGTTGTCCATGTTTCTCTTCGTTCTTCTTTCTCATCTTTTTCTTTTCTTCTTTCTTCTCTTATCTCTCTCTTTTCTTCTTTCTCTCTCTTCTTCTCTCTCATCTCTGTCCTTTCTTTTTTCTTCTCTCTTCTCTTCCTTCTTTCTTTTCTCTTCTTTCTTTTGCCATGGATGGTGGAACCCTGTCGCCATCCATATTTCTTTCTCTCTTTTTTTAATTCTTTTCCCTCTTCTTTCTTCTCTCTTCTCTCTTCTTCCACTTCATGTCACTTCTATTCTCTTCTTTTGTCTTCTTTTCTTTTTCTTCAATCTTCTTTTCTCTCTACCTCTTCTTCTCTCCCTTCCGTCTTCTCCCTTCTCTTCTTCTTCTTTTCTCTTCTCTTCACTCTCTTATGCATTCTTTCTCTTATGTTTCCTTTTCTTCTCCTCTATCCTCTTCTTCTTTTCTTCTCCCCTCTTCCCTCCTACACTCTTCTTCTTCTCTCTGCTCCTCTTTCCTCCTCTCTTCCTTATCTCTTTTTTTTTTCTCCTTTCCCCTCTCTTTTATTATTTTCCTCTATCTCTTCCTCTCTTTGCTTTTCTTCTTTCCACTCTGTTCTTTCTTCTTTTTTCCCCTCTCCTCTCTTTTCTCTTTCCTTCTTCTCTCTCTCATCACTTCTTCACCTCTCGTTTGACCAAGATATAGGCTAAGTATAACACTGCCATGGTAGTCTCGTTGTCGAGCAGTATTGTCGATGTGCTAGTCTGAGATACTGTGCCCGCCCTGCTGCCACGATAGATTCGCCATGGTACCAGGCCGGTCGGTGTTGGTTTCGTGGTCCGGTATTATTGCCACCGTGCCGGTCGAAGTTACTGTGCCTGTCTCGCTATCACGCTGGGTCAATCACTGTACTGGTCTAGCTACTATATTGGTCTAGCCACTTGGTCAAATTCTTCTATTCTCTTTCCTCAATTCTATCTCTTTTCATCACCCCAATTTCTAACCACTCATTCTTTTCTTCTTCTATCGAATGTGTACACCTGTGTGCATTCGTCCAGAGATAAGGTAGGGTCCCTTTGCTCACTTGACTTGTAAAATTAACCATGTGTGTGTGATCACAGAAGCATGAGAGTACAGGTCAAGGGAGGCGATTTCAAACCAGTTAAAAGACTGGGGGGCTTTCCGTCGTGATTTAAGAGGGCGTCCACATGAGTCAGCCTGAGTGAGGCACAGAGCGAGGTGAGGTGTGTCCTGCCTCACACCAAATTCCTATCTCACCGGTTGGTGTACCTACCCTTGTTTTCTAACAACGTTCCCGAGAGAGCAGTCTCAAATCTCAGGTTCTCCTTGGAACCCGAGACAGATGCCTCCAGGTCATCCCGACCCAGGGGCGAGATCGAGGCATCTAACCAGTCATGGCCAAGATCTTGAAATTCACCGAAAGGACGGTCAATGGTACTAATTTTGACCATATCTAGGGTGGAAATTGAATTTTTTTTCGTAGGATTGATTATGAGGATGAAGAGAATGTGCACAATTTGAGGTCATACAAATGCCAAAAACATAGTTCTCTAGAACTGTGGTTGCATTATACTATGATACAACC
>NW_006495906.1:2032185-2085214 GCF_000471905.2 Amborella trichopoda | reverse complement strand
CATGTTCTTTTTCTTCTCCTCTTCCTTTGTTATGGACAATGTAAGTCCATCGCCGACCATGCTTTTGTTCTCCCTTCCTTTTGTTCTCACCTCTTTCTTCTCTCGTCTATCTCTTCTCTCTCTTCTTCTCTCTCTTCTCTCTCTCTCTTCTCTCTTTCTTTCTCTCTCTTCTCTCTCTCTTCTCCTCTCTTTCCTTTCTATCTCTTCTTTTCTCTCTCTTCTCTCTCTCTTCTCCTCTCTTTCCTTTCTATCTCTTCTTTCTCTCTCTCTCTCTTTTCTTCTCTTTCCTTTCTTCTGCTTTCCTTCTTCTTCCCTCTTCTTTACTTTCTTTTCTATCCTCTTGTCTCTTCTTTCTTCCCTCTTCTCGTCTCCTCTCTTCTATTCTTCTTCTTTTCTCTTTTCTACTCTATTCTTTTCTTCTTCTTCTTCTTCTCTTTCCTCCTCCTCTCCTATCTTTCTTCTTCTCTCTCTGCTTTTCTTATCTCTCTTCTTTCTCTTTATTCTTCCTCTTCCTCTCTAATTGACTATGGGACAAGTCTAGCACTGTCTTGGTAGTCTCATCGTCAAGTAGTATTGGCGTTATGCCGGTCTAAGTTACTGTGGCCATCTTTCTGCCACGTCGAACTAACCGCTGTACCAGGCTGGTTGGTGTCGGTGTTCTGTCATCGAGTAGTATTATAGTTGTGTCGGTCCGCGTTGTCATGCCCATCTTGCTACCACGTCAGGTCTATCATCATGCCAATCTAGCCACTGTGCTAGGCTAGTCACCTGGTCGAATGTCTCTTTCTTTTCTTTTTTTCTCTTTTCTTTCATTTCCCAACACTCATCTCATCATCTCTTCTCTTTTCTCCTTTGAATGTGCACGCCTCTGTACATTCACCCAAAGACAAGGTGAGATCCTTTGGCCCACCTGTCTTGTAAAATTAACCATGTGTGTATGACTGCAGAAATAGGAGAATACAGGCGAAGGGAGGCGATCTCGAACCAGTTGTAGGATTGGATGACTTTCGCTGTGATCTAAGAGAGCACCCACGCGAGCTAGTTAAAGTAAGTCTCAAACCCACCTTAAATTCCTCATCGGTTGGTATACCTGCCCTTACTCTTGAGCAAGTTTCCCGAGAGAGCGATCTCAAAGTCCGGGGTTCCCTTGAAACCTGAGACACATTCTGTCAGATCATCCAGATCCGGATGGCCAGATCGAGGAACCTAACCAGCTTGGCGGCTCCACTGGGGACTTACTACCCCTTTGTCCAATCGTCCTTGTTTGGGTAGTTTCCCCTTTGTTTTTCTGTTTTCACACACACCACATATGGCTTCTGGGTTCTTTACCTTGTTCATCTGGATCGGGGATTTCCTCATCCTCGCTTTCGCGAGCTTCCCTCAGGAACAAGTTCCTCGAACTTCGTTCCCAACTTTTCTTTTGAGTAAAGACTCAATGTCTAGGCCCCAGGTCTTAACCTGGATTGGCGTGAGAAGGGACTTAAAAGTTCCTAACTCCTCATCTCCTTGCCATGATGGAATTTCCACCAAGGCACCCTGCATCGGCAACACGTCTGCTGCCACTCACAGAATGCACCCTGTCACCGGCAAGTTACTTATCAGTCGCATTGCCTAGGTACGCTGGAGGGCTGCCCAGTCCCTTTCTGCAAAAGGCAAAGAAGTTGTCGTTGCTTCTGTGGGTCGCCGCAAGGCCACCCCCCAGATTCCTGCGGCACCACGTGTCTCTATGAATAGAGACTCAACACATCGAGGAGGAGACCTTGGGGCTCCACCTCACGCACACACACTAAGACTTGTGGCTCATCCACTCGAGTCACACCTTGGGGTAGCTTTTGTGCTACCTCGAGGAAGCATCCAGGATCAGGCCTCCTTGGGTCGAAACCCTTGCGTATGCATATGCATCCCAGTGCTCGGGGCAATATCGTTGCTGCGCCAAACCAAGAACACAGGAGATGACCACTTCGTCCTCCCACTCAGCACACACTTGCACACACTGTAAGGGGCAGGCTTCCACCTGTTCCCTTACAAACATGTTCTCGACCAGACCACCTATTCGAGCCCAGGCAAACCCCCAAGTCACCATGAATACTACTGCAAAGGGCATACATGCGCCACCTTCCCATGCCACTACTTGCTCCCAACCCAGACATCGTCAGGAGCTGGTCCCATCTTCTCCCACCCTTTCTCCTCCCCGCGGATATCTGAAGACCTGATACTCGAAGGTTTTCCCTAAGAGTACCATTCTCAACCAACCTCATCAGGTCGGCTATGCCACTGGAGCCCACAAAAGAGCTCGGGGCAAATGCCCAATGATTGACGAAGTTCTACAACTTCAAAGGTAGCAACCCAAACTGGCTCCTCGTCCAAAGTCCACATTCCCTGCCCCATCTTATAGACACCGCCCTCTCATGCTCTAAAAACAAGGGTCGACCTTTAACCCCAGTCTTAGTTCTGAAGAGAGGTTTATTGTAGTCTAAAGCTCAAGCAAGACAAAGGATTGCAGATTCTGATTAAGAAGCCGACAAAAAAGTCGGGGAACCCATCTCTAAGTGTCTCCTCCCTCAAAATCCCTTCTACCCTCTTCGAATCATAGAGACTGAAGAAGAGGTGCAAGAATCCCGCACTGTGGTCAACATCATAAAAGACGACTCAGTCACCCAGCAGCCAAGGTCCCAAGACCGTCGAGAACCGGTTCTTACCCGCTCGGCATACAAGAGTCAAGTCCAGTCAGAGCATGCTGAGCCTTTACTGACTGATCTGCCACATACGACCCGCCAAGTTCAGAAGCCTTCAGTCATAACGCCGCCCTCGACCGCCTTACCTCTGATCATCCAGGGCGATAGGGTGTGGGTTCGTGATCCCAATGTAGCATTTGTTACTTGGGTAGCAGTCGACTCAACGCCTGATTCTCGGTAATCAAGCAAACCAAAGAAAGTAGATGCTCACAAACCTATACATTTAAAATTTAGCAAATTCATTCATAAGGATAGATGTTTCATTACCATTACAACCCAAAAGTAGTACAATAAAGTTCAGGGCCCAAGGTTACATAGTTTAAAGAAAATAGTACAATCAGGGCTGAGAACCCAACTACCTACAAGATCTAAAACTCCTTATCAGAGTGGTTGCTTTGATCTTTAGCAGCAACCCACACTCCCAACTCTGAACCTGTCACTTTCAGTTTACAAAGATGGAAAATGAATGGAATGAGCTTTGAATCTCAGTAAGCAGATCTAGTGTTATGCTTTGGTAACACGTCTACCCATGTGCAGTAAACAATTTACTAAATCATAATCAATGGCAGTGTAGTTGTCACGCATATTAGTCATCAGATCAGTACATCAATTATAAACAAGATACTGAAGCAACAATGCATGAATTATAGACAATATCGTGGATCAATTATAGACAATATCATGCAGGCTTTACAACTATAGGACATCACAGTCACAATTCGTTCATTACACAGTCACTCCTTAGTTCACTTACTCATGATAGTAGAAGCCCTATCCATCAGGCTAAGCTAATCCCGTTGCTTAGGACTTCTAACATCGTATAGGAGGGAGGGTAATGACAAGTGGCGTAATCGGCTTTGTAATACCCTCAACTCGCACACATGGTCCTCAGAACGCATTGGGGGTTCGATAGGCCCTTACCTTGCAAGGTATTTATCAGTCACATATCTAATTTCATAAATCTTAAGGAGCGACCCTCTTTCCTCCCCTAAATTGTTACTATCATTGTTCGTGTTAGGGGATATGCAGGCCTTACTTTGTCAGTGTCTCAATATCCACTACCAATGGGTGCCCCATCACATAGTGGCCAATATCAATAAAGCAGTTGCCAGACTCAAATTGATATAACATAACAGCACCCACTACCAATGGGTGTCCCATTGCATATTGGTCATCATTAAGGCCCCTTCTCATGCTCAAAAATTTGATTCATTCTTGCTGAATTAATGCTTTATAACAGATAAAGCACATTTTTTTTGCACTTATCACTTTTCACATAGTACATTCTACGGAGCATCATTTACATAACCTTATGGCATATGCATAGCAATTATCCTATAATATTCACACTTATCATTTAATTAATAGCTAAATGAAAAAATTTAATGCTCCACATACCAAGGAGATTGGACCTCATTTACCAAGTCAAAGGTTTGGTTCCAAACAGGCATGGTTGCTGGAAAAACAGTGAGTGGTGACATGCTCACGCATTTTGGGGCACAACTAAAAATTTACAAGGAATTTCAAAAATCTCAAAACATGTAAACTTGAGCTCATTCACATACCTTACCAACAAGTTAATTTAAGGACATTTGGAAGCCATTTGCTAGGGAAAAGGCGTGGCCCAATACAAGTCACAATTGCTGTAATTTACAGCAGTTGTGAGCAGTGACATGTCTCCAACTTTTGGCCATATCATTGGATCCATGCAACATTTTAACTTTTCATGAGAAGCAAGACATAAAGTAGACACCTATGTCCTTTATTCACGACCGATTTGGGCCCGTTTGGTCAGCAAAAGGCTCAGGGAAAAAGCCCTCATAGTTACTGGAAAAATCTCCTTTCCATAGTATTAATATGCTACCACCATGATACACACCATTTTATAAGTCAAGTTAGCAAGTTTGGCAAGGAGATTGCTTTTAGAATTTTCCAAGTTCATTGGCAATGGATGAATACTCATTTACATTTTCCATGCATTATACGTTCATGCATCTAAATTTACCATTTTTTCTATTTTTCATACTCCATCACTCCATGGAAGCTTTAAGGGCAGCACGACATTAAATCCACTTAGCAATAGTCACGACGCTCCAAGGCCTCCACCCGCAAGTCACGTCTTGCTCCTGTCAGCAATCTCCCAATGGCAGCAGCGCAAGGCTCACACTAAGCTCTAGAGAGAGAAAGTTTGAGGGGAGGGAAAAGGGAAGAGGAAAGGGAGGCAAAACGAAACTGAGGGTCGGGAGATGCGCTATTTATAGGTGCGTGGGTAGGTGAGGCCAACTATGGCAGACGTCGTGGGATGGTTGAGAAAAGAACTGTGGCTGGCGTCACTCGCACGGTGCTGACAGGTACGATGCGCACTGACACCGCTGACGGCTGCACACTTGACCAACTGCTCATGGCATTACTCCAGGCAACGACGCTTCTGACAGCAACACGGGCGACGATGCTCCAGACGGCAACACACGCCCGCGACGATACTCCAGACGGCAACAAACGCTTGCGACGATACTCCAGACGGCAACACACGCTCGCGACGATACTCCAGACGGCAACATGCGCTCGCGACGATACTCTTGAGGGCAACACACGCTCGTGGTGATACTTCAGATGGCAACACGAGCTCACTGCGATACTCCAAACGGCAACACACGCTCGCAGTGATACTCCAGTCTCGCATGGAGATAGGTCCACTCCCTCGTGGCGATACCTCCACTCTCACGTGGCAATACCTCCACTCTCGCGCGGTGATACCTCCACTCTCACACGTCGATACCTCCACTCTCGCTCGACGATACCTCCACTCTCGCATGGAGATACCTCCACTCTCGAGCGGTGATACCTGCACTCTCGCACGACATTAGGGCTCCTTTCTTAGTGCCTGGTGCATGTTTCCACTTCTACACAAACGACACTGCCCCTTTACTGATTCTATCATCGTGTGTGCATCTCATGACTAGGAAAATTTGTGGTCCTTACATCATCCCCCCCTTGTCCTCAAAATCATATTCGTGTCAATTAAAAAGGTGGGGATATTTCTCATTAATTTCTTCCTCCTGTTCCCATGTCGATTCAGCTCTTGAGTGATACTGCGATTGCACTCGGACCAGGGGAGTTTCTTTATTGCGCAACACATGCGCTCTTCGATCCAATATCATAATTGTTTAATCAACGTAGGTTAGGTCTTCCCTATGTGGGACTGGCTTGTATTCCAAAACATGGGATGGATCAGGTCGATACTTCCTTAGTAGGGATACATATAAGACATTATGGATATTGGCCAAATCAGGTGGTAGGGCAAGTCGGTATGCCACACTCCTAATTCTTTCCAAGATTTCAAAAGGCCCAATGAACCGTGGGCTTAGTGTCCCTCTCTTACCAAATCTCATAACGCCCTTGGTTGGCGATACCTTCAGGAATACCCGATGGCCTACTTCAAATTCAAGGTTTCTTCTGTTTTTATCGGTATAACTCTTTTGCCGACTTTGGGCTGTCTTGAGCCACTCTATAATTAAGGCAATCATCTCAGAAGTTATATGGACTATTTCGGGCCCCAGTAATTTCCACTTGCCCACCACATCCTAGCAGACGGGCGATCTACACTTCCTCCTATATAGGGCCTCATACTATGTTATCTGGACGCTGGCTTGGAAGCTATTATTGTAGAAAATCTCTATCAGGGGTAGATGGTCCTCTCACTTTCCCTTAAAATCAGTGACACAAGCCCTTAGCATATCTTCAAGTTTTTGAAAGGTTCATTCTGATAGGCCATCTGTCTGGGGATGAAAGGCAGTGCTAATAGTAAGTTCGGTCCCCAAAGATGATTGTAGGCTAGCCCAGAATCTAGAGGTAAACCTAGTGTCTTTGTCGGACACAATGCTGATGGGTACACCGTGTAATCTTACAATTTCTCTAATGTACAACTGGGCTAGCTTATCCAGGGTATAAGTCATGCGGACTGGTAAGAAATGAGCGGCCTTAGTTAATCTGTCCACAATGACCCAGATACTATCATGTCTAGCACTTGACCTAGGCAATCCAAAAACAAAATCTATTGGGATGTGTTCTCATTTCCATTCTGGTATGGGCAAGGGTTGCAATAGTCCAACGGGTTTCTGATGTTCTGCCTTCACTTGCTTACATATCAAGCACTTAGTGACAAACTGAGCTATATCTCTCTTCATGTTGTTCCATCAAAAGGCCTTTTTCAGATAAGTACATCATTGTACTCCAAGGGTGTACTATGTAACATGAGTGGTGTGCTTCTTCCAGAACCACCCTCTTTACACTATCATTATTAGGGACACATACTCAGCCCTTGAACCTCAACATCTCATCACTGCCCAAGGTGAAATCCTCTTCTTCCCCCATTTTTATTTCTTCACAAAATTTTATGAGCCGAGGATCTTCTTTTTTTCGCTACTCAGATTTGTTGAAAGAACTGGGGTTCTACCCTTACACATGAAAGTAAGCCTATCATCGAGGGGTAGAGTTGGGTGCCAATCTATGGTGTCTTTTAACAATCTCATCTCTCGAGTCATTAGGTGTGCCACTGAGACCACAGCTTTCTCGCTTTGGGCATCGGCTACTACATTAGTTTTGCCTGGGTGGTAATCAATTGTACAGTCGTAATCATTTAATAAGTCCATCCATCTACTTTGCCACATATTCAGCTCCTTTTGGGAAAATAAGTACTTGAGGCTCTTATGATCAGTGAAAACTTTAAATCGGGCCCAATGGAAATAGTGCCTTCGGATCTTTAACGTAAATACTATGGCTGCCAGCTCCAAGTCATGTGTTGGATAATACTGCTCATACGGTTTCAATTGTCTGAAGGTGTATGCAATGACCTTGCCCCTCTGCATGAGTACACCCCCGAGCCCTTTATGGGATGCATCGATATAAACCACAAAGTCTTCATTCCCCTCCAGCAAGGCTAGTATTAGGGTTGTGGTCGACCTCTTCTTAAGTTCTTGAAAACTTCTCTCACAGTCATCTGACCACAAAAATTTTGTATTCTTCTGGGTCAGCCGAGTAAGGGGAAGTGCTATTTTTGAGAATCCCTTTATAAAGCACCGGTAGTATCCTGCTAACCCCAGAAAGCTGCGAACTTCGGATACATTTGTTGGTTTTTCCCACTTAAGATTGCTTCAATCTTAGAGGGGTCGACAGTGATCCCATCCTTAGAAATGATGGACCAAGGAAGGCTACAATGGGGAGCCAAAATTCGCTCTTGCTTAGTTTGGCATATAATCTTTCCATCCTCGGAGTTTGCAAGACGGTTCTCAGATGTTGCTCTTGCAATTCCCAACTCTTTGAATATACCAAAATATCATCAATAAAAACTATCACAAAATCATCCAGGAAAGGTCGGAACACTCTATTCATCAAATCCATGAACATCGCAGGGGCATTGGTTAACCCGAAAACTCGTGGTGACCGTATTGAGTTCTAAAAGCAGTCTTCGGGATATCTCCCTACTTAATTCGCAATTGGTGATACCCCGATCTGAGGTCGATATTTGGAAACACCTGGGCCCCCTGGAGCTGATCAAAGAGGTCATCAATTATAGGCAGAGGATACGTATTCTTCACCGTCACTTGGTTCAACTGTCTATAGTCGATACATAGCCTCAGGAACCCATCCTTCTTTTTCACAAATAGGAAAGGTGCATCCGAGGGTGACACACTGGGTTGGATGAACCCCTTATCCAATAATTCTTGCAATTTCTCTTTTAACTCCTTCAACTCAGCTGGGGTCATTCTATAACAAACTTTAGAGATAGGAACTGTGCTTAGGACTACCTCTATCTCAAATTCAATTTCCCTCGTTGGAGGTAGGGAGGGCAACTCTTTTGGGAATACCTCAGGGTACTCCCTAACAATCGGTATTTCCTCTCGTTGAGCCTGAACACCCCTATTCTCTACTACATAAGCCAGAGACCCTTCACATTTCTTAATCAGGAGGCGAGAGGCTTGGAGGAGGGAAATAAGATGCAAAGGGGAAGTATCTCTGGTGCCCTCAAAGTGTAGTATTGCTTGATTAGGACATTTAAAGGTTACCATCTTTTCATGGCAATTGACAGTGGCATGATGGGTGTACAACCAATCCATGCCCAAAATAACATCAAAGTCTTGAATATCTAAGAGGATCAAATCTTAGATTACACCCCATCAATTTTAATCCCACACAGTCTAAATACCCTATCAATTTTTAGGGAATCCCCCACAGGTGTGCTTACTACTAGAGTATAATTGAGACATGCATGTGTAACATTTAAATGGCAAACAAAATGATGTGCAACAAATGAATGAGAGAAACCAGGATCAATTAAGGATTTCGCTCTAGCACCACAGATAGAGGGAGTACCTCTGATCATCGAGGTGGACACCTTGGCTTCTTGATCGGTGAGAGAAAAAACTCATCCTTGTGTCTTCGGTCAGTCCTCGATCTTTTCCACTGGGCAATCCTTAACCCAGTGACCGGGCTTGCCACACTTTAGGCACACGTTCTGCTTCCTGTAGCATTCAACGACAGTGTGGTTATCTTTTCCACAATGAGAGCATACCGGGTGTCGATCACCTTTCATGTTGCCTGAGTAATTATGGGTCTTATGATTAAGCTGGTAGAGATTTCCCTTAATATCCCTCTTCAGGAATTGTCGGGGCTTCTTCCCATACCTTCCAGTTGGCACAGCCTTCATCTTTCCTTCCTTCTTGGATCTGTGGTCCTCACAGTCCCTCTCAATCCTTAGGGTGAGGTCTACTAATGGGGCGTACATCTCCAGGTTGCCAGACAGCACTCTCCCTCTAGTATCCGGTCGAAGGCCCCTTTCAAATTTAGCCACCTTCTGCGTGTCGGTATTAATGAGGTGAGGCACGTACCTAAAGAGCTCTTCAAATCTGGCAACGTACTATTACACTGTCATCTCCCTTGCTGAGTTCAATAAACTCTACTTCTTTTCTCTCCTTAATGGAGTTGGGAAAATACTTCTCATCTAAGGCTGTCAAAAAATTTTCCCATGTGGTCTCGATTCCTGACTCCTCACAAGACTGCTTCACCAAGTCCCACCAGTGCTCGGCTTCTCCTTCCAGCATGAAGGTCTCTAATCTAACCTTCTGCTCACTCTAGCAGTGCAACACCTCTAGGATCTTTTCTCTCTGTCTCATCCATCTCTCAGCCTTCCTACTCCTCCTTGCCCCAAAAAGGTTGGGGTGCCATCCTTCTAAACTTCTTTAAAAGGCTACTGTCATTCTGTTCCGGGGTAGGGGTAGACTGGGTGGGCATCGACTCCTTTATCATCTGGATCATATCCCCCAAAGTCCTATAGAATTCCCCGAGATCCTCGGTGTTCTCGTTCCTGGAACTGGCATTGCGGGTACGATCTCTTGGCATCTTCAACCTAACCACAAGAGCGCCCAGTCACTTGCCTATCCCAAAACTATTCTGAAGACTCCCCTCCTAAACTTCCAAGGCCAAAGATCCTATTCTGGCTGCTCTAATACCATAACTTTCACAACCCCACCCCCGACCACCTTACCTCTGATCATCGAGGGTGACCGGGCGTGGGTTCGTGATCCCAATGTAGCATTTGTTACTCGGGTAGGAGTGGACTCAATGCATTATTCTCGGTAATCAATCAAACCAAGGGAAGTAAATGCTCACAAACCAAAACATTTAAAACTTAGCAAATTCATTCATAAGGAAAGATGTTTCATTAATTACAACCCAAAAGTAGTACAATAGAGTTCTGGGCTTCAAGGTCCAAGGTTACATAGTTTAAAGAAAATAGTACAATCAGGGCTGAGAGCTCAACTACCTACAAGATCTAAAACTCCATCTCAGAGTGACTGCTCTGATCTTTAGTTGCAACCGGCACTCCCAACTCTGAACCTGTCACTTTCAGTGTACAAAGAGGGAAAAAGAATGGAATGAGCTTTGAAGCTAAGTAAGCAGCTCCAGTGTTATGCTTTGGTAACAAGTCTAGCCATGTGCAGTAAAAAATTTGCTGAATCAGAATCAGTGGCAGTGCAGCAGTCACACATATTAGTCATCTGATCAGTACATAAATTATAAATAGGATACCCAAGCAACAATGCATCAATTATGGACAATATCGTGTATCAATTATAGACAATATCATGTAGTCTTTACAACTATAGGACATCACAGTCACAATTCATTCATTACACACTCACTCCTTAGTTCGCCTACTCCTGCTAGTAGAAGCTCTATCCATCAGGCCAAGTCAATTCTGTTGCTTAGAACTTCTACCATCCTACAAGAGGAAGGGTAATGAAAAGTGGGGTAATAGATTTTGTAATACCCTCAACTCGCCCACACGATCCCTAGGATGCATTGGGGGTTCGATAGGCCCTTACCTTGCAAGGTATCTATCAATCACATATCTCATTTCTTAAATCTCAGGGAGCGACCCTCTTTCCTCCCTTAACCCGTTCCTATCATTGTCCATGTTAGGGGATTTGCCGGCCTTACTTTGTCAGTGTCTCAATCGCCACTACCGATGGGTGCCCCATCGCGTAGTGGCCAATATCAATAAAGAAGTAGCCAGACTCACATCGATATAACAAAACAGTACTCACTACCAATGGGTGTCCCATTACGTAATGGTCATCATTAAGGCCCCTTTCTCATGCTCGAGCATTCGATTCATTCTTGCTGAATTAATGCTTTATAACACATAAATCACATTTATTTTGCACTTATCACTTTTCACATAGTACATTGCTGCGGAGCATCATTCACATAACCTTAAGGCATATGCATAACGATTATCCTATAATAGTCATTTAATTAATAAGTAAATGAAAAAATTCAATGTTCCACTAACCATGGAGATTGGACCTCATTTATCGAGTCAAAGGTTTGGTTCCAAATAGGCATGGTTGTTGAAAAAACAATGCGCGGTGACATGGTCACGCATTTTGGGGCACAACTCAAAATTTACAGGAAATTTCAAAAATCTCAAAAGATGTAAACATGAGCTCATTCACATACCTTACGAACGGCTTATTTTAAGGGCATTTGGAAGCCATTTGCTAGGGCAAAGGTGTGGCCCAAAACAAGTCACAATTACTGGAATTTACAACAATTGTGAGCAGTGACATCTCTCCCACTTTTGGCCATATCATTCAATCCATGCAACATTTTAACATGTCATGCGCAGCAAGACATAAAGTAGATTACACACCATTTTACAAGTCAAGTTAGCAAGTTTGGCAAGGAGATTAATTTTATAATTTACCAAGTTCATTGGTAATGGATGAAGACTCATTTACATTTTCCATGCATTCTATGTTCATGCATTTAAATTTACCATTTTTCCTATTTTTCATACTCGATCTTTCCATGGTAGCTTTAAGCGCGGCACAACACTAAATCCAGTTACCAATGTTCACGATGGTCCAAAGCCTCCACGCGCAGGTCACCTCTTGCTTTTGTCGGCAGTCTCCCAACGACAGTATCACAAGGCTCACACTAAGATCTAGAGAGAGAAAGTTTGAGGGGAGGGAAAAGGCAAGAGGAAAGGGAGGCAAAACGAAGCTGAGTGTGAGGAGGTTCACGATTTATAGGCGCGTGGGTAGGTGAGGCCAACTATGACTAACATTGCGGGGTGGTTGAGAAAAGAGTTGTGGCTGGCGTCACTCACATGACGTTGATATGTACGACGCGACGCTGACGGCTGCACATCTTGACAAACCACGCACAACAATACTCCAGGTGGCGACGCTTCTGAAAGCAACACACTTGAGGTGATGCTCCAGGCAGCAACACACCCTCGCGGCGATACTCCAAATGGGACAATACTCTAGACGACAACACATGCTTATGGTAATACTCCAAATGCCAACAAGTGCTTGCGACGATACTCCAGACAACAACACGCACTCGCAGTGATACTCCAGTCTTGCGTGGCGATAGGTCCACTCTCATGCGATGATAGCTCCACTCTGGTGTGGTGATACCTCCATTCTCGAGCGACGATACCTCCATTTCTGTGTGGCGATACCTCGAGTCTCGCATGACGATATCTCGACTCTCGTGCGGTGATACCTCCACTCTTGCATGGCGATACCTCCATTCTGGCGAGGAGATAGATCTCCTTTCTTAGTGTCGGGCTTATGTTTCCTCTTCTACACACACGGCGCTGCCCCGCTGCTGATTCTATCGACGTGCGCGTCCCATGACTGGGAAATGTTTTGGTCCTTGCATTCAGCCACACCTAAAGCTGAACTCTCTGGAGAAACGGTCAGCGTCATGGCTGTAAACGAACCTGGCGACTCCCAGGAAGCTCGCATGGTTTGAACAGATGGTACAATCAATGATGGAAAAGATTGATCGCATGGATGCCGCGCAAGACACGCCTAACCATGAGGTCAATTCCCATCATTTACATGATACAGCTCCAAGGCAGCCTCCTCTTCCTGCCTCACAGGACAATTTTGTCCTTCACCCAATCTCATAAGCATACATCGATGCTATGATGACTCACAGCCTAAGGAGTAAACAAATACCTTGAATCTAGGGTGCAACGCTTTTCAGAAGCCATACCCCTCTTACACTGATCAGGTGTCGTTTCCCTAAGACTACAAGAAAGGGAAATTTCCCTTGTTCAAGTACCACATCCCCACACCAGCATATCGCCCACTTCCAAGCAGCCCGTCGAGATACGTTGGTTGATTGGAAGCTTCTCCTCCTTCAGTTCGTTGAACTCTAGATGTTCCGACCTTTTAGTGGCATGCACGGCTTCCCCCAAATTCAGTACATACTTGGGAGGAAATGGAGAAACTATTCCACCAGCTCTTCTATAAGGTCGAGAGAGAGGTCCAAACCATCAAACTTCTCACCTTTGATGCAGGAACTAGATGAACTTGTCGATCAATTCATAGCAAGGTGGAGAGATTTGGCCGCTCGGCATCCCAATCCCATGCCTGAGAAGGAAGCAGTTCATACTTGTGTGCGAAACCTGCGACCTGAGATCGCGATACATTTTTGTGGCCTCCAATCCGACTCAGAGCTGATCCCAAAGTTCGTTCGCATAGAGAGTTTGTCACGCCACCATGGTGGGTTACGACAATAGTTTTCAAGCTTGGGAAACAATCGGGGCAATGATAGTTCTCAGTCCAACGCCGGGGCAACCAACAAAAAGGGGCAATCATTGTAATTGTTACCGTCAGTGATCCAAAGAAGGCTGCCTCTCAGACTTTGGACCTCTCCAAAGGAGAAGCACAACAAAGATAGCACCTTAGACAGGCAAACAACAGTCGTCATACAACTGAGTACCCCCGCCTGCAAACCTTAATCGAGATGACTATTGGACCAGACATCAGAATAAGGTTTATCCTTTTGAAAATGAATGGGTTCCTGCACTGTTCCGACTATTGCTAAAACATAACATGATTGAGCTGCCCGACATCAAGTTTCCCAATCAAGCTGGTCTTGATACGCACATAAGATATTGTGCATATCATCGAATGGTAAACCACTACACACTTAAAGATCTCATCGAGGCTTAGATCCAAAAGGATAAGATCAAGCTCGAAGAACTCAAGAAAGAATTCAGGGCAGCAGAAGCGTCCCACGCAGTGACAATTCAAGATGAAGATGAGGCACCCAACATCCTTCGCGCCTTGTTTGCCATGATGCTTCAAGAAGGCCTCACCACGCCAAAACCAACAAGACAACCCAAGCACCGGGCTCAAAGAGATGAGTCTCTGGTGTCCATATCATCAAATATGGGGGCATGACCTGAGTGAATGCTCTGACTTCCACAAGCTATTAACAAAGAAAATGAGGAGAGGCCAAGAAGTTGGTGACGTTCCAGACCGGGATCCCCAAGTCTCTCATTCACTGGTACAAGTGGACCCCCTGACCCAAGACCCAGGAAATGATAATTTGGACCCTCTTTCAGCTCTGTTTGAGGCGATACTGCAACAAGGACTCATCACTCTTAAGCCTGCAAGGCAGCCCAAGCACCTCACTCAAGGGAGCGAGAATCACTGGTGCTCATACCATCATATATGGGGTCATGAGCTGAGCGAATGTTACAGGTTTGAATCTGTGGTTGCAGAAACAGTCCAGGCAGGTCACATTGCTTATGTTGAATGCCTACAAGTCGATACTTCCATTCAGGAGAGTGTCCCAATACAAGACCCCCATGATGAAGCCTCTGATCCCGCTGAACCCTCGACTTCCCAACCATGGAAAGTCCATCACGGGCGCAGCAGGCTCAAGTCTTTGAAGCGAGAAGCGAGAAGTGATTTGTCAAGCTAGGGCTATTCACAAACCTAGCAAGGCAAACCAAGAACCTTCAAAGGCGACTAGAAGAAGACAAGCACCAAGGGCTGCTCGCCAGAAGAACAAAGTTCCTCAGCCATTAGTCGAGCCAAAATTTCTCAGGCCTCTTCCTCCCTTGCCGACCTTCATACCGGTCACCATCGACCTTATTCCTTCGTTTCATCAAGAGGATACCCTTGAACCATCTCTTACTCGAGGCACGTCCAATGAGGGTGATGATGTTAAAAGCACTCCCCAGCGGTCTAAACAAGGGAAAGACCTAAAAGACCCCCTGCACATGTCCAATTCTGGTGATGACTGTAAAAAGCTACCCAAATCAGTCCAATGAGGGAAAGGACCTTAAAAATCCCTCACCTACTGACCCTTCTCTCTCACCTACTGACCCTTCTCTTTCTTCATCTTCTTCTTCGTCTCTTATCCTCGCTTTTCTATGTCTCCTACAGGTACAATCTTGAAATGTCCGGACTTCGAGGCTCTTAACAGAGAGCTCAAAGGAACCAATATAAGAAGGACGCAACAGAGACGACTGAAAAAGATGTTAGCCCAGGTGGCTGGATTCTTAACAGTTGTTGATGCCTTGGCAGCTCGAGCTAAGGCAAAGCCATCTTCTTCCACCAAGAAGAAAAAAAATTTAAAGCCAAAGAAACCCTACTGGCCTCCTAAGCCCGACTTTGAGCAAAGGCTGAGAGAGTCAAGAGGACAGAGCTTCTATTATCAAGAAGCTTGTTACATGGTACTGATCTTTGAAGCATCAGTTAGCACGAGGCAAACACTGCAGACACCCATGCAAAGATCATGTGATTCTTATGATGATGCCTCAAGGGCCACAGTCGCTAAATCTCAACTTCCCTATAATTTTTTAGACAAACTCCAGTAGCCTGATATACTGTCCATGTTTGACATTGACCCTTCTGTTCCTCAGTTCGAGAAAGGTGCAGAAATCATGACCTACACTAGAGCTCTATTGAAAGCGGAGATGTTAGGATCATGAGTCTCTGCACTTGAGGATAATGAGAAGATCTCGGAAGCCAATGATGAAGAGTTACTAGAAGCCCCAGAAGAATGGGAAGAAGTCAGTCAAGCCACAACAGATGAACTCAAGGAGATAAATCTAGGGGATGAGGCTGACCCCAGACCCACTTTCTTCTCGACAAATATGTCTCCAAAGGAGAAAGAAAATTTCACTGCCTTCTTGCAAGAAAATTGAGACGTCTTTACCTGGCATTATCATGAGATGCCTGGTTTAGATCCTCAAGTTGCAGTCCACCATCTCGGCATCGATCCCTCTGTCAAGCCTATCAAGCAGAAATCAAGGATGTTCAGGTCTGATATCGAAATGCTGATAGATGCCGAGGTGACCAAACTCAGACAAGCAGGCTTCATTTGCGAAGTCAAGTACCCAAAGTGGCTGGCAAATGTTGTCCCGATCAAGAAGAAGAATGGCCAAATTAGGGTTTGCATCGACTTTCGAGACTTGAATACTGCCTGTCCCAAGGATGAATTCCCATTACCGTTTACGGAAATGCTCATTGACTCCACAACTCATTGCCGTATCTTCTCCTTCATGCACAGATACTCCAGGTACAATCAGATACGGATGGCACCAGAAGACGAAGAGGCCATCGCGTTCTTAACTCCAAAAGGGGTCTTCTGCTCCACGATGATGCCTTTCAGATTGAAGAATGCCGGTGTCTCATATCAGAGAGCAATGAAGACCATCTTCAAGGATATGATGCAGAAAGAGGTGGAATGTTATGTAGATGATTTGGTGGTAAAATTCGAAGAGAAAGACGCTCATATGTGAGACCTTGAAAAAGTATCTGAACAGTTATGCCTTCATCAGCTCAAAATGAACCCGTTGAAATGCGCTTTTGACATGCATTTGGGGTATTTCTTGGGGTTCATTGTTAGACACCGATGGTTAGAAGTTAAGCCAGCCAAGATCAAGATCAAGGTAATCCAAGAATTGCCTTCACCAATAACATTGCAGGAGCTGCGATCCCTCCAAGTGCAGCTAGCCTATATTCATAGATTCATCTCAAACCTCTCAGGTCGCTATCCACACCTGTTAAAGAGGGATACCCCATTCATCTTGGATGAAGCATGTCAGGCGGCCCTTGATGAAATCAAGCATTATTTACTCAACCCTCTTGTGCTTTCTACACCGGTACTAGGAAAACCTCTCATCCTGTATGTGACCGCTCTAGACGAGTCACTTAGGGCATTATTGGCACAGAACAGTTATGAAGGGAAAGAGACTGCTTTATACAATCTCAGCTCCAGGATGCAAGGGGTTGAGAAGAATTACCCTCATATCGAGAAGATGTGCCTAGCCCTAATCTTCGTAGTACAAAAGCTCTGCCACTACTTGCTAGGTCATGAAGTAAGACTTATATCAAAAGAAAATCCTGTAAAGTTTCTCTTGACATGCCTATGCTTGTCAGGATGTCTTGTTAAGTGGGCATTATTGCTGATGGAATTCGACATAACATATGCCACACAAAAGGCCGTTAAGGGCCAAGCTTTTGTCGATTTCCTCGCAGCACACCCGGTGCCAGTGAAATCTCCTCTATCAAGTGACCTCCCTAATGAAGAAGTATTCTGTGCAGAACTTGCTCACATGTCAGAGATGTACTTTGATGGAGCCTTTCAATCTGATCAGGTTGGAGCTGTAGTGATATTTATGACTCCGAAAGGAGGAGTACTGCCTCTTTCTTTCTCTCTAGCTGAAGCCGGTTCCCATAACGAGGCGGAATTTTAGGCCCTTATAATTGGATTGGAGATAGCCTTTGACTTAGACTTGGAGCAGCTCAAGATCTATTGTGACTTTGAGTTGGTGATACGACAGCTTAAAGGAATCTATGACGTGCGAAAAGACACTCTCAAGCCTTATCACGATACTGCAAAATCGTATATGGATTAGTTTGATGATGTATCCTTGAGTCACATCCCCAGGAGGTTAAACGCGTAGGCCAATGCACTCGCAAAACTTGGGGCTACAATTCAATTGTCCTCACTAGGGCCCACGCCTATTTGGGTGGAAAAATGAAGACACATTGAACTGAGAATCGAGGTAGACACTGATGATGAGAGAAACCTCTTCCCCGAGTGCTCGCCTTATCCATTCGGAGCTCTTCTATCAGCCAAAGAGGTTATTAAAACTAAACAGGAATTAACGCAGAATCCAAGAGCTAAGGTTAAAAAACGGGAACAGGAAATCTTTGACCAATGTGCGTGGACGTCGAGCAGGTAGAAGATTGGAGAGTGCCCCATCATTAATTTTATAAAATACGGTAGACTCTCCGAATATCATTCCGAACACAATAGTATGCGTCGAATGTCTACTAAGTACACCCTCCTTGATGGAGACGCTCTCTTCAGATGATCTTTTGATGGTATTCTTATTAGATGTGTGGATGCACTGAAGGCAAATGAGGTGTTGGAAGAGATACACTCAAGCATATGTGGATTTCATCAGTCCGGCCCTAAGCTCTATGAATGAATATGCAGATTGGGGTACTATTGGCATTCGATGATTGCCGACTCCTTAAACTATGCCAAGAAGTGCTACATGTGCCAAATATACTCAAGCCTTGTTCATTAGCCTCCAAAGCCCTTACACCCTATAGTGGCATCATGGCCCTTCTCACAATGGGTTAGGATAATGTAGGGCCTATTGACCCTCCTTCGGCAATGGGTCATGTCTTTATTCTAGCTGCAACGGATTATTTCTCCAAGTGGGCTGAAGCGGTCCCCCTCAAGCAAGTTCCTAGAAGCATAGTGGCTAATTTCGTGCGACATCACATCATATACTAGTTTGGAGTGCCTGATCGGATTATATCTGACAATGGCCCTAAGTTAAGACGTCATCATATTGATCGCTTGGTTAATCCGTTCGGTTTCGAGTGGAAGTACACAACTATGTACCACCCTCAAGCGAACAGCTTACCTGAGGCATTTAATAAGACGCTATGGGGTGTTTTGAGGAAGTCAATATAAAAAACAAGAAAAAATTGGCATGAGAAACTTTCGAAAGCCTTGTGGACCTATCACACTACCACAAGAAATGCCATTGATTCCACCCCTTATTCCCTAGTCTATGGGGGTGATGCAGCTTGAGATTCAACTCCCTTCACTGTGTGTCGCTATACATCAAGGACTGACCGAAGATGAGAGAGTCAAACTTCGGTATCAAGAACTGGATGCACTTGATGAAAAGAGGTTAGAAGCACAACAGTATCTCGAACTCAACTAAGGGAGAATGAAGAGGGCCTTTGACAAGCCAGTCAAAGTCCACTCATTCACTCGTGGGGATCTGGTTCTAGTTATCAAGAGGCTGATTGTTAGGCATGGGCGGCGCAAAGGGAAGTTTGAACCTAAGTGGGAAGGTCCCTTCATAGTCAAGAAAGTCTTGCCAAATGGGGCTTACATACTGACACGTCCTGATGGAGAGGAAGCAATGCCCCCTATCAATGGGCGATATCTAATGAAGTACTATCCATGATACATGCTCAAAGATACTCAATGCATAACTAGAAGAAGTTAAAAGGGCGGTAAAAAGAAGAGAAGCAAGATAGTTCAAACAAAGTTAATTCTTTTTATTGCGTTAGAAGGGATTACAAGCCAAAAAGCCCATTATTAAGGAGGTTACAAATCTTTTGCATCTTAGGAAAAGACAACGGTTGTGCCAAAGCGCTGCTCTTGCATCTGAGGTAAAGAAGACAATTGACCCCTAACATTGCCCTTGCATCTGAGGAGAGAACGGTTACAGGCCAAAAAGATTGCTCTCGCATCAGTAGCGTTGCTCTTGCATTTGAGGAGAGGACGATTACAGGCAAAAAAACATCGCTCTCACATCAGAAGCGTTGCTCTTGCATCTGAGGATGCTCTTACAATAGAAGAAGGTGGAAGCACTTTGATCAAGAATAGCAAACACAAAGTAGACTTCTCTGACAAGGAACTGGCCTATGATGGAGAGCACGCCCTGTTCACAATGAGCACCCTTCCACAGACCAACATGGAGTCCACAATTGTACTTGAGGACTTGGCTTCCAACAGGCATCATAAGCTAGGCCTTACCATTGGTCACCACCTTTTGCCTACCCAAGTCAGCATCGTGCATGAACATCGTCGCGCATGACTCAGCGCCATGCGCAACATTCTCCGCTCACAAATCATCGTTAAGCATGATCATAGATGGGTATAACTTCTTGACATTCATAAGAAAACAGCAACCGCAACACATGGCTAACGCCGTGAGCGACATGCATGACTGAGGCACTGATCAACGCCACATGAGGCTAATGTCGGTCGTCTCTTTAAGGGTTAATGATGGATATGATTTCCAAAAGTAATGCTGGCAGTATCTAACAAAAGGCTGACATCGACTAAGGGTAACGTTGGTTGTGTTGGTCAAAAGGCTAATGCAGGTTATCGCAAGTTGTGGCTAGCACCGGCTGAAGCTAATGCCGGCTGTGTTCTCTCACGATGATGACTCTTCACCTTCCTGAGACTTTTCGTTTCCCCACAACCTTTCATCTCTCGGAGACTGTGCACCTTCTCGAGACTCCTTGTCTTCCACGATGGATCAAATTTTTGAGACCCTTCATCTCTCTGGTGACTGTGCACCTTCCTGAGAGTATTTGTCTTCTACGATGGAACGAATTCACGAGACTTTTCGTCTCCTCGCAACTATCCGCCTTCCTGGTACTCTTGGCCTCCCTGCGACCTTCGCTTCCCTGCCGAAAAAACACTTCCAGTGACAGAAAAACCCCTATTGTTACTCTCCCACTATCTTCGGTTACGAAAAACCATCAGGAAATGATCAGAAAAACATGAAAATGTTAGGTTACCCTCGCCTGCCTCTTCCAAACCTCTCTGTGACTTAGAATCCCTGTGGAAATACCTTTTGCAACCCACCGGCGTTCTCCCTTCTTCACCTAAACCTTCTATTTCTCAATGGAAACCTCGGTGCTCCTCGGTAAACTCCTGCGGACACCTTGCCGAAGCTACTAAACTTGTCGGAATACCTGCATTTATGTGCACTCACTTGAAGGCCTTACCTCTCTCTCACTGCTACTGTTTTACTTAAGATAAAAACAGTGAAAAATGGGGTTAATCCCCTCATATAGGTGAAGCTTCCCCAAGGTGCTTCTCATAAAGCAAGAATGCCAAACAAGTCCCTGAAGGCGAAACAACAACGGGCCAGACCGGGTCAGGCTCAGACTCGAGGCCCAAACAAAGGCTTACCGCTGCCTGTGCAATGCCGAGTATCAACCTTTAGACGGGCCGGAGCACATACCTGAGGTCCGAACAGAGGCTTACCACCGCCTATGCAACGTCGAGCATCAACCTTCAGATTGGCCAAGGCTGGACCATTCCCAAGGCCAAGGCCCAAATGATGGCTAACATTGACTGTGTTCTGTATCGCTGAGCGTGACTAAAGCCACATGCAATCAAAGCTGTGCACGCTAGTACTACTGCCGCCCATGACCACTCCTGTGAATGCTAGCGCTGCTTGTGCTAGCGCTGTGTGCGTTAGTGCTACCGCCACGTATGTTGCTTCTGTCCATGGCTAACGCTGCACATGTCTGAACTCGATCACCATAGTGAGTGCTCTATCATCATCCCCAGTAAGAGTTATACCAGTGTCGCAACCCATCATCCGCAGTGGAGTTAGGTGTATACCAAAAGAGGTCATGCTTACCCCTTTAATCCCTAATGGGTCAGTCTCGCACCAAGTTGTCTTATCCCCAAGAGTCGGGTTACCTTCCATAAGCTTATTCCCTATGGAGTCTCATTTTGTTCCACTAGGGAGTCATACTTGTCCCCTAATTCCCAGTAAAGTCTGCTTCTCATCTAAAACCCCTATCGTCCTTCACTACTTTATCCCTAGCAGTCAAATTACTATCCATAGAATTATCCCCCATGGAGCCTCACCTACTAGGCGATCCGCACAATGGTTCGTGTCGCATGACCTTAAACTACACAGCCTTAGGTGCACGACCCTAAACTGCATGGTCAACATATATGACCTTAATTGTAGCGGAGGTCTAGTTGCACGACCTTAAACGGCATAGTCTTAATTGCATGACTTTAAATTGCATAACCACGGTCCAAGCTATATGACCCTAAACCATAGTGCATGTCTTGACTGCATGACGTTAAAAGGCTTAGCACCATGGTCCAAACTATATGACTTTAAACTATAGCTGAGGTCTAGTTGCATGACTTTAAACTCCATGGTCCAAGTTGCATGACTTTAAACTGCAAAAGGTGCTTGGATCAATAAACATGTTGATGCAGCACTTGCCTCAACAGGCGGCTTCAGCCCACATTTTAAAGAGAAAAATCCCTGATGTCACAATACCCGAGCCCAAAAATATGAGCATCAAGCAAGATTCCGACAGCTTAAGTCCATTTACAAAATGGACTCGAAAGACAGAAGACTCGCTAAGAAGGCAAGACAAGTCTCATGAGAAAAAGCACTATTCCCAAGAGGTCACCAACGCACTCCAAAATTCTAAAGATGCCCCAAGAAGGCCAAGTCAGCCAGAACTTGGACCTGTTATGAGAACAAAACTGTTAGCAGTAGGCAGGGGTTACACCCACAACTGGTCACCTCGATAAACTAAGGTACCCTGCCCACCGAGTACAATCTGGTGCACCACGCTGACGGACACCAACCGAATGGCCTTCAGCAGACCATCCACAACAAACAATAAAATGAACAAACCCAGACCAAATGGAAAAATTCCCTTGCACATGGCAATCGACCGCTAGACGGGCCTGATTCTGACCAATGAGGTTCGTACAAAATCCTCAGTTGTCAGAATCACAAATAGTCCCTTGAGAGTGAGGACTTCGACAGGATCCCTCAAAAAATTCTTTTCTCCCCCTAAAGTCTCCACGGATGGACTTGTACATTGCATCCAAATGTTGGATCATCCTAGTAACAACATTGCGTGGATCTCCTCGGCGTTCACATGGTCCTGTGGCTAGGAAGAAAAAAGTAATAAAGCAGAAGGAAAGTTTCTAAATATTTTCCTTCTCGTTTCTCTTGAATCACAACATTTAGTGGGGCAAGATGTTTGAAGTCGTTTTTAAGCACCTTGGTCCTTGATGCAGAATAAAGAGGAAGATGGTCAATAAAGCCTGAATTACAGTAGAATTCTTGACAGTCTCAGAATTTCCCCAAAATAGGTAGAGATATTTCTAAGCACTTCAAAAGGAAACCTACCATGTTTCGTCGCAATCTGACATGTCTAAGGCAGTACATACAAAAAAACAATTTCGAAAAAATTAGGCTCAAGCACCCTTAAACGGACCTCATAATTAGAACTATATTTTCAGTGTCAAAAATTTTATGCGACCACTGCCATTGGATTTGACACAGTTGAAAACCCTTATGGGTCAAGTTTCAGCTTAATCAGGCACTCCAAGACAAAGTTATGTGTAAAATACCAAAAAGGGGTAGGCCGCACACTATTCCCGTGCTCCCTCCCTGCACCAAATCACCGTTAAAGGTGATTGTTTTTACTATCTTGGGTAGTGACTTTTGAGAGCCATATCTCACCCATCCCAAGTCGGACCGCTTTCAAATTTTTTGAGCATGTTCGTCTCATCAAGACAAGCATTTCGATATATGGCACGCCTCGTGACAACATCCAAGAAGGGAGAAAACTAAAGAGAAGTTGCCGATTCGTGAAGAAAGTTGCAGGAGCAACACGCCTCACTTGAGGGGCCAAATCATGGTGCTTGCGCATCAGATTGACGTAAGACTAGATTGGTTAGGTGCCTTGATCTCGACCTCCAGATCTGGATGATCTGGCAGCACTCGTCTTGGATTTCTGGGGAACTCGGGACTTTGAGATCGCTCTTTCGAGAACCATGCTCCGGAGCGAGGTAGGTATGCCAACCGATGAGAGTGGAATTTAAGGTGGGTACGAGACTTACTCGGGCTGGCTAGCGTGGATGCCCTCTTAGATGACGAAGAAAGCCCTACAGTCATAAAACTGGTTCAGAATCGCCTCCCTTGACCTGTACTCTCCTGATTCTGCAATCATACACACATGGTTAATTTACAAGACAAGTGGGTCAAGTGAGCCCTCCTTGTCTTTGGGCGAATGCACATTCAAAAGAAGAAATAGGGGCAGGGAATAGATGAAAGAATAAGAAAGAGATAGAATAGACGAATGGGGAAGATAAGAATTTGACTAGGTGGCTAGAATAACACAATAGCTAGACCGGCAAGTGATTGACCTATCGTGGTAGCAAGACATGCACGATAACTAGACTGGCACAATGATAATACTACTAGACGACATAATTATCATCGAACGACCTTTGTGGCAATAAGGCCGGCACGGTAAATAAAACTAGCACAGCAACAATACTGCTAGACGATGAGACTACTATGACAGTGCTTGACTTAGCCTCCCTTGATCAAATGAATGGGAAAGAAGAGAAGAGAGAAAAGAAAGAGAGAGGGAAAGGCATGCATAGTACTACCGATGTCGTGCATGTGAGAAAAAGAAGGAACGAGAGAGAGAGAGAGCAAAAGAAGAAGAAAGGAACGGTAAGAAAGAAGAGGAAAGGGGGAAGAAGAGAGAGAAAAGAGAGATAGGGAACATGGACAGCGATGAACTTTAGTCGTCCATGATAGAGGATTGAGAAGAGAGAGAAAATATGGACGACAATATGCATCCACCGTCCATGACAGAGGAATTAGAAGAGAGAGAAGATATGGACGACGATGAGCTTTTGTCGTCCATGATAGAGAAGTGAAGAGAGAGAAAATATGGATGGTGATGAGCTTCAACAATCCATGACAGAGGAATCAGAAGAGAGAGAAAATATGGACGACAATGAGCTTCCGTCCTCCATAATAGAGAAGTGAAGAGAGAGAAAACATAGACGGCGATGAGCTTCTGCCGTCCATGATAGAGGAATCAAAAGAGAGAGAAGACATGGATTGCGATGAGCTTCTGCCGTCCATGACAGAGAAGATAAGAGGAAAGAGAAAACATGGATGGCGATGGACTTTCGCCTTCTATGACACAAGAATTAGAAGAGAGAAAACATGCACGGTAATGAGCTTCTGCCGTCCATGGCACAGGGGAATAAGAGAGAGAAAACATGGATGGCGATGAGCTTCTACCATCCATGACATAGGGGAATAAGATGAACTTTGATAGAGGCTCGGCCCACCACTCAGGTTAAGGCCTAGCTCGCTGTTTAGGTCCTAGAAACTAGAATACATCATGCCAAGCGACAGGCTCTGCCATGCATGAACAGAGAGAGGAAAGAAAAAGGACAAGGAGAGAAGAGGAAAGAGAAGAAGAAAGAAAGGAAAGATAAAAGAGAGAGAAGGAAAGTGGATAAAGATGATCAGAGAAGAAAAGGGAAAGAGATATAGACGAGAGGAGAGAGATAGAGATGAAGAGAGAGAAAGAGATAGATGAGAAGAGGAGAGAGAAAGAGAGATGAGAGGAGGAGAGAGAAAGAGAGAAGAGAAGAGGAGAGAAATAGAGACAGATGAGAGGAGAGAGAAAGAGAGAGATGAGAGGTGGAGAGAGAAAGAGAGAGATGAGAGGAGGAGTATCAAACCTTTTTTCTCTCTCATCTCTCCCTCTCCAAGACGTACCCACAATTTGAACGTGAAAACTCTCAAATTTTATTGATGAGTATTGAAAAATCCAGGGTTCCTTATGACAACTGTGTTTACCATATACTTATAGAATTCAGCCCAAACATGAGTGTACGCCCAGAAAGTACCTAAACTGATGATAATTACAGTTTTAATGATTCAAAAGAAAATTTAAAATTTGGTGTAAAAGGACTGTTTTTCCCCTGCCCAACAACAGATGAAATTTGAAAATAGTCCTTGCTGCTGCCCTAGAACTTGCGTGATCTTCCATGGATGATTCGGGGTTGCTCTGACGTTCCTTTGACCGAAAGATGATTGCATTTTTGGACCACGATCATGCGACTTGAAATTTGCATAGATCTTGAATACTTTTGATCGATAATGTGTTTTTTTCTTGATAGTTTTCTTTGATTTATTCATTGAATCACACTGAGCATGTCATCACAATCGCATGGCAACAAATACCGCTCAATTTTGTGTCCGGACAAAGATTTTGCCGTCTTGGGTTTTTTGTCGAAATCTATATCAACTTTGAAACCTTCCTGTTTCGAATCCAATCATTCATCATACGTGAAGTTCATACCAAAGATAGCCTCGGACCTTACGTACATGATGCAATTAGTTTCGCATTGATCGGGTATGCGAGCGCTATGATATGGCCGCTCGAGCAAGGCATGCTGCTATTGAATTTTTTGCAACTATCTTCACAAATCATCAACTTCTCTTTAGTCTTTCTCCCTGCTCGGATATCGTCATGGATTATGCCACATATCAAAATGCTCATCTTGATAAGACGAACACGCTTACCAAATTTGAGAGCGATACGACTTAAAATGAGTGAGCTACGGGTTTTTGAAGTTTTTGCTTAGGATTGTGCACACCAGCCTCCTTTAATGGAAATTGGTGCAGCGAGGCCGCACGGGAATAGCATGCAGCTTACCCCTCTTTATTATTTTACCTATAACTTTATCCTGGAATGTCTGATTAAGTCGAAACTTGACCCATAGGGGTTTTCGACTGTGTCGGATCCAATGATGGTGGTTGCATAGCTACTTGACACACCGAAAATATAGTTCTAGTTACGGGGTCCATTCCAGGTGCAAGAAGCTGATTTTTCCAAATTTGTTTTTTTTGTCTGTGCTGCCTTAGACATGTCAGATTGAGACGAAACTTGGCAGGTGACCTTTTGGAGTGCTTAGGAATATTTTGACCCATTATGGAAAAATTCTAAGATTGTTGGGAATTCCACTATATGTTAAGGCTTTATTGACTGGCTTGTCTTTTATTCCGCATCGAGACTCAAGGTGCTGAAAAATGTGTTCAAACATCTTGCCCTACTAAATTTTGTACTTCGAGAGAAGTGAGAACGACAACTTTCGAAAAATTTCCTTCGGCTTTATTACTTTTTTCTTACTAGCCTCAGGACCACGTGAACACCGAGGAGATTCACGTAATGCTGTAACTAGGATACTCAGACGTTTGGATGCAATGTACAGGTCCATCCATGGTGACTTTAGGGGGAGCAGAGACTCTTTTGAGGGATTCTATCAATGTCTTCACCCTCACATGAACTATTTGTGATTCTGAAGCTCAGGATTTTATACGGAACTTGTTGGTCAAAATCAGGCGCATCAAGTAGTGGAGTGCCAGGCTGAAGGGAATTTTTCCCATTTAGTCTGGTTTTTTGCATCCACTGGTGTTGGTCCACATTTCAAGGGTTTTATTTGCTCTGGATGGTTTGCTAAAGGGCCTTTGGTTGGCGTCTATCTTCGATCTGCACCAGATACTCCTTGGCCGACAAGGTACCTCAGTTTATCGAGGTGATCGGCTTTGGGTATAACCCCTGCCCACTGCTAGTAGTTTTAACAATCAAGATATCGCTCTTCTTTGTCCGAGGAGACCCCTTGAGGATTCAATCTTAAGTGCTGCATAACAGATCCAAAGTCATGACTGACTTGGCTTTCTTGGGGCTTTTTCAACATCTTTGAAGTGTGTTAGCGACCTTGTGGGAATAGTTCTCTTCTTCATGAGACTGATCTTGCCTTCTTGGCGAGTCTTCTGTCCTTCGAGTCCTTTTTGCGAATGGATTCAGGCAGTTGGAATCTTTTCCTTGAAGCTCATATTTTTGTGTCATGGTAATGTAAAACTAGGTATTTTTATTTTGAATGTGGGCTGATGCCTCCTACAAAGGCGAGTGCTGCATCAACCTGTTTATTGGTCCAAGCGCCCTTTGTAGGTTTTCACTTGGACTTGGGAAGCAGCCCCATAGAGACGGTTTTCACCAACTTCTTTTTATTCAAGGTTCTTTTACCTTTCGACCATGTCCACCATTATTTTTTCATTTTTACTCACGATGCCCTTTTGTGGTTTTCACCATGCCATGGTTTTGGGACAATGCCCGTCCGTTATTTTTATTCATGGTGTTCCCTTGTCTGGGTATACATCATGCCCGTTATTCTTTTTTATTTTGTGAAGGCGTGTTTGTGGTCATGCCTTCGAGACCTGTGCGAAGCCTATTCACGTCATGCTACCAAGACATGCACTACAGTATAAGGTCATACAGCTGGACCATGGTGGTGATGAATGACAGTCTGTGGAGGCTATGAAGTGAGTATGGTGGTGGTTTGAATTACTTGGGGAAGATGGCACGAGGCCGCTGGTTAGATGCCTCGATCTCGGCTCCCCGGATTTAGGTGATCGGGTAACATGTGCCTCGGGTTTGGAAGATTCGGGACCAGAGACTGCTCTCTCAAGAACCTTGTTCAAGAACATCGACAGGTGTCCAACTAGTGAGAGAGGAATTTTGGAAGTGAGGTGGGGACCAACCTCACCTGGGTTTGTGACTTACTTGGGCTGACTCACGTTGGTGCCCTCTTAGATCACTACGGAAAGCCCTCGAGCTGCTTCAGTTGGTTCGGAATCGCCTCCCTTGACCTGCAATCTCCTTGTTTTCAGCACAACACTACCATGGTTAATTTGCTAGACAAGTGGGCCGAAGGACCCACCCTTGTCTTAGGGCAATGCACATTCATAAGGCAAAGAATGTGTTAGGGTGATGAAGTCGATGGTTCGAATAAAGGTCATAGAGAGAAGAGAACTTGATGAAGGGACGAGACTAGCATGCTAGTTGGACAGTGATCGACTCGGAGTGGTAGCAAGACGGGCATGGTACTCAGGACCAGCACGACGGCAATATTACTCAAAATCAAGGTCGATATGACTGTCATAATCTGGTGTGATAGCAAGACAGGTATGGTACTCAGTACCAGCACGACGGTAATACTGCTCGACAGCTCGACCTCAATGGTAGTACTAAACCGAGTCTACCGCTAGTTAAGTGAGAAGAGAATGAAGAGAAGGCACGAGACGATGAAGCGATGGGGTCTCGACGGTGCTAGGCATCACCACCCATAATAGTGAAGTAGCAGTGTCACGGCCCTTGGATGGTGCTAGACACTATTACTCACGGCTGGAGAGCGAACAGTGAACTACAGACAGCTTTAGGCATCGCCGTTAGCAACACGAGAAGGTAGTACACCCCTTCGCGGGCGGTGATAGCCTCTTGTGAAGCACGCAGCAATATCCATTTGTGAAGCGAGCGACGATAGTTCCTTCTGAGGCACAAGGCGATGAGCGTGGGATGTAAGAGAAACTTGCAGACGACGATGAGCACCGAGCCCACGATAGAGGCTTGCGGACGACGATAAGCATCGAGCACATGAAGGAAGCTCGCCGATGGCGATAGGCACCGAGCGCGCGAAGAAAGCTTCGTGAATGGTGATGTCTATTGCCTCCCTCAAGGGTCTTCCCTTGTTGCGTGCCTATCATAGATAGCGATGCCTATCGCTGCCCACAAAGGGTCACGACAACACCTATTTTCATCTGCAAGCTCCGTTCGTGTGCTTCTTGCGGAGGGGCAGAGACAAATGAAGAGGAAGAGAAAGCACCTCGCCCATGACGCTGCCATCGCCATGCACGACTTATGAAGCCATAGGAGGGGAAAGAAAGAAAAGGGCAAGCATGACACTGCGACTGTCATGCATGGCCTCTGAGAGAAGCTCAGATGAAGAAGAAGAAAAAGAAAGAGAAGAAGAGAGAGAAGAAGAAAGAGAAGAAGAGAAGAAAAGAAGAGAGAGAAATATTTACCTTGATTCTAAGGGTACTGATCCAAAATTTTCTCTCTCCTTCTTCTCTCTCTCCAAACATGACCCAAAAATAAAAAGGAATGGGAATTTTATTAAACAAAAATTCTCTTTGGCGAAGGGTCAGCGTACAATGGTAGTACGTGATATATATAGAGTTGTGCTCAAGCATGGGTGGATTGATAAAAATTAAACCTAATTGCTGAAAATTAAGATTTAATAGAATTAAAAGAAATGTTAAAAATGGGTGAAACATGACTAATTTGCCCCTTCCTAATAATTTATGGAATTCTAAAACAGACCATGTGCTGCCCTAGAACGTGCGTGATCCTTCATGGATGATCCAGAGTTGTTTTGATGCCTATTTGAACAAAAGATGATTGTTTTCTTAAAGGACTCGGCATAACGATCGATTTGATACCACCACGGATTGTGTTTTTAAGCCATTATCATGGGACTTGAAATTTGGATGAATATTGAAACTTTGGATCGATAGTGTGCTTGATCCTTGATGTTTTTATGTGATTTCTTTGCTGGATTACACTGAGCATGCCGTCAAGATCACGTGGCAACAATCGCAGCTCAATTTCGTGTCCGTAGAGGATTTTGCAACTTTGGAGTTTTGACCAGAATCTGGAATTCCGGTGCCAGAATTTGCAGTCATTTCATCGGCTTCATGTGTGGAATCCGACCGTTCATCATCTACGGGGTTCGGAACAGTGATATCCATAGATGCTACGCACACGATACAAGTGGTTTCATGTCGATCAGGTTGACGAGCACAGTGATTTAGCAGCTCGCGAGAGGCGCGACGCTACTAATTTTCTTGCAACTTTTTTCATGGATCAACAAATTCTCTCTAGCGTTTCTTCATGCGCTGGTATCATCATGTAGCGTGCCACATATCGAAAAGCTCTTCTTGAAGAGACAAACATGCTCACAAAATTTGAGCACAATTCGACTTGAGATGGGCGAGATATGAGCATCAAAAGTTACTATTTATGACTGCCCCTATAATGGAGCTTAGTTGCAAGATGGCTGCACGGGAATAGTGTGCGGCCTACCCCTTTTTGGTATTTTGCTTATAACTTCTTCCTGGAATGTCCGTTAAGCTTAAATATGACCCCTAACGATTTTCAATCTTGCCGGATCCAATGGAGGTGATCCCACAGTAATTTGACACACCGAAAATATAGTTTCAGGGTGTTAGAGGCTGATTTTACTGAAACTGTTCTTCAGTCTACACTACCTTAGTCGGAATGCGACAAAACTTGGTAGGAGAGTTTTAGAAGTCTTTATGAAGGTCTTGACTAGTTCTGGGGCTATTCTGAGACTCGATTGTATGATAAGCTTTATTGACTGGCTTCTCTCTTTTATTCCGCATCGGGGACCCATGATGATGAAAAATGTCTTCCAATAGCCGCTTATGAAGGATGGATGATGTATGAATAGTGGGTGGAAAAGTGGTAACTTACTAACTGACGGCGAGTATGGATGAGGGGATGGTTCGCCATTATGTGAGCCTGGGTGAGACTCATTGGGGAATGATGGAGGGTGATGAAGTGAATAGACTCACTGGGGAGGTAATGAAGGTGGTACGTGTACACGAACGGGTCGGTTAGGGAAGGCGTGCGTGAAAACGCATGTAAAGGGCGTGTGTGCATGTGTGGGGGCATTTTTATGGTCATGCCTCCTTGACCTGAGCAAAGTAGTTTAACGTTGTGTGGTCAGGACGTGCACTGTAGTTTTTAAGGTCATATAGCTTGGACTGTGGCTTTGCAGTTTAGTATCATGCAGCTTGGACCATACCGTTTAAGGTCGTGCAACTAGACCTTTGCTATAGCTTAAGGTCATATTGTTTGGACCATGGCTTGGCAGTTTAGGGTCATGTAGCACAGACCATGCAGTTTATGGTCGATTAGTCGTGGGGAGGCGAAGAGTCACGTTGGGACTTCGATCCATTGCAGGAAGATGAGGAGCCTCGAGAATGTACGCAATCACCGGAGAGACGATGAGTCTTGAGCAACCGTAGGGTCACGGTAGCCGAAGAAGCACAGGGGAACGAAGGGTCACCAGGAGCTAAACAGTCACGGTGGCAAGGGGACTTGAAAACACAGCTGGCGTTGTGCCTCAGAAACACAACCGACACTAGCCAGCACTGTGCCTCATAAACATAGCCAGCGCAAGCCTTAAGATACGCAACCGGTGCTGGGTCTCAAAAACACAGCCGACGCTAGCCTTAAGATATGCAGTCGGCGCTGGGTCTCAGAAACACAACCGGCGCTAGCCTTAGGAGACACAGCGGGCGCCAGGCCTCAGAAACATAGCAAACACGATGCCTTAGAAACACAATTGGTGCTAGTCAAGAGCGACTCTAGTCAGTGCCTTGGTCACATGTGGCTAACAACATGATGCGTCTAGCTTTAATCATGCGCGGGTTTTGCTTGCTCTATCCTTTGATGAACAGTGATGAATCGTGTTCTGTTGTGATCGTGCACGATGATATCTGGGGTTGGTAAAGGGCGGTCGGTTAGGTGCCTCGATCTCACCCTTCGGATTTAGATGATCTGACGGCACGTATCTCGGGTTTCAAAGGAACCCGGGACATGAGATCGCTCTCTCAAGAAACATGTAAATAAGACATGGGCAGGAGTACCAACCGGTGAGAGAGGAATTTGGGTCGTAAGGCGACTTACCTCACATGGGTCCGTGACACTCTTAGGCTAGCTCGCATGGGTTGTGATGACCCAAACTTTCCTCAGCCAGTTAGAAGGCATGGCGGGATAGGGAAGAAGAAGTGTTAGCACCGGCTGAGTTGTGCCAGCACCGGCTGAGCTGTGACCAGCGCCGATTGTGTAGGAGGAGAAGTGTCAACGTCGGCTGAGTTGTGCCAGTACGGCTGAGTTGTGACCAGCGCCGGCTGTGTAGGAGGAGAAGTGTCAGCGCCGGCTGAGTTGTGCCAACGTCGGCAGAATTATGAGAACCACCGGCGGTGTAGAGGAGCTAGCTCCATGCATGTTATCGCCAGCTGTGTAGAGGAGCTAGCACTGTGCGTGTTATCACCGGCTGTGTAGAGGAGTTAGCGTCGTGCATGCTATCTTCGGCTGTAGAGAGAGAGGGGCTAGCGACGGCTGTGTTTCACCATGTGTGTGAGATGTCGTGTACATTGTGGGCCTTCGGGCGCAGCTGCATAGGGTGGTCCAGGGGACTTCCTCTTCTTTTATGCACCTTTTATCCTTTCCTTGTTGTTAATGTGCCATGAGTTGCCACTGGTTGACCATGTGTGCCCATGTATGCCACTTGTGAACTCTTGCACACCACTTGTCACTTGCTGGCATTTCCTCTTTTATAAATTAAGCCGTCCTCATCTCTTATGAGATTTTGCTCTTCTCTCACCCTCTCCCACATTCTCTCTCTCTCCCACACTTAAGCCTCAGGCTTTGGGAGCTTGACCTTTGAGGAGGAGCTCGGTGCAGGGTAAACTTGGAGTTTTTGTGAGGTAAGTAGATCATGTTAGTGTAGTATGAAGCATGTATTGAAGCATGAATGATGTATGAATTATGTGTGAATGAAGCATGAATGCAAGCATGTATAAAACATGAATCCAAGCATGTACGAAGCATGATTTAGGCATGAATGAAGCTTGAATTTAAGAATTAGTTTTGGCATGAGATTGTATAGAAATTGGGTAGAAAGAATATGATAGCATGAATGTATTTTGTGCTCTGTTTTTCTAGAAATTGGGTTTTTTTGTATGAAGTGTTAGGAATTGTTGTAGTTTCTGTTGAGCTTAAAAATTGGGTTTTTTATACTCTTGTGAGTATTGTTTAAGCTAGAATTAGTTTCATGTGGTTATCTTCTGTAGTTTAGAAGTTATGCTTTGATCTTTGGAATATGTTTTGGCCGGACTTTGGAATTCCCAGGAAAATTGAGGTTTTTATGACTCACTGTTGTCCTATCAAATGATCGCATAAGTACCACAAAACATAGCCATTTGAAATATCTCTGAGTCTACTTTAAGTTTAATGTTTATGTCTAGTTAAGATTCTTGATAGTTTGAAAGATATACATCAATTTGTGCATATATGTCACTGTTAGAGGACTGTAATAATTCAGGAACATTGCCTCTTTGGCATTGAGACTTTGCCTGACCTATTAGAGTCCAAATGACACAAAATCATAGCCATTTGAAACATATATGAGTCTATTGTGACTTTGATGTTTTAACCTGGTTCTAATTCTGTATAATTGTGAAGTTATGATCCAAATTATGGAGGCATGTCACTGATTAGCAGATTTACTGAATTTCAGAACTGTAACTCCTGTTGCCATAGGTTTTGGCTGACCAAATGGAGTTATATTGCTCCCAAGCCTCTTCCATTTGAAAGATCATTATGTTGGCTTAAAGTTGCATGTTGGAACCATCTTGATATTCCCTGTAGATTGAGAGTTATGCTTTTATTAAGAGGGACATGTCACTGTTAGTAAAATGTAGAGAACTCCAGAACTGTGGGTTATATTGTACCTAAGTGTTGACTGATCAAATGGTGGTCAATTGACTCCGAGCCACTTTTGAATGAGAGATAGTTGTGTTTTCTCCTATTATCATGTTCTGACTAAGTTGAGATTCTTGATAAATCAGGGGCTATGTAGATCATTCTATGGCACCATGAATGCTCCGAATCAGAAAATGCTTATGAGATGAGCTATGTTGATTATGTGATATATGTGAAATTGCCACTATGGTGTGAATGATGGTGTCAGCATACTGAGTTATGTGGTGTGCTTTAAGCGCATTACATGGCCAGCTATGGCATGGTGACATCTTTAGTGATATGGGAATTTCTCGACATGCTTTGTGCGTATCGCATTGCCTGGGACATGTGACTTTTCATGAGGTGCGCATGAGCTGATAAGCTTTGTGTGACTTCTTGGCATGCTTTGTGCGTATTGTATTGCCTGAGATATGTGACTGATTGATATTAGTGAGGTGCTTGCTTTGAGAGTATTGCAGGGCCCGACTATGTAACCGATACCTGTGAGGTGCGCCCGAAGTGATGTGTGACTGTCCGACATGTTTTGCGTATATCGCATCGCTTGAGATATGTGATCGATATGAGATTTTATGGTTGGCCTGTTGGATAGGGCTAAAGAGTGGGTTAGTGTCTATTGATCCTGTTATGCTCTCTTGATTGTGTTAATCTATTGAATTTGATAGATTGCTAGTGTGTTTGTGTTATTTGACATCATATATTGTACCTGCTTGACCATGAAAAGCATCATTCCATATTTGTGACATAATTGTGATGCATGACTCCTGTTTATGAGTATGACATAGAACCTTGAGCCTTGTTGTGATATTATGGGTATAGCCTGGGAGGCATGATGTTGGGATCTACTCACTGGGTTTTTTAGCTCATTCCTTTACTTCCACTCTTGTAGATTGTCTGCTATAGGTCGAGGACGGTGGGAGGTGATCGTGTTTGACGGACTGAAAGCCTACGCTCGACGAGTGGATTTATGTTTTTTGTGCAGGTCTTTGTTAGTCGTCGGCCTTGCAATTGTTGTCTTGTGAAGGTATGTATTTTGTGGTCGGGCCTGTAGTGCCTTGGATGCATTGTAATATTCTGGATATTGGATATGACTTTTGGTTTTAATTTATCCAGCTTTTTTTATGTTTCTGGTGGGAGTTTTAATTTTTCTTTCGTGGTTTAGTTATGATTCCGCCTATCATATGCGTTGAGCCACTCCAACCTGAGTGACATTCGAGACCTCTGATGGCGATCCTGCGCTCTGTCGCCCTCCTGCGAGGGGTCAGGTGGCGGGGTCGTGACGTGGGCTCCCATTTAGATCACGTTGGAAAATAACCCTAGCCTATGGCCGGTTTGGAATCGCCTCCCTTGACTTATTTCTCCTTTCTTGTAAACACACACACACGTACACATTAGAAGTATAAACAACTGGGGCATAGGTCCCTCACCTCTTTACTAGGTGAAGTGAAAGTGAGAGAAGAAGTTTGACCAGGCGACTAGGCTAGCATAGTGGCTAGATCGGTACGGTGATTGACCCGGCATGGTAGTTAGACGGACACGGTAACTCATACCAGCACAACGTCATTACTACTAGATGATGGAACCACACGGACCAACTTGTCATGTTGGCTAGTCTGTCGTGGCAGTAGGATGGGCATGGTAACTTAGACCTGCACAATGGCATTACGGCTAGACGACGGAACCAGCATAACAGCACGAGGCTCAGCCTGCCCTCTAGTCAAACAAACGATAAAGAGAAAGAGAAGAGATGAAAACTAGCTCGACTCTCGCTAGGTTTTCAAAAAAAAAAGAAACGAAAGTGTAAATAAAAGTGATGGTGAAATGAGAGTGATAGAGAATGAGATGAAATGAGAGTGATGAATTAAAATAAAATTTTAGAAAAGCGGAGTTAGAATTAATAAATTAAAATAAAATGAAGTGAAATAAAATAAATAAAATGAAGTGGAGTAAAATAAATAAAATGAAGTGGAGTAAAATAAAATAGAAGAAAATAAGTTGAGATGAGATGATTAAATTTAAATAAACTAAATGAATGGAGTGAGAGTAAGGTATGGTAGGATAGAGTGAGTGAAATAAAAAAAATAACATTGGTCAAGGGAAAATAAAATAAATGAAAGAAAAATAAAATAAAAGAGGTTCATAAAATAAAATGAGATAGGGAACTAAAAGAAGATTGAACAAAATGAAATGGAGTAAGTCATAAAAGAAATGAAGTGAGATGGAATAAATAATAATAACAGGAAAAGGTTTAATTATGGTCAAAAGGAGAAGGTGGGTTCACTATTACAGCATTGGGTTGTTGGCTTTAAGTGAGGAGGTCGGGAAACGAACTAACTAATGGGCATGAAACGAAACAAAGAGAAAAAAAGGCCACGAAATTTTGAGACGAAACAAAAGGAAGACCTGGGGGGGGGGGGGGGTTGGGTTCGGGTTATGAAGTTTAGAGAGCGAGAAAGATGCGAGAGTTCTTTGTTTCCTTTTTTGGGATTAGGAAGGGTGGACGAAGAAACGAAAACGAGAGCCAAAACGAAAAAAGAGAACGCAATGAGGGAGGTTCTAGAGAGAGAGAGAAAGTTATGGGTTTTCTTTTTGTGAGACGAAAAACAGCGAAAGGAACGAAAAGAAAAGAAATGGGCACTTGGTTTGTGGGTTTCTAGAGTGAGAAAGCTTACCTGTTACAGAGCTGAAAATGGGTAGTGGGCGAGGTTGCTTAAGGTCAGAGAGAGGAGAGCGCAAGATGGCGCTGGTTGCTGTTCGACTGCGAATGAAGAGAGGCGGGGCATGGCTACGACGAGGCTGCGATGGTGGTGCAGCAGGGTGGTGGTACCTCAGGAAGTAAGTGAAGAGAAGGGTGATGGTGAACTAGCTGGTTGCGAAAGGAGAGGGGAGCGGTTGGTCGTGACGACGGGAAGAAATTAACCCGTTTTGTTCAAAATTAACCTTGTTGAAAATTAAGATTTAACTGAATTAAAAGAAATTCTAAAAATTGGTATAAACTGATTGTTTTGCCCCTGTCTAACAATACATTGAATTAAAAAACGGTCCCTACTACTGCCCTAGAACATGTGTGATCTTTCGTGGATGATTCGGGATTGTTTTGATGCCGGTTTGTCAAAAAGATGATTGTTTACATATAGGGCTCGATATGGCGATCGATTTGTAACCAGTTCGAACCACGGATCACGTTTTTTGGCCACGATCATCCGACTCGAAATTTGCACGAATATTGGAAACTTTTGATCAATAGTGCATTTGTTTCTTGAAGTTTTTCAATGATTTCTTTGCTGTATTGTGCTGAGCATACCGTCACAATCGCGTGGCAACAAACACAGCTTGATTTCGTGTCCAGACAAAGATTTCGCAACTTTGGAGTTTTTGCCGGAATCTGGAATTACTGCACTGGAATTTATAGTCATTGTATTAGCTTCGTGTGTGAAATCTGACCATTCGTCATGAATGATTGCCATGGACCTTACGCACGCGATGGAACTTGTCTCACGTCAATCTGATGTGCGAACACCGTGATTTGGCCGCTCGAGCAAGGCGTGATGTTGCTGATTTTTTTGGACTTTCTTCACGGATCAGCAATTTCTCCCTAGATTTTCTCTCTGCAGGGGCGTCATCACGGGACATGCCACATATCGAAACGCTCGTCTTGATGAGAAGAACACGGTCAAAAAATTTGAGCACGGTTTAACTCGGGACAAATGAGATATGGCTCCCAAAAGTCACTGCCCGAGACTGTAAAAACAATCACCTTTAATGATGATTTGGTGCAGAAAGGCCATACGGGGAATAGTGTGCGGCCGGCCATACGGAGAATAGTGTGCGGCCTACCCCTTTTTCGTATTTTACCCATAACTTTAACTTGAAGTGTTCGATTACGCTGAAACTTTACCCATATGGGTTTTTTACTATGCCGGATCCCATGGCGGTAGTCCCACAGTAAGTTGACTCACCAAAAATGGAAATATTGTTACGGGGTGCTAGAGACTGATTGTTTTGAGATTGTTTCTTTGTATGCACTGCCTTAGACATGTCGGGGCCTTTTAAAGTGCTTAGGAAGATTTCTACCAATTCTGGGGCAATTCTGAGACTATCAAGAATTCCATTGTATGTCAAGGCTTTGTTGACATGCTTCCTCTTTATTTCGCATCAAGGACCAAGGTGCTGAAAAATGTGTTCAAACAGCAGTAACCAATGGTGACGCGTGACTTGCAACGACTCCTGAGTGTGCTTCTTCCAGGACCTTATTTGCTTCTTGCGCGTCCACATATCTAAGAAGAATATCGTCAAACAATCCAAAAGGCATCATTGTGTAAAAGAAGACCCCTTTTGGAGCCAAGAACACAGTGGCTTCCTCATCTTCTGGTGCCATTCGTATCTGATTATACCCAGCGTATCCATCCGTGAAGGAGAAGATTTGACAGTGAGCCGTGGAATCAAAGAGCATATATGTGAATGGCAATAAGAAGTTATCCTTGGGGCATGTAGTTTTTAGGTCACGGAAGTCAGTGCAAACCCTAATTTGACAACTCTTCTTCTTGACTGGAACAGCATTTGCCAGCCATTTTGGGTACTGGACTTCATGAATGAAGCTGGCTTGCCCAAGTTTAGTCACTTCTGCATCTAATTGTATTTCGAGGTCAGGTCTGAACCTTCTTGATTTCTGGTTGATGGGCTTGACAGAGGTATCGATGCTGAGATGGTGAACTGCGACTTGAGGATCCAAAACAGGCATCTCATGGTAATGCCAGGCAAAGACATCTCGGTTTACTTGTAAGAAGGCAGTAAAGTTCTCCTTCTCTTCTGACGACATACTTGCATAGATGAAAGTGCATCTGGGGTCGGCTTCATTCCCTAGATTTATCTGCTCGAGTTCATCGGTTATGGCTTGACCGCCTTCTTCCCATTCTTCTGGGGCCTCTTGCGACTCCTCATCATTGGTTTCAAAGGTCCTTTCAATAACCTCAAGTGCATAGACCCACGATTCTGACATCTCTGCTTCCAAAAGGGCTCCAGGGTAAGTCATGATCTCTGCACCTTTCTCGAACCGAGGGACGGAAGGGTCAACCTCAAACATGGAAAGCATATCAAGCTGTAGGGATTCAATTTGAATGTTACAAGAAGGTATGGGTGTCTGCAATGTTTGCCATGTGCTAGCTGATACTTCATAGACCTACACCCTGTGGCAAGCTTCCTGAAAATAGAAGCTCTGCCCTCTTGATTCTCCCAACCTCTGCTCAGAGTCGGGCTCAAGAGGACACTGGGGTTTCTTTGGCTTTGACTTCTTGTGCTTCTTAACGGGAGAAGATAGTTGTATCTTAGCTCGAGCTGCTACGATGTCAACAACTGTTAAGAATCATGCTGCCTGGGCCAACATCGTTTTCAACTGCCTCTGTTGCGTCTTGCTTATATTGGTTCCTTCAAGTTCTCTATCAAGAGCCTCGAATTTTGGACATTTCAAGGTTGTACCTGCAGAAGACATAGAAGAGGAAGGATGAGAAGAAGAAGAAGAAGGAGAGGGGTAAGCAAGTGGGGGACTTTTAAGGTCGTTCTCCTCATTTGACTGATCTGGGTAGCTTTTTACGTCGTCACCAGAGTTGGACGTGTGCAGGGTATCTTTTAGGCTCTTCCCCTGCTTAGACCGTTCAGGAGTTCTTTTAACATTGTCACCCTCATTGGACGTACTCTGAGTAGAAGATGGCTCGAGGACCTCCTTTTGACGAGGCGAGGAAGGAAGGATGATCCCGCCGGGGATAAAGTCCAGTAAAGTTAGCAATGTGGGAAGAGGCCAGAGAAATTCCTGCTCAACTGACGGTTGAGTCGTCTTGTTTCTCTAGCAAGCAGCCCTTGGTGTCCATCGCGTTTTGGTTTTCATTGGCACTGGTAGATCATTCTCCCTAGGTTTATGGACAAACCTAGCTTGACGAACTGCCTCTCACCTTAAGGACTTGAGTCTGCTCCGCCCGTGATGGACTATCCATGGTTGGAAAGTCTAGGGTTCAGCAGGATCTGAGTCATCTTTACCCAAGACATGTGTCAGGCGTTCCTCTAGTACCAGTGGAGTAGTGGTTTGGGGATCTCTTTCTAGAACATTATAAGACTCTCGACATCCATGTATTTTCTTCACGATTATATCATGGAAACTGGAGCATTCGCTCATGTCGTGGCCCCATATCTGATGGTATGGGCACCAATAGTTCTCGGTTCCCTGAGAAAGGCGTCGAGGCTGCCTTGCCGGTTTTGGTGTGATGAGGCCTTCTTGAAGCATCATAATGAACAACGCGCGAATGAGATCAGGCAGACTGTCACTGGGTGGGAGGCTTCTGCTGCCCCGAATGCCTTCTTTAGCTCTTCAAGTTCTATCTGACCCTTCTGGTTTAGGGCTTCGATAATGTCTTTTAACGTGTAGCAGAACTCTGTGGGGTGGTTATCCTCCGATGATAAGCACAGTGATTCATGTGGGAATCGAGTCTGACCTGATCAGGAAACTTGGTCTCTGGGAGCTCGATCATGTTTTGTTACAGTAATAATCGGAGTAGTGTAGGGACCCATTCCTTATCAAAAGGGTAGACTTTGTTCCTATGCCTGGTCCAATAATCATCTCGATTAAGGCTCGCAGATTGTACGACTGTTATTGCTTGCCTGCCTGAGGTGTTATCTTTGTTGTGCTTACCCCCTTTGGAGAGGTCTAAAGTCTGAGACGGAGCCTTCTTTGGGTCGCTTACAGTGACAGCCGCATTGATCTCTCCTTTCTGTTGGTTGCCCCGGGTATTGGTCCGAGAGCTACTAGTGCCCCGATTGTTTCCTGAGCTTGCAGACTATTGTCGTGACCCGCCATGGTGGAGTGACAGGCTTTCTATGCGGACCGATTTGGAAGGGTTGGTTCAAGATGGTACTCTTCGGGAAGGTCTTCAAGTACCAGGGCAAGAGGTGCTTGCCCAAAAGCAGAGGGGCAGTCAAATGAAGGGTTGACTCATGAAGATGCCTGAGTCGGGAGTGAGGGGTTGTCTAGGACGGGGACGCGTGTACATCCCTTGAAGAAGGATCGCGGGTGACTTGGGGTCAACCCAGGCTCGAGCAAGTGGTCTAGCCTTAGGAGGCCGAAAATCGCAAGTAGGTGTTTGATAAAGAACAGGTGGAATCCTACGTCTTACAGAGTGCGCTAGTGTGTGCTAGGTAGGAGGACGAAGGAGTCGTCTCCCGTGTGCTTGGATTAGTGCAGCAATGGCATTGCCCCGAGGAGTGGGATGCATATGCATAATGTGTGTAGGACCTAGCCTTAGGAGGCTTGATCCAGGACGTTGACTCGAGGTAACATAAGGGTTGCCCCGAGGTGTGGCTCGAGTGGATGACCAACGACCCTTATAGTGTGTGTAAGAGTGAAGGTCCCAGGGTCTTCGCCTTGATGTGTTGAGCCTCTAAGGGTAGAGACTCGTGGTGGTGCAGGAATGTGGGGGGAAGCCTTACGGCGACCTGTTCATAGTAAGGGATTGGGTAGCCTTCCGGCGTACCTCGACAATATGACCGACAAGTGACTTGCCGGTGGCAGATTGCATGCTGTGAGTGGCAGTAGATGTGATACCAATGTTGGGTGCCTTGATAGAAATTCCACCAGGGCTAGGAGATGGGGAGTTAAGGACCTTTAAGTCCCTCTTCACGCCTATCCAGGTTAAGAACTAGGAGTTAGACACTAGGTCTTTGCTCAGAAGGAAAGTTAGAAACGTCGTTTGAGGAACTTGTTCCCAGGGGATGCCCACGAATGCGGGGATAAGAAAATCCTCGATCCGGATAAACGGGTTAAAGAACCCAGAAGCCATGTGGTGTGTGAAAACAAAAAAACAAAGGAAAGACTAGCCAACCAAGAATGATCCGACGAAGGGTTAGTAAGTCCCTAGTGGAGTCTCCAAGCTAGTTAGATACCTCGATCTTACCCTCTGGATCTGGATGATCTAGCGGCACATGTCTCGAGTTTTGGGGTAACCCGGGACTTTGAAATCACTCTCTTGGAACCATGCTCAGAAGTGAGGCCAGGTATATCAACCAATGAGAGAGGAATTTAAGGTGGGTTTGGGACTTACTCGGGCTTACTCGCATGGGCGTCCTCTTAGATCAAGAAGAAAGCCCTCTAGTCATAAAACTGGTTCGGAATCACGTCCCTTGGACCGTACTTTCCTGTTCTGCAATCACATACACATGGTAAATTTACAAGACAAGTGGGTCAAGTGACCCCTCCTTATCTTTGGGCGAATGAACATAGTCATGCACATTAAAAATAAGAAATAGGATAAGGTAATAGATGAAAGAATAAGAAAGAGATAGAATAGAAGAATGGGGAAGATAAGAATTTGACTAGGTGGCTGGACTAGCACAATAGCTAGACCGACAAGTGATTGATCTGTTGAGGTAGCAAGACAGGCACGATTACTAGACCGACACAACGACAATATTACTAGACAACAGAACGATCATCTGTCGGCCTGGCAGATAGCTAGCCTATCGTGGCAATAAGGCGGGCTTGGTAACTAAAACCGGCACAGCGACTGTACTGCTAGACGATAAGACTACCATGGCAGTGCTTGACTTAGCCTCCCTTGATCAATCAAGAGGGAAAGAAGAGAAGAGAGAAAAGAAAGAGAGAGGGAAAGGCATGCGCAGTACTACCGATGTCATGCACGTGAGAAAAAGAAAGGAAAGAGAGAGAGGAAAAGAAGAAGAAAGAAACAGTAAAAAAGAAGAGGAAAGGGGGAAGAAGAGAGAGAAAAGATAGATAGGGAACATGACAGAGGATTGAGAAGAGAGAGAAAATATGGACGACGTTGAGCATCCACTGTCCATGACAAAGGAATCAGAAGAGAGAGAAGACATGGACGACGATGAGCTTCGGCCATCCATGATAGAGAAGTGAAGAGAGAGCAAACATGGACGACGATGAGCTTCCGCCGTCCATGACAGAGGAATCAGAAGATAGAGAAAACATGGACGGCGATGATCATCCACCGTCCATGATAGAGAAGTGAAGAGAGAAAAAACATGGACGACGATGAGCTTCTGCCATCTATGACAGAAGAATCAAAATAGAGAGAATACATTGGATGGTGATGAGCTTCCGCTATTCATGACAGAGAAGAGAAGAGGAAAGAGAAAACATGGACGGCGATGGACTTCCGCCGTCCATGACACAAGAATTAGAAGAGAGAAAACATGGACGGCAAGGAGCTTCTACCGTCCATGACACAAGGGAATAAGAGAGAGAAAACATGGACGGCGATGAGCTTCTACCGTCCACGACACAAGAATTGGAAGAGAGAGAAAACATGGATGGTGATGAGCTTCCACCATCCATGACATAGGGGAATAAGTGAACTTTGATAGAGGTTCGGCTTGCTGTTTAGGTCCTAAAAACAAGAATACATCATGCTAGGCGACAGGCTCTGCCATGCATGAACATAGAGAGGAAAGAGAAAGAACAAGGAGAGAGAAAGGATGTGAAGAAGAAAGAAAAGAAAGATAGAAGAGAGAGAAGGAAAGTGAATAAAAAATATCAGAGAAGAAAAGGAAAGAGAGATATAGATGAGAAGAGAGAGAAAGAGAGAGATAAAGACGAAGAGAGGGAAAGAGATAGATGAGAAGAGGAGAGAGAAAGAGAGAGATGAGAGGAGGAGAAAAAGAGAGAGATGAGAGGTGGAGAGAGAAAGAGAGATGAGAGGAGGAGAGAGAAAAGAGAGAGATGAGAGGAGAGAGAAAATTACCTTCACCAAAAGGTACCAAACCTGTTCTTCTCTCTCCTTTCTCTCTCTCTCCAAGACATACCCATCAAAACTCTCAAATTGTATTGATGAGTATTGAAAAATCTAGGGTTCCCTATAACACTTGTGTTTAACATGTACTTGTAAAATTGGGCCCAAACATGGGTGTACGCCCAAAAACTACATAAATTGATAATAATTAAAATTTAATTGAATTAAAAGAACTTCTAAAATTGGGTGCAAAAGGATTGTTTTGACCCTGCCCAACAATAGAAGAAATTTCAAAATAGTTCCTACTGCTGCCCTAGAACTTGTGTGATCTTCCATGGATGATTCGGGGTTGCTCCACCGTCCGTTTGGTTGAAAGATGATTGCTTTCTTGTAGGCTCGGCATGACGATCGCTTTGATACCAACTTCGAACCATAGATCGCCTTTTTGGACCACGATCATGCTACTTGAAATTTGCAAAGATCTTGAAAAAATTTGATCGATAATGTGCTTGTTTCTTGATTTTTTTATTTATTTCTCCATTGAATCACACTGAGCATGTGGTCACAATCGCATGGCAACAAACGTAGCTCGATTTCATGTTCAGATGAAGATTTTTTCGTCTTGGGTTTTTGGCTCGAATCTGCTGCAATTTTGTCGCCTTCGTGTGCTGAATTCAAACATTCATCATAAGCGAGGTTCGGACCAGAGATAGCCTCGGACCTTACGTACATAATACAGTTGGTTTCACATTGATCAAGTATGCGAGCGTCGTGATATGGTTGCTTGAGCAAGACGTGCTGCTGTTGAATTTTTTGCATCTATCTTCACGAAACATCAACTTCTCTCTAGTTTTTCTCCCTGTTCGGATATTGTCACGGGTCGTGCCACATATCAAAAGGCTCGTCTTGATAAGACGAACACGCTCACCAAATTTGAGAGTGATCTGACTTAGAACGAGTGAGATATGAGTCTTTGAAGTTGCTACATGAGACTATGCACACCAGCCTCCTTTAATGGAGATTGATGCAGGCAGGCCGCGCGGGAATAGCATGTAGCCTACCCCTTTTTACTCATAACTTTGTCCTGGAATGTCTGACTAGACTGAAAATTGACCCATAAGGGTTTTCGACCGTGCCGGTTCCAATGGTGGTGGTTCCATAGCTGTTTAATACATCAAAAGTATAATTGTAGTTATGAGGTCCATTTCAATGTGCTAGAGGCTGATTTTTCTGAAACTGTTTATTTGTCTACGTTGGCTTAGACATGTCAGATTGAGACGAAACTTGGCAAGTGCCATTTTGGAGTGCTTAAGAAGATTTTGACCCATTCAAGGGAAATTATGAGATTGTCAAGAATTCCACTCTATGTTAAGGTTTTATTAACTGATTTCTCCTTTACTTCGCATCGGGACTCAAGGTGTTGAAAAATGTGTTCAAACACAGTTTCATCGTGTGTGTAAGGTCTATGACTATCTCTGGTCCAAACCCCGTACATGATGCATGGTCAGATTTCGCACACAAAGGCGTCGAAGGGACTGCAAATTTTGGCCGTCGAAATTCAGATTCCGGTCAAAAACCCAAGATCAAAAAATCTTCGTTCGGGCATGAAATCAAGCTACGTTTGTTGCCACGCGATCGTGACGGCATGCTTAGTGTAATCCAACAAATAAATCATGGAAAAACATCAAGCAATGAGCACACTATCGATCCAAACTTTTCAAGATTCATCTAAATTTCAAGTCTCGCAATCGTGGCTTAAAAATGATCCATGGCTCGAAGTTGGTATCAAATCGATCGCCATGCCGAGCCCTACTAGAAAACAAGCATCTTTCTAACAAACGAGCACCAGAGCAACCTCGGATCATCCACAGAAGATCACGCACGTTTAGGGCAAAAACAAGGACTGTTTTAGAATTCCATGAATTGTTAGGCAGGGGCAAAATAGTCATTTTGCACCCATTTTTAGAATTGTTTTTAATTCAAAATAACTTTAATTATCATCAATTGAGATATTTTTGGGCAACCACTCATGTTTGGGCCCAATTCTATAAATACATGCTAAACCTAAATGTAAAGGGTTCTTCCTTGGCCTCCCCTCATACTTTCAATTGATTAATAAAGTTTGTGCTTTTAATTTGATTTCATGGGTGTGTCTTGGAGAGAGAGAGAGAGAGAGAGAGAGAGAGAGAAGAGAGAAGTAAAGGTCGTACCTCAGTAAGATAATTCTCTCTCTTCTCCCATTTCTCTCTTCTCTCTCCTCTCTCTTATCTCCTCACATCTCTATCTCTCTCCTTCTCTCATATCTATCTTTCTCTTTCCTCTCAAATCTATCTCTTTCTCTCTCCTCCTCTAGTTTCTATCTCTTTTCTTTCTCCTCATCTCGTTTCTCTTTGTATCTCATCTCCCTCTCAAACATGCACGACAGTAACCATCGTCTCGCATGTCTCTCCCTTTCTCTCTTCTTCTTCTTCCCTCTTTTCTCCCTGCTTTCCTTCGTTTCCTCTTCGTTCTCTCTCTTTATCTTCTCCTTGCTTCCTTCTTCTCTTTCTGCTCTATCTTTCTCTCTGTCTCTCTCTGTTTGAATATGCACAGTGATGGTAACGTCATGCACGAATCTCTCTTCCTATTTTCTTCTCTCTCTAACACACATGGCGGTGGCATCGCCATGCGTGTTTCCTTCTCTCCTCTATCCTTATTATTCATCTCTCTTAATCTCTTTCTTTCTTTTTCCTTATCTCTCCTCCAGCTCTCTCCCATTATCTCTCCTCTCTGGCCATGCACGGCGATGCTCATCGTCGGGCCTGACATTCTCATTCTTCTCTTATCTTTTGAAAATATACACAGTGGGCTTGGCCTCAACCTGAGTGGTGGGCCGGGCCTTTGTCCAAATTTCCCTTTTCCCATATTGTGCACGGTGATGTTCATCGCTATGCATAACGTTCTTTTCTTCATTATTTGACAAGGACATTGAACCAGGCCCTTTTTCGAGTGGCGGGCCGGGTCGTGTCTGAGTTTCTTCCGACACTGGCAGCGATGACTAATGCCGCGTGTGATTCTCTCTTTCTCGTTCCTGTCTGTCTCTCTGACATGGGCGGTAGAAGTTCATCGTCGTCCATGTTCTTTCTCTATCCTCTTTTCTCTATCATGGATGGTGGAAGTTCATTGTCATCCATGTTCTTTCTTTCTCTGCTTTCCTATGTCATGGACGGCCGAAGTCCATTGCCGTCCATGTTCTTTCTCTCTCCTCTTTCCTCTATTATGGATGGCTCATGCTTCTGTCTCCATTATTTTGTCTCACCTCTTTTCTCTATCGTCTATCTCTTCTCTCTCTTGTCTCTTCTCTCTCTTCTTTTTATCTCTTCTCTTTTCTTTCTCTCTCTTCTTTTCTCTCTCTTTTTCTCTCTCTTCTCCTCTCTTTCCTTTTTATCTCTTGTCTTCTCTTTCTCTCTCTTTTTTTCTGTCTCCTTTTCTTCTGCTTTCATTCTTCTTCCCTCTTCTTTACTTTCTTTTATATCCTCTTGTCTCTTGTCTCTTCTTTCTTCCCTCTTCTTTACTTTGTTTTATATCCTCTTGTCTCGTGTCTCTTCTTTCTTCCCTCTTCTCGTCTCTTCTCTTCTATTCTTCTTCTTTTCTCTTGTGTACACTATTCTTTTCTTATTCTTCTTCTCTTTCCTCTTCTCCTATCTTTCTTCTTCTCTCTCTCTTTATCTCTCTTCTTTCTCTTTGTTCTTCCTCTTCCTTTTTAATTGACTAAGGGACAAGTCTAGCATTGTCATAGTAGTCTCGTCGTCAAGCAGTATTACCATTGTTCAAGTCTAAGTTATCATGTCCGTCTTGCTGCCACGTCGAACTAGTCGTTGTGCCAGGCTGGTTGGTGTCGGTGTTCTGTTGTCAAGTAATATTGACGTTGTGCCGATCCGTGTTACCGTGCCTGTCTTGCTACCATGTCAGGTCAATCATCATGCCAATCTAGCCACTGTGCTAGGCTAGTCACCTGGTCAAATGTCTCTTTCTTTTGTATTCTTCTCTCTTCTTCCTTCGCCCAACCCTCATTTCATCATCTCTTCTCTTTTCTTCTTTGAATGTGCATGCCTGTGTACATTCACCCAAAGACAAGGTGGGGTCATTTGGCCCACTTGTTTTGTAAAATTAACCACATGTGTGTGACTGTAGATAAAGGAGAATACAGGCCCAAGGAGGCGATTTCAAACCAGTTGTAGGTCTAGGGGGACTTTCTTTGTGATCTAAGAGGGCTCCACGCAATCCAACCCAAGTAAGTCTCGAACCCACCTTAAATTCCTCTCTCATCAGTTGGTATACCTGCCCTTGGTCTTGAGCAAGGTTCCTGAGAGAGTGATCTCAAAGTCTCGGGTTGCTCTAAGACCCGAGACACGTGCAGCCAGATCTTTTAGATCCGGGGGGCGAGATCAAGTCACCTAACTCGGCCCATGTGCACAATGTGCCCCCATGAAATTTTATTTTATATTTAAAAATAATAGAAATAATTTTAGAATATTTACTTGAATATTTAAACCATTGTAAGTTCAATATCTTTAATTTTAAAAATCCAAATTTCATAAATAAAATATCCAGACGTTCATAAAAATTCAAATAATAATTTTAAAATAATTTATATCATAAAAAAAACATAAATAAATTAATTTAGTGGGAAATTTATTCATATTTCTTAGGAATTAAATCAACAATCATGGGGCACTCCACCTTCAACTGTGGAATACAGACCACACTTGCTTTATCGAACCGACCTAGTGTCTCCTATGACCCACAGTCCAAGCAGGGGCTCATTAGCGGGTCACCAAAGTCTAGCAGATGAGCCATAATCCCAATCTATGGATTTCAGGTCCTCCCCTAGAGACGAGTCAATGTTACCTAGACCTGATGCTACCACAGCTCCTATGGTGCATAGGGGTATATCTCGTACATGCATAAACTTCACCTTGAAAGATGGATTGCTTTCCCAAAACGGTCTATCGTATGATAGTACATGGATGAGGCTTTTGGCCCCCGTCTTTGTAGGCTACCATCACACACCAAGGTCACACAATCCCTCGACTCACTCATCCGGGCATACTCCAACCTCATCAAGGGGTGACCCATTAGAACTCGTATCGGTTGATATTCTATTCCCAGGTAAAATGGGTTTTTTCCAACTGTCTGGCCTAGATCATCAAGCACAATTTCATATTTGCAAATATCGTTAGCTTAGTATAGTCCACGAGGGACAGCACTCCCACTGAGTTCATGTTCCACTGTATCATTTCATTTTACAAGCACTCATAAGGCTTTTAAAGGCAACATAAATCCAACATACACTAATTAATAAAGAGCAAGAGAGAGATTGAAAACAGGGGTGATGAATTTGTGGGTAAAACTTTCGTAGTGAGAACTTGATTCAAGCAAGAAGATCAATAGAAAGAAAGGTTTTCTTTTCTTTTTTATACGCTTTTCCGGCTAAGCCAACCATTGTACTAATCTCAAATAGTATGTAAACATTTGACAAGTTTTAGACTGTGATTTGTAGTTTAGTTTTGTGATTAGGTACAAGAAATCATGTTTTGTCAAGGACACTATACTCTAATTTAAGTGATTTTTTGCTATGCTACTAACTTACATTTCCTTTACATCTCTATTTTCACGGAGCATTCTTCACTACCAACTAGGCCATATTATCATCAAAGAATTGTTTAACGAATTCTACTTATTCTTTCTGTCTTTGAAGTTGTCAATTGTTTATGTAGCATGTTGAACCACAGTTACAGGGAGCAGGAGAGGGAACGGCTCTGGGGAGCGTCGGAACGAGGGCTGCCCAATGCTCCAGAGCTCGGGAAGTGAGTTCCGGTGAGGGTAAAAGTTGTATACAGGGAGCGCGTTCCCGATACATTAGGATCGAGGTCCTTATTTAATGGGAAAACGTTTCATGTAAAATGGGATCGTGTTCCCATGTTCATTAGGATCACACTCCCATAGACAACAGGAGCAGGATCCCATTTAAAGTTGAGTCTTGCCCCCATCTAAGAAAAATACGTTCCTATTTGGAAAAACTCAAGCAAGACGCAGAGAAATCAAATGGGAAGCTGTTAATTTTACAGGGAAACCATAAAAGCTTGAATATAGAAGGAAATTTTAGGTATGTTATAGAAGTTGGCCTTGATAAATTCTAGAATTTGGGTGACTGGTTTTCATTAGAAATTCAAATGAAAAACCTTTGTAAAGGATTGGAAAAGCAAATTAACATTTTTAATGGAGTATCAAAAAATTACCCTAGAATTACTGCTTTGAGTCCTGGACGCCCATTTTCTATGTATTTTTTAGCTGATAACCCTACTGTTTTAATGGTGGGTAGCTCTGTTTTTATTTATGGTGGGATCCTCCTTAAGGATGGAGTTATGAGAACATAGGGATCGCGATCCTAAAATTCTAAGAGCGAGGATCTAATTTGTTTGGGAACGCATTCCGTGGGACAGTGGGAGCGAGATCTGTGCGGTAGCGGGAGCGAGCTCCGTTGTGAATGAGATCGAGAATCCTAACAATCTGAGAGAGCTCCCAAAACGTTGGGAACGGGTTCCGGACGAGATCCCGGCTTTGGAGCTGGATTCCAGATCAGGAGCGCCACCCTAGTTGGGCGCTCCCGGTAACTATGTCTTGAACCATGGCATTCATTTGCAGCACTCTAAGTTGCTATTGTTTGCTGCATTTCAATCTTGCTTTCATGTAGTAATGCTCGTAAACACTATAATATGTTATTCTAGCTATAGCCATCTGTACATTTTGGTAAGAGATGGACCGGGTTTTCACCAATCACGTAGAATGTTATTCCCGTTCTACAGTTAGAGTAGCAAATTGTTCTTCGTCCTCGACGTTGGTGTATGTATCATCTTGTGTTGAGCCCTACTGCTCCGTGGTGTTCCTTTTCTGCTTGTTCTTTCCCTTTGTGAGCCCTTTTTACCATGTCCCTTGTTTGAGGTTTCTTATTCCTTTGGCATCAGTTTAAGGCATCGAGTGATATACCATGGGAACACTGTTCAAGTGATTTTTCAAATTTTATTGTCTGCAAGAATCCTTCCCCTTGCAGTGTATTCACCAAAAGTTGAGCAGATATTCTTGCAGAGTCTGCTCTTTTGCAAACTCTCATTGCATTGTCCATAGAGAATTGGGTTCCTATGGCTACAGCCAAGCAAGAGAGATGATCTGGGTTCCAAAACTGACATGGAAGATTGGGGAACCTTACCCATGCTGGTATTGGGCTAATTAATATTGCAATCAGGGGGTCTTCTCGATGGTTGAATACCATGACAAACATGCATTTTCCCCCTTATAAACCCATTTATTTCCAAGTCTTCAAGTGAAGTAATTAAGGTGTTCATGTTATCTTTAATTGAGAAATTTGTTTTTTTTTTGAAAAAAGTTTGAATCCTTGAAAATCTAGTTCCAGTGCATGCCAAACAGAGCCTACTTTCTTGAAAATAGCATACTCATTTTCTCCCTTTTTTGTACATGTTCTTTTTGTCTCCTTGTTCTGATTTTCATTGCCTTGATGAATTTTAGAAATTAGCAAATTTTAAGGGGATGATTGGTTCACGTGAAAATATTTTAATGTTAAAAAATTCCTTCATGTAGTTAGGTATGAGAATATTTTCATACCAATTCATCTCAGTTCATCTTTTAACACCAATTGGCAACTCTATCAATTAATCTTTTTTTGTGTGAAGATGTTTTCCAAAAATGTTTTTCACTCGAACCAAACATGTTGTAAGATCGAGTAAATCTCTACTTCCAAAGTGGCTTAGTCTATAATATAAGCCCATGGGCTTATCGAATGTTTTTCCTAACAATGAAAAAGTAATAAGTAATGCAATTATTTCTAAAACACATGTGACTTTTAGAATGGTAGTCAAAGAGTTTATATATAATTAAAAAATTTAACCATAATTTCGACCATCTATTATTGGTGGATCCTACCGCAATCCAAATTGTAAGACCCCAAGCACTCGATTATAAAATATACGGTGGAGATGTGAGTATTTGTTTGCATTTATTTTATAATTTGTATGTTGCGTGCTCTATTATTTAGAAGTTTCTTTTGGATAGAATTGTTTGGATTTGAATGTATGAGATTTTATTCACTGAGTCCTTGTAATGTTTTTAGACAAGTGAATTATTGTTTTTTCGTGTTCTTTAAAATTTTGAAATAGTTTCTCTCTAAATTTTTAGGTACTTTCGCTCTCTAAAATTTGATATCGCTACTCTCTTAAATTTTAATATGCTTTTTCTTCTAAAACATTAAATTTGAGAGAGATTCTCTCTCTAAAATTCTACGATAGTTTCTATCTTTAAAATTTGATATAGTATTTTTCTTAAATTTTAATATACTTTCTCTCTTTAAAACATAAAAAATTTGAGATAGTTTCTCTCTCTAAAATTTTTGTGAAAGTTAATAAAATTTAAGTACTTTCTCTATCTAAAATTTGATACAATTTCTCTCTCTTTTGAGATAGTTTCTCTCTAAAATGTTTGAGACAATTTCTCTCTCAAAAAGTTTCAAGTACTTTCTTTACCTAAAATTGGATATAATTTCTTTCCCTAAAATTTTAAGCTTCTTTCTCTCTCTTAAACAAAAATGTTGCGACAGTTACTCTATCTAGTGAAATTTTTGAGATGTGCTCTAATTTGACTGTTTATAGCCTCACTCTTTCTCTCTCTCTCTCTCTCTCTCTCTCTCTATATATATATATATATATATATATATATATATATATATATATATATATATATATTAACTTACTTAACTTAACGTAAGTAGTAGTAGTAAGTAGGTAGGTAGGTAGTAGGTTAGTTAGTTTAGTTAGTTATTTAGTTAAATTAAGTT
>NW_006495906.1:1992354-2032165 GCF_000471905.2 Amborella trichopoda | reverse complement strand
TAGTAGTAGTACGTCTACTTATACGTTCGTTATTAGTATACCACTCTTCTTCTCTCTCTCTCTCTCTCTCTCTCTACTATATATATATATATATATATATATATATATATATATATGGATAATCTATACTTCATAACTTTCAAATTTCAAAGGTTAACGATAGAGAAAGTTGTGAAGGGTGGATTTACTAATTTTGTAGTCTATTTTTTAAAAAAGAGTTACTTTTTGTGATATCTTCATCATTAAGTAAGGGCAATTTTATAAATATTACAACAAGACAAGGGATACTTTTGTCATCTTTATAAAGGGTAAAGTTGAAATTTTTTATCTTTTATATATATATATATACCCATCACAACCCCTTCTAACTTTAACCTTTGTATTTTGAGGGGTTGTTAACTCTAGACAAACCCATATATATATGCGAAAAGATTATATAGAGCAGAGGTTCTAAACAATCAAATTTGAGCCAACCTAAAAAATTTCACTAGAAGAGATTGTTTTGATGCCCAAATATCCTTAAATCGATCATCTCGACATCAAGATGCATAGGCATGAGAAAAAATTGGATTTCAAGTTTTAGAATAGTGAATTTTGTAATGCATTTTTGGACCGTCAATTTTTAAGATTTTCAAACTTTTATAGATCGTTCAAACTACACTATTTTTGAAGCTTTAAAATTCATAAATAAATATAAAAATATATTTTAAGGCTATTACAAAAATTTCCTATATTGAAAGCACATTTCTCGACACTAATTGAAGGTAAGCTCTAATTTGATTGTTTAGAGCCTAGGCTCTATACAAACCGCAACCTACCTATATAAAGGATGGAGTAAGTCGGCTCGCCTATAGGGGGATATAGGCCCAACAGCAATCATAGTCACAAGAAAATCAATGGTTGTCGAGTACATCACGCTTTCTTCTTTAACTCGATTCAAAATTTATTGGAAATTGACGTCGTGAAATACCTCCCGACAACACCTAGGTCTCTGCTTCTCTCTCTTGTATTTGCGTCTCTCTTTGTCGTTCTCCCATTCACTTCGGCTTTCTCCCTCTAACCCTCTGAAGGCTCCCTATCTCTCTCTCCCATTTCACCACATCCCTCTCTCTCTAACGCTATGAAGGCTCCCTCCCTCCCTCTCTCTCTCCCATTTCACCACATCCTTCTCTCTCTAACGCTACGAAGGCTCCTTCCCTCCCTCTCTCTCTCTCCCATTTCACCACATCCCTCTCTCTCTAATGCTATGAAGGCTCCCTCCCACCTTCTCTCTCTCCCATTTCAACTCATCTCTCTCTCTAACCCTCTGCAATGTCTATTTGCGTCTCAATCTACTTATCCCATTCATGGCTCTATCATTGTGACTCTCCCTCTAACCCTTTCACTACTCTCTCTCTCTCTCTAATGTCTCTCTTTGCGTCGCTCTCCCTTACCTTCTCACGGCTCTTTCTGTTCATGAACCAAACTGCAACCGTTTCCCTTTTCAAAAGAAGAAAAATCCCTTTTTGAGGTATGGATTCAAAAGCCCTATTTCTGGCTTGGAATCAAAAGCCCTATTTTAGTGATTTTTCTCTTCTCATGGCATTAGCCTCTTTTTTTTTCTCGGATATTTTATTTTATGCTTTGCTTGTGGGTGTTCTTATAACTCATTCCTTTCTAAAATTTTTTATTTAATTGGATTTTGTTTTAACTTCTCTGCTCAGAGTATAGGGTCCTTTTAGCCCCTTGAAATGAAGTTCTGCTTTGGCCTAGGAGAATTCAAACTAAATTGAAACATAACGACGAAGTCAGATTAAGATCTACTCTTGTTGTGATGTGTTAATGCATTCATTCATGATGTGTTAGTAGTGTTTTCCAATTAAACTAAAACATATATTCAAACTTTTTGCTAGATTGGTGAACCTTTGTGAGGTGTTAGTCCTTTCATTTGTCGTGTTTTACATTTTTTTGTTCAATTACTCTAACTGTGATGAAAAGTACCCATAAATCATGTTGAAGATGATGATGCAACATAATAAGCATATATGGGTAGTTATTTCTACGTGTATGGATAGTCATATCTCTCTCTCCCAACATAGATAAATACATAGATAGTGGTATGAAAACAAAACAAAGGATGTGAGTGCATGCTTTACGTGAGTTACGTTTTTTTTTTTTTAATTCTCAATAGTGGTATCAGAGCCTCATCCATGGTATCAGAGCTCAAGTTGTGAATTGAGCCCAGATTGTGAAACAGAAGTATGGTGGGCCCATAACCCTCAGAGCACAGGTTGATAAAGATAGGCATTGGAGAGCCAAGTTGCCTAAGAGATAGACATTGGTGGAGATTTATTAGGTGGAGACGAAGATAGAGAAAAAACTCAAAGGAAGGTGACACAAATTTCTTTATTTTCGTGCATTTTTCTATATGGCAAACAATAGCAACTCAAATATTTCTCAACCATCAATTCTGATTCTTAAAAGAGATTTTTATGAGGATTGGAAAATTAAAATGTAAGCAATGTTTGGGTCTTGATTAAAAAAAAAAGGGGGTGATTAAAAAAAAAAAAAAAAAAAGAAAAGAAGGATTTGCAATAAAGAAAAAGGAGAAAAAAAATTGTGATGTTCTTGGAAAAAGAAGATGGAGATTTAAAAAATAAAACAAAAAAATGGGGAAACAAAATTGGAGAGCTCTTGATGTCGTATTTTTGCAAAAGTTTTCAGAAAATGGAATTTAAAAAAAAAAAAAATGGAAAGGAGGACATGAGTAGTCCTCATGGGAAATCCATGCCTATGTAAGCATAGGAAAAGTGAAAAATGATTTTCGGGAAAGAAGAAAAAAAGGACACCGCAGTCCTAGTATAGGCCACTAATTAGGTGCCTCGCTCTCGCCTTTCGAATCTTGGTGATCGCGCGGCATGTGTCTCGGGTTTCTAGTGAACCCGGGATTTGATATCTTTTTCTCGGAACCTTGCCCTAGGGCAAGGGCAGGTATACCAATCAATCAGAGAGGAATTTGAGGTGGGTTCAGGACTTACTCGGACTGGCTCGCGTGGGCTCCTTCTTAGATCATGAAGAAAACCCCCCAGCTACTTTAGCTGGTTCGAAATCGCCTCCCTTGACCTGCAATCGTCTTGTTTTTCTGAACAACACTTATATGGTTAATTTATAAGACAAGTGGGTCGAAGGGACCCACCCTTGTCTTAGGGCAATGCACATACAAATGAGGAGGTGATGAAGTACAAGGTTCGATGAAAGATAGAAAAGAGAAGAGAGCTTAACGTGGGGGTGAGACTAGCATGACAGCCAGAAATTACCGACTCGGAGTGAGCCCAACCATTGCCATGCGCAACCTGTGAGGTCGAGGGAGAGGCATACAAGACACAGCCACTTCCGTGCACGACCTCTGCAAGGAATTCAGACGAAGAAGATGGAAAAGAGAGAGAGAAGAAGAAAAAAAAGGAGAGAGAAGGTTTACCTCAAACCTAAGGGTACCGATCAAAATTTTCTCTCGCCTCACTCCCTCTCTCAAATGTGGCAGCACAATGGTAAAAAAGAGAAACTTGTATTCAGTGAAAACTCTCTCTTATATGTGTGTATGCCTCAACCTCTTCTTTCTTTTGCGTACAATGATGATACATATATATAAAAGTATGCCCCAAACATGGGTGGATGATCAAAAGTAACCCTAATTGCTAAAAACTAAGATTAAATTGAATTAAAAGAAATTAGAAAATAGGGTGCAAAATGGCAGATTTGCCTCTTTCGAACAAGTTGTGGAATTTCAAAACAGTCCCTGTGTTGCCCTAGAACGAGCATGATCTTGCATAGCTGATCTAGGGTCGTTTTGGTGACTGGTTGATCGTAAGATGATCGTTTTCTTGTAGGGCTCAGCATGGAGATCGATTTGATACCAACTTCGAGCCATGGATTGTGTTTTTGGTGTACGATCATGTGACTTGAAAGTTTAGTAGATCTTGAAACTTTGGATCGATAGTGTGTTCATTCCTTGACGTTTCTCTATGTTTTCTTTGCTGAATCACACTGAGCATGCCGCTACGATCACGGGGCACCAAGCGTAACTCTATTCTATGACTGAACAAAGATTTTGCGAGTTTGATATTTTGGTCGGAATCAAGGATTCCGGCAATAGAATTTGCAGTTTGTTCATTGGCTTCGTGGGCAGAATCCGACCGTTAATCATGTACGGGATTCGGGTCAAAGATGGCCCGAGACCTTACGTAGGCAATGGAATTGGTCTCGTGTTGACCAGGCTCTCGAGCGGTGTGATTTGGCCACTCCAAAGAGGTACGGCAATGCTGAATTTCCTGCACTTTTCTTTACAGATCAACAACTTCTCTCTAGCTTATCTTCGCGCTCTGGTATTGTCACGGGACGTGTCACATATCGAATCGCTGGTCTTTACTAGACGAACATGCTCACCGAATTTGATCACGATCCGACTTAGGACGAGTGAGATATGATTGTCTAAATTCACTAGCGTGACTGTCCCTTCAATGGTGTAGTGTTGCAAGGCGGCCGCACGGGAATAGCGTGCGGCTTCTCCTGTTTCACTCTTTCACCTATAGCGTCTTCCTGTAATATCTGTTTGAGCTAAAACTTGACCCTTGGTGGTTTTCAATGGTGTCGGATCTAATGGTGGTGGTCCAACAACAATTTGAGATGCTGAAAATGTAGCTCTAGTTATAGGGGTCCATTTCAGGGTGCTAGAGGCCGATTATGTCGGAACTGTTTCTCAGTCTGCATTGCCTTAGATATGTCGGAATGCGAAGAAACTTGGAAGCAGACTCTTGAGAGACCTCATGAAGAACTTGGCCAGTTTTGGGGCTGTTATAAGATTATCCAAATTTCCATTACTTGCTAGGCCTTTATTGAGCGCGGGCCCCATGTTGATGAAACATACCTTCCAACAGCATGCCCCACCGAATGTTTTTCTTCAAGAGAATCAAGAAGTGCAGTCAAGTTTGAGGGATCTTTCAAGAATCTGCACCCTCAAGAGACTATCTGTGGTTTTGGAGCATGAGGCCTTTGTTAAGATCACCTCGTACAGAACCAGGCCTTTTTTGAAGGCCAAATGCTACGAACCATAGCTCGTTGTTGTTTGCTGCTACATCAGGTTTTCTTTTGATGCTCAAGGTATCTTCTGTAGGTTTCATCTAGCGGGGTTCTGTCGGGGGCTTCTGACCCAACCCGAAAGTCTGGTCCCATGTGGGCTAGGGGGTTTAGCGAGGACTACCCTGAAGCCTGTGGCAGGTTAGACCCTGGCTTTGTCAGTTTCTTACCTTTGCGATGGCTCTTAGTATTTCTGGAGGGATCTTTTGGTCGTCATCCTTACTATCAAGGACTCTTGTTTGTGCTTGAACTGGGGAGATCTTATACGGCTCTCACTCCCTGATTAGCCATGAAACCGAGGAGATCTTATGCGGCTCTCACTCCCTGATGAGCCATGAGAACTGGGGAGATCTTATGGGGCTCTCACTCCCTGACGAGCCATCTGGCCTACGACTGGATGCCGGCTTTTGAGTATTTTAGGCAGACCACAGTAGCATCGTGACCATTTGGAAATTGAATGTCGGCTGAGGTGGTAGTTGTGCGCCAGCTTATCTTGTCGGTTCAATCTCCCTTTCGCGGGTTTTCACTTGAACAAGAGAAGCGGCACCGTGAATATGGTTTTCACCAACTTTTGTTATTTCTAGGCTCTTCTACCTATTACATGTGGTCATGTCCACCCTTTTCATCCATTTTTGCTCATGGTTCCCTCTTGGGTTTTTCAACGTGCCTAGGTTTCTTTTTTTATGGACCTCTTTTACTCATGGTTTCGTGACCATGCCCATCTGTCATTTTTACGCATGGTATTCCCTTCGCCAGGTGTACACCATGCCCTTTTATTTTAGGAGGCGTGTTTTGGAGTCGTGCCTCCGAGACCTGTGCGAAGCCTTTTAACATCATGCAGCCGGGACGTGCGCGATAGTTTAGGGTCGTACAGTTGGACCCTAACAGTAAGGAATGGCAACCTGTAGAGGCCACAAACTGAGTCTGGTGATGACTTTGACTCACTTGGGAGGACGACATGGGGTTGCCTGTGGAGAGTTGATTGGATGGTAGGTGAAAGGTGGCGACTCACTAGCTGGAGGAGAATATGGCGGCCAAGATGGCTTGCCGTCTGGCTAGCATGGATAAGACTCGCTGGGGGATGATGAAAGATGGTGAAGGTGGTCTACGCACCCGAATAGAACGCTAGGGAGGACGTGTGTGGAGATGCACGTAAAGGGCGTGTGCACCTAAGTAGGCTCGCTGAAGAGAAGAAGAGTGTACGCACACACAAATGGGACTATTAGGGAGAATGTGAGTGAGATGGATGTGAAAGGGGTGTGAGGCTAAGTAGGCTCAATAGGGGGAAGAAGAGGGTACACGCACACAAATGGGTCGGCTAAGGAATTCATTTGTGGAGATGCACGTAAAGGGCATGTGTGCCTAATGGGGGCATGTTCTAAGGTCATGTCTCTTAGACCTAGGCAAAGCAATTTAATCATGCTGTCAGGACACGCACTATGATTTAAGGTCGTATAGCTTGGACTATGGTTATGCAATTTTAGGTCATGCAACCAGGACCGTGCAGTTTAAGGTCGTGCAACTAGACCTTCGCTATAGTTTAAGGTCGTATAGTTTTGACCACCACTATACAGTTTAGGGTCGTGTAGCATGGACCTTGGCAGTGCAGTTTAAGATCATGCAATGCGGACCATGGTTGTACAGTTTAAGGTCATGCAATGAGGACCATGGTTGTGCAGTTGAAGGTCATGCTATGCGGACCATGGCTGTGCAGTTTAAGGTCATGCAATGCGGACCATGGCTATGCAGTTTCAGGTCATGCAATGTGGACCATGGCTATGCAGTTTATGGTCATGCAATGCAGACCATGGTTGTGCATTTTAAGGTCATGCAATGCGGACCATTAAGCGGTGAAGGCACGTGACTCCATGGGGAACAAGACCGTTACCAGAGACTGGACTCCCTGAGGAGTGAGACTGTGATGCAGGAAATGAACTTCCTGAAGAGGCAGGACAATGGTCTAGAGGGGAGTGCTAAGGCATGCGTGCGGTACCGAGTGTGGAGTGGCACATGAATTAGTAAGCCTAGGTGATGTGTTAGGTCCCTCGGTGAAGCATGCGGCAGTAGGCCCCAACGTTCCATGAAGCGATGATCTCTGAAGGAGATGCGCTCGGCGATGACCCCTGGACGAGATGCGACGATAATCTCTGAACAAGATGAGTGGTAAGAGTCTTGATGGGGCTTGTGACACTAGCCTTCTGATGAGGCACGCTACGATAGTCTCTAGTTGAGGCCTCGGTGAAAGCCTTGATGGGGCGTGCAGCACAAGTCTTGACGAGGCACGCAGCGATGATGCTTCGGGTCTCGAGCTTGGCCAGCCCCGGCTTGGTCTTATCACCATCAAGAGTTGGGGATTGGTGCATCATTCTGAGTTTGTCAGGAGTAGTTCTCGGTACTGCGGGGTATAGAAAGAGGAGAAACCCCAGTTTATTGTTTTACTGAAGGGTAAAAACAATATAAAGCTTTTTAGAGAGAGGGAGAGCCAAAGCTTTCTGGTGAGGATTTTTCAACGAGCACTTCCTAGCGAAAACTTGCAGGGACAGGTCTTGAGGGAGTTTTTTGGCGAGCTTCAATAGGTGCGAAGCTTCACAACGTGATTGCGAACCTTTCCGGGAAGTGCCGAGGCTTTCTGAGCAAGGAACAGGGTTTCACGGTGTGTGCAGTAAAAAGATAGATATAAAGATGGGTAACATCAAGCCAACTCAAAGGAAATGCATTTCTTTTATTGCAGTAGAAAATGTTGCAAATTACAACCCAAGGGAAGTTACAAAGCTCTTGCATCTAAGGGTAAGAGGACAGCTACAGACCAAGAGAAATGCCCTCCTCATACAAACCCACCAAAGAAATGCCAGCCCCATGAAGAAGTGACAAAACCACTTGGAGAAGTTAGCCTCGGCCCCACCAAGGAGAAAGGTTACAGGCCAAAAGAAAAACCAACCACTTCCGAGTCAACTTTAATTCATCTGACGAATATGTCAAACATACAAGGAACAATTCTCTTGCAAGGAAGTGGCCTATGATGGAGGGCATACCTTGTTCATAGTGGACGCCCTTCCACAGAAAAATATGGGCTTCATGGTTGTGCTGGAGGACTTGGCTTCCAACACACCGCGGTGGCAAGGCCTCCCCGTTTTCCATCACTCTTGACCCCCACAAGATGTCGTCATCCGAGGTCATCGTCGTGCGCAACACAATGCCGACTCTTATCACGACCACGGGTAGGCTAACACCGTGTCGGACTATCGCCACGAGCCTCATGCCCCCAAGCGTGGCTATCACTGTGTGTAACCCAGGGATGTGTGAAGGCGGCGCTGCATGTGACTTAATGGCATGCGTGATTCTGAAGCACCCCAGTTCTCAATGTTCCCCATTTCCAGGGGGCATTGACGCCCCTTTGATTCCCCCAATAGTCACCCCTCATCGGTGATACACCTTCTTACGAATTTTCGCCTTCCCCCCAACCGTACGGGTTCCCACCGATGTTTTTCCTCTCCATCAGGAATCCACTCCTGCCCACTTGGAAAATCCTTCCCGCCTTCTGCTCGTTGTTGGAGTTGGCGAAAACCACCATAAATCCCCGAAAGCTTCCTTGCAACCCTGCGGATTTCCCTTCTCCCTATTTCCCACTTTAACAGTTCACCAAAGCTCACCGAAAGTCTGCTAAGTTTCCGGTGAACTCAATGCAGCCTCGTCTCCTTTTCCTCCAACAACCAGAGAGCTTGCAAAGCCCTCTGAACTCTCTGTGACATCCCCTTCAGCAGCAGAACGACTGGAGGAGCACTGGAACTCCGATAGGGCACCTCTGCAAATCCTGCTAAGACAAATGCATGAAGAATAGAGGGTGCCCCGTCATCCTCTTGGATAGTGACTATGTGAGATGCCTCAGCTGCCCCGAATGCCTTTTTCAACTCTTCGAGCTTTATCTGGCCCTTGTTGATAAGGGCCTCAATCGTGTCGTTGAGCTTGTAGCAGTCGTGAGTGGGGTGGGCTACTTCCCTATGATAAGCGCAATACTTTTCATTCGACTCTTGCCCCATCGACTCTATAATGGTGACATCTGGCGGCTGGATCATGCTCTATTCTAACAGTAGTTGGGGTAGCACAGGGGTCCACTCCATGTCAAAGGGGTAAACCTTATTCTAGTGTTGGGTCCAGTAGTCCTTCTGTTTACTATTTTTAGGAGGCGTGGCAGCATTGTAGGACTGCTACTTGCCCTTGGCTTGAGGGGTCTGTGCTTTAGAGAGGTTGAGAGTTTGGGGAGCTGCGCCTTTAGTGTCAGTCACAGTGACGACCGCGCTGATCACTACCTTTTGATTGCCCAGACTGCTGGAGCTAGAGTTTGAGCCGAAGGATTGCTGACGAGGGTTGCTGTGGTGCTTGAGCAATCCCTCGATACGAACTACCTCAGAGATGAGCTCTTATATGGAGGGTGGATTAGATGCCTCGACATGTAGGGCGATCTCAGGGAGCATGTTTCGTATGCAGGTCTGAACTGCTTCCTTCTAGGTCATGGGGGTGGCGTGAAAGGTCACTAACTCTCTCCATCAGGTAATGAACTTGTCAACCGGCTCACCAGGGTCTTGCATCAAGGTGAGGAGCTCTATGGTTTCCACGTTCCTTTAGACTTCTTAGAAGCATTGGTAGAATAACAGTTCCATTTCTTGCTAGGTGTGCACCGAGTTTGGCGGCAGCCAAGCATACCACTGCAAGTCGCGTCTCGATGAACTGGCGGAGGACAAGATGTTCGTCAGTTGCTGTCTCTCGGTAGGCCCCTTGGAATATGCTGGTGAGGAGACGTGGTACCATTAAATAGGAGGAGTTCCCCTTTTTGGTAGTTCGGGGGAAACGGGACCTGGTCAATGTACGAGGGATACGACTTTTAGTAGAGTAGCATCTCTTGCATGCCCGGGACCTTGTTCTTGAGGCTATGGGACACCATAGCATCTATGTCAGTTTGGGAGACCCTACGAGAGGAGGTGCTGTCTTGGGAGATCGGAGGGGGAGTCTGCCTAGGAGCTGTGTCCTCACTGTTCTGGGAATCAGATGAAGAATGGGACCTAAAGGCCTCTAGGCGCTCCATCTTTCCGATGATGGCTTGCATCATTTCCTGGAACTTGTACATCTGCTCCTCTTAAGTGTCGTTCGGTTCATTCATCACCATGACACTGACCATTTCTTCTGGGAGACCAGAGTCAGGTGATGTAGCGGACTGTCAAGGCTGGAGAGCCATGCATGCCAAGCCAGTCTAGAGGGGCTCAGCTTGCCCCGACTGGACTCGGGCTTTGTATGCCGATCTTGTGAGGATCGGTTCTTGACAGTCTTGGGACCGTGACTTCTGGGTGGTGATCACCGAACAATATTCCTGGACTTGCTTAGGCTCCGGAGTTTGAAGAGGGAAAAGGATTACAAGGCAAGAGGTCGTCAGGGGTGGTGGCCTCGACTTCCTTAGAGGTTTCTCTGGTCAGTATCAACAGGTCTCTTTTCTGCTTGATCAGGAGGCGACTGTAAACCTCATTCCAAAACCAAGCTTGAGACCTGGACTGCCTCATTTTCTTCGAACAGACGAGGGCCATATCTATGAGCTGGAGCAGGGGGTGGGGCCTAAGGATGGAAGGTAGCTTGGGTTCTTGTCTTGGAGGCTGGAGGCCTCTATCTGACATCAAGTCATTGCCTAGAGTTCCTTTGTAAGGCCCGGGTGTTCGGTTGACCTGGGGTTGGCTCAAGATGGTACTCTTAAGGAAGACCTTTGAGTCTAGGGCTCGAGGTGCTTGTCTGGCATTGGGGAAGCGGAAAAGGAAGAAGCTGGTTTGTGACTCTTCTTGAGTCTAGATCTGAGAGGGACCTGCAAAGATGGTGTGTGTGCATGTTGATAGTTAACCATCTAGGTGATTTGGGAGTCGGCCTAGGCTCGGTCAATGGGTTTGACCTGAGGAGGTCGAGACTCACGAGCTTATGTTTGTGGGGGACGAGGCAGGAGCTCGTCTCTCATAAGGTGAAGCTGTGTGTACTGGGAGGGAAGAAGGTATCGTCGACCCTTCTGTGCTCAAGGTGGCATAGAGCTAAAGCAGCCCTGAGCTGTGGGAAGCAAATGCATGGTGCATGTATGGTTTGGCCCGAGAAGGCCTAGCCCTGGATGCAAGCTCAAGGCAATATGAGGGTTGCCCCGAGGTGTGACTCGAGTGGATTGACCACGAGCCTTTGAGTGTGTGCGAGGGGTGAAGACATCAGGACCTCTGCCTCTGCGTACTAACCCTCCAAGTGCGGAGGCTCGGAGTAGTGAAGAAGCACAGGGGGTTCCATTGCGACGAGCCTCAGCAGCGATGATAGCTTGCTTGCCTTTAGTAGGGATGGACGGGGCAGCCATCCAGTGTACCGCAACAGTATGAATGGTAAGAGATTTGCCAGTAGCAGAGTGCGCGGTAGCAAAAGTGCTACCCATGCAAGGGGCCTTGGCGAAGAGTTCACCAGGGCCTGAAAGCAAGGAGGCAAGAACCTTTAAGTCCCCTCTCGCACCAAACGAGGTGAGAACCTGGGAGCTGGATCGTGAGTCCTGACTCAGAAGGAGAGCAGGGAAGGAGGCTTGAGAGACTTGCTTCTCTGGGACAGCCACAAGTACAGGGATAAGGAAGTCCCCGAACCAAAAGAACTGGGTTGAAAAACCTAGGTGCAATAGAAAAAGGTGCAGAAAGTAAAAAGGAAATTGGTCAAACAAGAGCAAACTGACTAAGGGGTAATAAGTCCCTAGTGGAGTCGTCAAGCTGAGTAGGTGCCTCGATGTCGCCCTCTGGATCTAGGTGATCTAGCGGCACGTGTCTCAGGTTCTGGTGGACCAGAGATTTGAGATCGTTCTCTCGGAACGTTGCATGAGGGCAAGGGCAGGTATACCAACCAATGAGAGATGAATTTTAGGTGGGTTCGGGATTTACTCAGGCTGGCTTGCGTGGGCGCCCTCTTAGATCACGAAGAAAGCCCCCCAGCTGCTTGAGTTAATTCGGAATTGCCTCCCTTGACCTACAATCCTCTTGTTTTTGTGCACAACACTTCTATGGTTAATTTATAAGACAAGTAGGTTGAAAGGACCCACCCTTGTCTTAGGGCAATGCATGTTCACCTGAGGAGGCGATGAAGTGCAAGGTTCGGTTAAAGATAGAAAAGAGAAGAGAGCTTGATGTGGGGGTGAGACTAGCATGACAACCATAAATTACTCAGAGTGGTAGCAAGACGGGCACGGTTCTCAGGACCAGTATGGCTGTAAAACTACTCGAAACCATGGTTGACGCATCGGTGATAGGCTAGGTCTACCTCAGTCAAGTGAGAGGAGAAAGAGGTGGAGAGGAGAGAACGAGACGAAAAAGAGAAAAGGGAAGTCCGGACGTCAATAGGCATCGCTGTGGGCAGTGCAAGGAGACGTCGCATCCCTTGTAGACGGCGCCAGCTCTTGATGAGGCGCAAGGCAATTGCTTCTTCTAGGTTGCACGGCAATAGGCGTAGGACACAGGGAGAACAGCGATGGGCGCCGGTCGCATGGAGGAAGCTCGCGGAAGGCGATAGTTGTTGCTAAAGCCCCAAGCGGTCGGCAATAGGTATCGTCGTCACAACTTGATGCGCAATAGAGGAAGACCCCTGAGGGCGGCAACAAGCTTCGCCGTCTGGGCTCTTCGTCGAGACGTCACAGCTACGTCTGTGGGCGGCGATAAGCAACACCGTCCACAGACTTCACTGGAAGAAAGAGACAGATGAATAGAAGGGGAGGGGGACTCGTGCATGGCACTGCCATCGGCATGCACAACCTGTGAGACCGAGGGAGAGGCTTGCATAACACTGCCACTGTCGTGCACGACCTCTGCAAGGAACTTAGACAAAGAAGAGGGAGAAGAGAGGGGAGAAGAGAGAGAGAAGAAGAAAAGAAAAAAGGAGAGAGTGAAGGTTTACCTCAATCCTAGGAGTACCGATCAAAAGTTTCTCTCACCTCACTCTCTCTCAAACGTGACACCACAATGGTAAGAAAGAGAAACTTGTATTAAGTGAAAACTCTCTCTTATGTGTGTGTATGCCTCAGCCTCTTCTTTCTTTTACGTACAACAATGGTACGTATATATAGAAGTATGCCCCGAACATGGGTGGATGATCAAAAGTAACCCTAATTCCTGGAAATTAAGATTGAATTGAATTAAAAGAAATTAAAAATAGGGTGAAAAATGACATATTTTCCCATTCCTAACAAGTCGTGAAATTCTAGAACAGTCCCTGTGTTGCCCTAGGACTTGTGTTATCTTGCATGGCTGATCCGGGATCGTTCTGGTACCTGGTTGATCGTAAGATGATGGTTTTTTTGTAGGGCTTAGCGTGGCAATTGATTTGATACCAACTTCGAGCCATGGATCGTGTTTTTGGTGCACAATCATGTGACTTGAAATTTTAGTAGATCTTGAAACTTTGGATCGATAGTGTGTTCGTTCCTTGACATTTTTCTGTTATTTCTTCGCTGAATCACGCTGAGCATGCCGCTACGATCACGGGGCAACAAACTCAGCTTAATTCCATGACCGAACGAAGATTTTGCAAGGTTGGAATTTTGGCCAGAATCAAGGATTCCGACCATGAAATTTTTCGTATGTTCGTCGGCTTTATGTGCAAAATCCGACTCATGTACAAGGTTCGGGTCTGAGATGGTTCGAGACCTTACGCCCGCAATGGAATTGGTCCCGCGTCAATTGGGCTCGCGAGCGACGTTAATTGGCCACTCAAGCGAGGCACGACGCTGTTGAATTTTCTGCACTTTTCTTCACAGATCAACAACTTCTTTCTAGAGTTTCTTCCTGCTCGGGTAACGTCACAGGGCGTGCAACACATCGAATCGCTCATCTTGACTAGACGAACATGTTCACCAAATTTGAGCACGATCCAACTTAGGATGAGTGAGATATGAGCATCGAAAGTCACTGGTTGTAACCGTCCCGTCAATGGTGTAGTGTTGCAGGGTGGCCCCACATGAATAGCTTGCGACTTCTCCTGTTTCACTCTTTCACCTATAACTTCTTCCTAGAATGTCCGTTTGAGTTGAAACTTGACCCTTCGGGGTTTTTAATGCTGTTGAATCCAATGGTGGTAGTCTCATAGCACATTGAGTCACTGAAAATGTAGTTCTAGTTATAAGGGTCTGTTTTAGTATTCTAGACGCTGATTCTACGGGAATTGTTTCTCAGTCTGCACTACCTTAGACATATCGGAATGCGATGAAACTTGGCAAGAGACTCTTGAGAGACCTCATGAAGATCTTGGCCTGTTCTGGGGTTGTTCTGAGACTGTCCGAATTTCCACTACTTGCTGGCTTTTATTGAGCGGGGGCCCCATGTTGATGAAAAATACTTTCCTACAGACACCACAGTCCTAGTATGTCGTGCCATGAAAAGGCATGATGAGAAATCCATGCTTGGCATAGGCATAGGAAAAATGATTTTTTAAAACGGAATATGACTTTGAAAAAAGGAAAGTAGGACATCAGTCCTAGTTTGTCATGCCATGAAAAGGAATGATGATGCCGTTAAAAGGCATGAGGGTGCCTAATAAGAAGGCATAAAAAAAATTGTGTTTAGACAAACAGGACATTGAAGTCCTAGTTTTTCATGTCATGAAAAGGCATGATGATGGCATCAGAAAGCATAAAACGTGATGATGTCATCAGAGGGCACATAAAAAATCGAATGTATTTTTTTTTTAAAAAAAAAAAGCAAGAAAAAAGAGCAAGAAGCAAAAGCAAGAAGCAACAAGAAGTAAGTAGTAGAAGAAGAAGAAGCAAAAGCATAAAGCAAGAAGCAAGTAGAAGAATAAGAAGCAAAAAATGGTAGATGAAAACGAAGCAAGAAGAAGAAGAAAGAAGAAGCCACAAGAAAATATTTAAAAGAAAAATATGAAATTTTGCATTAAAAGAAAAAGATGAAATTTTGCATCAAAGGGGAGTGTTGAAGATGATAATGCAAAATAATAGGAATATATGGGTAGTTATCTCTACATGTATGGGTAGTTATATCTCTCTCTCTCCACGAGATAAATACATAGATAGTGGTGTATGGGCAATTTGTTAAAGATATTGCAAAAAAGTATATGTAATGGGTAGGTATCTAGGTAGTGGCCATTTGTGTTGTAATCGCCTATATATTTGGGCTCCTTGAATTGAAATGAGCCGGTGGTTGAAATGTGAGCGTGTGGAAAAACTTGAGTAAAGTTGAGTTTTGTGTTTATCTCTCCATGAGTACATGAGTACGCCTCCTTTTAAAATTTCAACAAATCAAGCATGTTAAAGCTGATTAGAGTGTTCTTTAATGATATTTACTGCTTTGACAATACATCAGGTCATATTCACTGAATGTACAGTAAATTTAAAATTGATAGATGCCTCTACTTACTTCTATGAAATATATGTTAAATCAAAAGTTAAGATGACACTTATGACTCCATTTAAAATAATATGATAGTCTAAATTGTTGATGTGTTTCTGATGTTTCTTGTGCATTACAAATACTGACTCTGAATCTTGCATGGATTCTGCCTTTAGGGCTTGATGCTTTTCTGATGTTTCTTGTGTGCAATGCCACATTTCCCTTGAATACTAATGACTATGTTTTTCTTTTAATATTGTAAAAGGATGCTCATCACGATAACATTTGTTTTTGTCTCGATATTGTTTTTGATATAAAACGCAATTCATTCTAGTGGAACACATTGACGCACATTAAATCATTCATGCTAACTTGTTGACGATTATGTCATCGATGCTAATTCATTAATTCACAACTACATGTATTTATGTAGCATGCACTTTTGCGTTGGGTAAGACAAAAACCTGAGATGGACCCCACCAATTAAGTCAGTGTGACATTTAACACATGCCCTAATGTAGTTAGCATGGATGAAACTCGAGATGGTGATTATACCTCACCAACCAAAGGCCAACACACAGAAGAACCATGTGTATGAATGATGTTTGGATCAGAGGATGATGCTTATGAGTTCTATAATGCTTATGCATGGCCAAAGGATTTCGTATCCGCTGAGGGGAAACTCTTACCAAAGAAGGTCAATAGACTGAGAAGGAGATTTAGTGCTCGAAAGAAGGGTTTCTACTAGATAAAGAAGGGGTAACTGGAGATGTTCTCCCTCAATTAATGTGTGGGTGCGTGGCTTAGTTGAACCTAAGTAGAAAAGCGAGTAATGAGTGGGTTGTCACTAAAATGGTGAAAGATCACAATCATGATCTAGTTTATTTAAGAGAAGCTCATCTAATTCGTACACACCGATTATTGTTGAGTTCCACGAAGTTGATAAATTCAATGAGCTCGGCAATAGTGTAGTCTCAACATATTCATAGTGCAAGCTGGAGGGATCGACAATGTATCTTTTACACCAAAAGACATCCAAAATAAAATAGCTAGCATAAGAAGAATACTAAGGGGAGAAAATAGAAATCTAATTATACAATCACTCTATAAAATAAACCAACCGAACCCATCGTTTTTCTATAAAATGAGATTAGATGAACAAGAACACATTCTCGGTATCTTAAGGGTAGATTCTACTTATAGAGTTTTCTTCCAAAGCTTCTCTGATGTGGTTACTTTTGATACCACATATAAAACAAACATGTTTAGTATGTCCTTTGCACTCATACTTGGTGCAAAGCACAATTTCACTGCAACCTTCTTTGGATTTGCACTTATTTTTTTATGAGAAAGTAGACTCATTTTTATATATTTTTTAAAATTGGTTGGAAGCAATGGGTGGATGTCAACTTGGCGTTATTCTTACATATCAAGATCCTGCAGTTTCTTCTGCAGTTAGACAAGTTTTTTGCCAAAGTAAGCATAATTATTGTAAGTGGCACATATTTGCTAAGATGAAGGAAAAATGTATCATGTCTTGCGTAGGCATCCTTCTTATTCAGAAATCTTAAGAGGTGTGTGGCTAGCCCAACGATTGAAGAATTTGAATTAGGATGGAAATCTATGATTGAGAATTATGAGTTGAAAGATGATGAATGGCTCAGTAGGTTTTATTGTTGTCGTATGTAATGAGTTGATGCATACTTGGCTCTCATGTTCACAACGGGTATGACTTCCACTCAGAAGACGGAAGGGATGAATAAGCACTTCAAGATGTACTTGACATCCAAAACCGGCTTACGTACATTATTAGAAGTTTCAGGAAAAGTGCAGGATAAGCAGGTACGAAAAGAGAGAAAATGACTTAAAAGATATTACAACTACTCCAATCTTGTGAACAACCTCTATGAAATAGTCACATGCATCAAAAATCTATACTCAAATGATTTTAAAGTTATTTGGGGAAGAGGTGGCTAATTTTATGAATTATACAAGTGAGACAGTTGAAGACAATAGGCGGGTTTCTACTTTTAAGGTGGTAGTACTGGGGACCGGATCTAGACCCAACCTAGTGGAATTTCATTGCCATGACAATATTGTTTCTTGTAGTTGTCACTTGTTTGAGACAATGGGCCTTCTTTGCAAGCTTGTACTAAAGGTTTTTTTTAAAAAAATAATGTACTTGAAATTCCTTTTGCATAATGAGGCATTGGTCAAAGGATGTAAAGAAGGGATTTTTTCTTGATGACAATAGCAATCAAATTCAAGCCACATCTGAACTACCTTGCTCCATTAGATTTGACAAGATCTGCTAGGCAAGTCGATACCTAGCCGAGCATGGTGCAGAAAGTGTGGAGGGCCTTGTATTTGCAATGTCTATAATGCAATATGTAATTCATCAGTTTGATGATTAATTCAGACTCAAGGGAGGTCCACAGGATGACACCATGAGCCATGTCAATGAAGATGACAATGCTGCTAGTTGTAGTAACACACAAAGTGGAAGTAACCATTGTCGGAATGTCCTTGAACCTCCACGAGCATGGACAAAAGGACAACTGGCCACTAAAAGAATGAGAGCTCGTTTAGATGGATAGAAGCTGAAAAAAACATCCAGAAAATGCACAGTCTGCAGTGACAATGGGATCGGAACTACTACCTTTACATTATTTTCAAGTACAACAATATTAGCTTTATTACTCTTGTTGTATTTGATTGACAATTGATTTCAACATTATGAAATGCTAATATATAAATTTCTCTTCCTCCTACAGGGCAAATTTTAAAACATGTGGTCGTCGAACCCATAAGTCGGTGGCAAATGACCATTGATGTTAAGGAGCAATATGTCAGATGACCATAAATGGAAGATCATGTTTTATTATTTAGTTCTATGTAAACTCGCCAGTAATATCATGTTTCCTTGCGGATTTGGAATGTCTTAAGTGCCCTCACATTGGTTGGTCATTCATGCATTATACTTGCTTTACATGTGTGTTTACCTTTCTATAATACATGATCGATGTAATTTGCGCATGTGTGTGATCGGCCATGGATTTTTCTCAACTCCGATGTCGGTTCGCTCACAAAAAAGGAGAGAATCCTCAGATTTCAAGCACTTAGGGGCCATATCATTTATTCTCCAAGACTTTGATTTACTCATAACTCTTCTTTGAATTGAAATACATGAGCCGAGGTCGGAAGATGAAGCAATATTTGATGATTCCTCATCCCGAAGATCCCAACAAGGACCCGGCAAGCTCATGTAGGATCCATCAAAGTGGTTAAACTAGAAAACCCACATCTTTTTTTCTTTGGGTGAGTCAATGAAATGAGGGCTCCTACCTTTGGTAGGAATTGAGCCTAGCACGATGACCCTCGCCTTTTAAAAACCTTGAAAACTTGTTTTCAGACTTTTATTTTCACGCAGTTTTTTTCAGGCCTTAAAAAAAAATTAGAAGAACAATCTCTACATAAAGTTTGTCGCACAAAAAAAAAAAAGGAAAAACAAATTTAAAACAATACAACATAACTTATGTCGCAAAAAAAAAAAAGAAATAGAAATAAAACAGTGACACAAACTCTGTCGCACAAAACAATTTTAAAAAATTGCAACACAAAGTGTGTTGCACATACAAAAAAAATTAAAATAATTGCGACACAAAGTGTGTCACAAAAAACGAAAATTAATTTTTTAAAAGAAAAGGGGTGTGTGTGTCACAGAAAAAGAAAATTAATTTTTTGAAAGAAAAGGGGTGCGTGTCTCACACAAAAATAAAAATAAAAAAATGCGACACAAAGTGCGTCACACAAAAAGAAAAAGAAAAAAAATATTAAAACATTGCGACACAAAGTGTGACTCAAAAAAAAAAAAGAGAAAGAGAAATTTTGTTTTTTTGCAAACATTGCGACACAAAGTGTGTTGCACAAAAAAAGGAAATAAAAAATTATAAATTGTGCTACAATGTGTGTCGCACAACAAATAATAATTAAAAAAAAAAAACAATTTCGACATAGTTAGTCGCATAGAAAAAAAAATCATATGCTTCATTCTGTTTAGAAACCCTTGTTCAAGCTTCTAAAGCCCTTCAAACGACCGGAGAAACTACAAGTATGCTTTTTTCTTTCTTAAAGGGCGGATTTTAAACAAGTTTCTGGCCAGCCCTAGCCAGAACTGTCAAGGAAGAAATTTAAAAGTTTTCAATGCTCTTTGGTGGCACGAGCTGAAACTACCGATCACTTTTCAAATGAAAAATCATTCTCATTCAAAAAACATCTAGCCACATATGACCTAAAACGTCTGGTGTATTCAGTTAAAAATGCTAATTGGTTGTACCAGCCTAAAGTACCAACCACTTTCAAAAGAAAATCATTTTCATTAAAAAAACGTCTAGTTCCATATGACATTGTGCACCCCCCAAAGCTCTTGGTTCTGTTTCAAAAATTCTCTCTAAATTTCAAAATTTCTAAAAATATCTTCTAAATCAAGGGAGTTGGACACCCTTAAATGATGATACCATGTTACTCCTCATCTTTCTCTTCAGAATCGACCAAAAAAATATTTAGAGAAAACTTCCCTAATAGATAAAGTCTTTTTCAAATCTTAGAGAACCTTGAATGAAAATAAAAAAAAATGCCAACTTCATAAATTTTGAATTACAAATCAAAACTCCTAAATTAAGTGGTGTTGCTAGAAAATCTAGTTTAGAGTTTGAACTAGCGTGATAAAACATCCGGTGAAAAACTCAGGCAGGCAAGCTTAGGGGAAAACTTGCACGAAGTGGATTAGTGGGATGAATGTTGTGTCTCATGTTATAGCTCCAAAAAAAATAATTGGTGTATCCTTTGACTATGTGATATTAGGATAAAGTCAAATGTTGGGATTATCTATTTGATTGACACTCACCGGTCCATCGAAGGACAGGGAGTGTCGAAGGCAGGGAGTGTCGAAGGTGGGCAGGGGAGTGTCGAAGGCAGGGAGTGTCGAAGGTGGGGAGTGTCGAAGGTGAGCAGGGAGTGTCGAAGGTGGGCAACTGTATACACCCTATTTTGAAATTCATAAATTTTATTATTTTCCCAATACTTGAAACACTTAGACAACTCTTAGGACTGTACTATTCCAGAGTATCTTTTAACCACAAAGTACCATGGTTCATAATGATCATCCATGGTCCCTTATCATTTAAAGCCTTATCCAAATTTGAAAATGATCTAAAAATAGGGTTAATATTGCATTTAAATTTGAAAACAAGATGATTATTATCCAAATTTGTGTGAAAAATAACTAGAGTTAAAAATTGAATTAGTTTGGACTCATAGTTTGATAGCATTTATTTCAATATTTTATGCAAGGATCAATGTCAACTCTGCCACTGATCTATAAAATACCTATTCATATCTGTATAAATCAACAATTAATTTTACTTCTCTATCATTTCTGAAATAACAATTTTGTAGTCCCGGATCTCGAGATCTTCGTTTGAAAGCATCACGAGCACTCACTAAAAGATATTTTAATTTTGTGCGGCACGAACACATTTACACCGAGTCCAAATTCATTAAAATGAAAGAAAGAGTCTCTCCGAACACAATAAAGAAACTTGAGGAATGCTGAATTCTTATTCCATATTGTGTTGCTTACATGAAAGAAGAAAGAGAAATGATTGTAGATTGTAATTTGACACAAGAGTGCGTGTTTTTATATTACCGAGCTACAGAGTAGCGTTTCATATGGAAACCCAGCTCATCGGAAGTATTACATTCATCATTCCTCACAAACACGCTCCTTTATCTCCAAGAAACCATAACACGCCCCAAATAAAAAAATAAAAGAAAAGAAAAGAAAACCCCAATAAGGCTCAACTACTAGCCATCATCAGACAGGGGGCGTGCCTCGTCGACCATGCTCACGTCGAACATGCTCACATCGTCATCCTGAAATAAAATAAAGAAACAGTAAGTAATGGCGAGAGATATAGAACAGGCTAGGACTTTGAAAAGAGAAGAATATGAGGAAGTTAAACCTTTTCCGACTTACTCCTCCTTCTCATCCTGAATACAAATCCTTAAGAGAAAGAAGCACTCCCGGGCACCTGAGACCCATCGAGAAACAAGCAAATGAAGCAAATTTAGAACAAGATTAAAGAAGGATTCAATCGCCAAACCAAACCAAGAAAAGGAAAAATGGTACAGGGGAATAGAGACCAATGAAGAATTCAATCGCCATTTCTTGAAGTTTTCTTCAAGGACGTCCATGCGGCGGTCGCAGTCCTTGTGCCCTTCCCTTTCCACCTTATTCAGTTCAGCGATGGAGTCACGGAGTGCCTACATTCGATAGAAAATCAAAACTAAAAATGCACTTTTATTCAACTCCACAAAATCGAAGAGACTTCCATCTTTGAAAAGCATGTCAGATAACTTTTTGTTCACTGGACAATAATCGATTCGCAGAAATGGATATGGACATGCGGAGCCTACTTTCCTGCTTGCTTCGGGCTCGATGAACTCAGTTTTGAGCTTTGAGAAGTTGGTAGCGATGGTCCTAATCGTGGACTCACTGATGTTGGTACCAGCTGCTTTCGCAACATTCTGATGAAACAAAAAGCACACATCAATAGAATTCTCTGCATTTTCATTTCTTATTAAAGCAAAAGATAAAAAGACGATGAAGAAGAGATAAAGATGAGATTACCGTGGCAATTTCGTAGGAATGATGAGCTTCGCAAGCGGCTGTGAACCTTCCGTGGTGATCCGGGTTGATCTCAGCGAGATAACGACGGAATTCGCCCTGCAACATGTAGGACATGACGTCTTCCTTCACCAAGTTATAGGCAAGGAGGAAATGGGTGTCAAGGAGCTCGAGAAATTCAGAACAGATGGAAATGATCTCTGACTCGATGGTAGCCTTGCGTACAGGATCAACCACCGACTTTACCCCTCGCCATGAAGCCCTGAGCGTATTTGCAGACTTCTTGTACGCAATCGACAGGAGTCTGCGCTTTTCTTTGTTAAGTGCTCGATCCTCATTGCCACCTTCTTCTGTTATCCGCACCACTTTCTTCATGAAATAGACCATCTCTTCGTAACGTTCAGCCGCCTCAGCAGCCTTGGCCATCAACAAGAAGTACTCCTTCGTCATTTCTACTTCCATTGCCATTTCTGCTACTGCTTCCATTGCTTCTGCTTCTATTGCTATTGCTGTGGTTTGCTCTTGCGTTGAAGATTCAATCGAAAGATGCAGCTTTTTAAAGAAGTTGGACACCGTTTGAGTTCCTATTATCGTTATCATTATCATGGGAATTATCATGGGAGGTTTAGGAATTTAAAAGAAGTTGGCTATCGTTTGAGTTCCTATTATCATTATCATGGGAGGGTTAGGAATATAACTCACCTATTATCATTATCATGGGAGGATTAGTACTTTAAAAGAGGGAAAATATGTCTATATTTTTTATTTTTAGATTTTATTTTTTAATAAATTTCAGATTTTTGAAAATATCTTCCAACCCATGACTGTAAAAAAAACACGCACTATCTAAATACAATTTTTTCTCTCTCTTCATTTATATACCTCAAACTTTTCCCTTTCTCTCTTGGTGCGTCTTTCACTCTCTCCCCTTGTTTATCCAAACACATAACCTCTCACCTCTCTCTCTCTCTAAGAAATGGAGCATCATCCATCTTCTCTCTTTACTTTTTTAATCCACATTTCTCTGTATTTTTGGGTGCTCTCTCTGTAAAATGCGAGCATATGAAGCTTTATCCCTCTGTTCTTGAAGAGCTGAGAAGGCAGTGAGCCTGTGAAATGATTTCCAGGGAGGTTGAGCCTGTGAAATGATCTCCATCTGGTGTTGGAATGAGGAGCAGCAGAGAGAAAAAGGAACAGAGAAAGAGGGAAAGCCCCATTTTCTCTCTCTAAAAGAGGGAGAATTTGAGAATGGGGCAAAAAAAACATCTTCTGTGCTTCAGGAACACTCTTTAATGATGGTGAACGTGAAGAGAGAGAGTGAGGATTAGAGATAGAAAAATGGAGAGAGAGATAGGGTGTGAGGAGAGAAAAAAAAGTTTGAGAGGATTGAGATTCAAAAAAGAATGTCTATTTAGATTTGTTTGACTCAAAAAAATATGTTCAAAATAATTCAAGGAGTTAGAAAAAATAAAATCTACAATTTTTATATCTCAAGATATCTTTTAAAATCTATTGTGAAATGAAAATTAAAAATAAAAAGTATGAAAATATTTTCGTTTTAAAATAAGTTGGATACCATTTGAGTTCCTATTATCATTATCATGAGAATTATCATTATCATGGGAGGTTTAGGAATATACATGAGTTAGTTAAAGCAACTAGGAGCCTATTCTTTAGGAATACCAATCAAAATAAGATGGGCCTCACGTGGGTAATTTATTGGAGTTTTTACACATTTATTTTATTTAAATGAACCCCGCATCCATGCCCCAGTAAAACTCACCTTCTGTCTCTTCGTCAAGAGGGAACTCCTTCCTAACTCTCTCTGAACGTCCCTTGAACCCCTATCTTTTTCATCCTAGGCACTTCACAACAACTTTCCTTTTAAAACATTTCAAAATATCTCTTCATTTTAAAATAAAACATTTCAAAATATCTCTTAATTTTAAAATTCATTAATAACTATGAGCTTTTTTGAAAGATCTTCAAAAAAATTATATTTTCTTAATAGATCAGATACAAATCTATATTTTATCTTTTCTCAAAAAAAACTTTCCAAAAATCGTCTTCCGCATAACTTTTTTTCTTAATGAATTCAATATCATTAACTTGTAGTTGAGAAATAAGCACATTAAAAGTTGGAGTCAATTAAGAATCTTAATTTAAGATAAACTTCCATAGAGAATTTTCACCAATATGTTCTTTTTAAAAAATATACCAACAAAAATACAAGAAAAATAATCGATAAAGAATTTCACCAATATGTTTTTTTTTAAAAAATATACCAACAAAAATACAAGAAAAATAATGTATCCGATTTTTGCCACTCCTATTTTATTTTATTTTTTTAGGGAAATTTGCAATATTCACGTTGCTTTGACTTACCTCTTCTTTTTTTTTTTTTTCTTTTTTTTTCTTTTTTTTTGATCAATATTTTTTGCCTGATTTTTCTTTTATCAACTTTTTGAAATAAAACAAATTTATTACCTACGTTTTGGTTTGCCATATAGTATTATTTCCCGGCATGTTAACTATGTTCCCAAATAGGGTAAAAGAGGCATCCCAAAATCCATGTTAACTATGTTCCCAAATAGGGTAAAAGAGGCATCCCAAAATCCATGTTAACTATGATCCCAAATAGGTTAAAAGAGGCATCCCAAAACCCATGTTAACTATGTTCCCAAGTAGGGTAAAAGAGGCATCCCAAAATCCATGTTAACTATGTCCCAAAATACGGTAAAAGAGGCATCCCAAAATCCATTACAAGAGATTGAGATAATAACATCTAGTGATATGTGTTGCGTACACAAGCTTTAAAAGTACGAGAAAAATAGATACAACACCAAGCAAACATCAAGCACACAAAATAAAGCAGGATATAAATAATGCAAAAAAGAAGCATCAATAACACAAAATAAAGAAAAATAGATACAACACCAAGCAAACATCAAGCACACAAAATAAAGCAGGATATAAATAATGCAAAAAAGAAGCATCAATAACACAAAATAAAGCAAGAAGTAAATAATGTAAAAAAGAAGAGCTAATTTTTTATCACAAATGTGACTACATGCTGATCGCTAGTTTTTCACTAATTCAAAGAAAAAAAGTTACAGGGCACTCACTGAAGAAGAGGAATAGAGACTCAAAACTCAATGTCCTATCAAGCTTTATTCTATCTACAATTTTCTTTCTTTAAGAACCCAAATTTCCCTTTTTTTTAAGTTTAACCCCAAAAACAAACATTAAACAACGATCCACTTTTTCTCTTTTTATGCAATCTAAGTTTATCCTTATTTAATATGAACTCATGGCCCAATCCTAAGTAGGACTCAACCAATGCAATCTAACTTTATCATTATCTAACATGAACTCATAAGAACGAACTCATCGCCCATCCTAATTGGAGTAGGACTCACCCACTATAAAATGAATTCAGGGGCATCCTAATTGAAGTAGGACTCACCCAATATACATATAATTGAAGTAGGACTCACTCTATAAATATGAACTCATGGCCCAGAACTCACCTAATATAAATTCCTATACAATACCAAATTGAGTTACACATAATCTGTGAAAAAGTAGGAAACAACCTAAAGAATAGAATAGAATAGAATACTATGAAGGAAGGAAAAACTAATCCCGTTAATCCATGTGATTCAAGCCAATACCAATATGCACGTGCCATGCAGGTAACGCTCATCGTTAATCAGTGAAATATATTCAATCTTTGTTTCAATATCGAGTGTTTTAGTCCTAGTGTTTTCTTTTGAGTGTTTCTGTTAGGGGTCATGCAAGTCAGTCTGAGTATTTAGTCTAAGTGTTTCCGTCTGAGTGTGTTCCCTTTGTAGTTCATTCCCTGCTTTGAGTCTGTAAAAATTGGGAGCATTTGTTGAGAGATAGTATACAAGCATATGTGTGACTACTTTTGGAAGGAAGTGCTAGAGTATGTCCCTGAGCAGTTAAAGTTGTTTACAAGCTTCTATATATGTGAAATGTAAGTTGATTTTCAATATAAAGTTTGTATTTTATGCATATTAGTCTTGTGGTTATAGTTTGTTTTAAGCTCTAAGTTTAATATGCGTTCTGTTATAGTCCTGTTTAGTATAATTTATTTATGTTTTGTTCGTGTTTTCCCATTTAGGGTATCCGAGCCAAGTTACTAGTGTATTACTTAAAGTTTGATCTCAACCAAAATAAGCCAGCCATTAAAGTCGTAAAAGACAGTACGCCTAATCCTGTGGAACCCTAAGTCGTGGTTGCGCGCGTACGCGCATAAGATAAGTTGCCAGTGCATTTATCCCATTGATTGTGAAACGGAAAATAGGTAACTGCAATATTGACTCAATGGCCAATCTATTTAGAAGCAGATCTCAAAATTTAAGCAATGAAGCTAGTTCTTCTAGTTCTCATATCAATAGTATTAAGAATACTGAAGAAATTGTTATTTCTAATATAGAAAAGTGTATACAAAATTGGAATATTCCCAAGGTCCCAATTTGTGAAATATATAGAAAATAATATTTTTCAGTTTAAAAGTGATTATGCTATAAAAACAATTAAAAAAACCGTTTCATCCTTGAATCACAAGATACTTTTTTCGTTATATCTAAAGATAGATTAGAAGAGCATAAAAAGAAAGGATATAACTATTAGCATATAGGATTAGTCCAAATTGTTGTTAAACTGTTAATTCGCACTGGACAAAATAATTTTGTCCTCCTTTGCTTGAGAGATATTAGATATAGAAACTTCTCCGATTCCTTTTTAAGAATTGTTGAATCGAGCCTTTGTGAAGACTCAATTTACTTCAATTGCTATCCCAATTTTTCAGTTTCTTTAGCTGATCCCAACCTTCTAAAGGTTTTAACCTTAAACCTTAAAACTCAAGGGTTTGCTATAATTTATCGTATCAGTTATAAGGTTATGAATACAATTTGCCCTAATGTTAAGAAAATAGATAACAGGGGCCAAACTATATATTTTCAAAATAATGTTGAAAAATCAAATTTAATTGTTTCTAAGACTATAACCTGGAACCAAGTTAATCTACCAGTGCAGTGGAATTTACATAATGAAACCCCCTCTAGACCTGTGCAAAATTGTAATGTCAACTCTATAATTGAATTCCCCAATGGGGAAGTCCAAATTCAATTTAATCCTCAAAGTAGTGCTAAAATTCCTATAGTTTCACAAAACCCTAGAATTCCTGTCAAAAGTTCTACGTCATCTATTCCAAATACGGAATATGAGCATCAACATATCAATGATATTTTATAGGAATTAAGAAGGGTTGGTGAAATACAACAACCTATTTATGATGTTAAAACACCAAAACAGACAATTCTATACAAATATCACCTAGACCAACTTTTTCTGATGTAGACCTCAAAACAATTTTATAAAAATTAGCACATTTCAAATTAATGAAAAAATTGAAGCTGATTTTAATTCTGATCATAATAAAGATATCAAAGAATTGTTTTTTAATAAAGGAACCGATAGATCTCGTCAATATATTAAGGAAAAATACATTGAAGCTATGAATAAATCTAGAGGAAACATGTTCTTTTTAGATGGTTTGGAGAAGTCTTTCTTAGATAACATAAGCTAACCTTTCCATTCAAATATATAGAGAAAATATATGCTAGAAAATCTCCTGATATTAATACGATAATTCCTAATATAATTCTTGCAAGAATACTAAAGAAGAAATAAAATCTAGGCATCCTCCAGAAGATATTATATTGAATGTTAAGGGAACCACTGCTGCCCCTTACAAAAAACCTTCGGATAATCCTGCTTCGGATAATCCTAAAATGGAAGGATTTGAAACAATTATAGAACAAAATAATTATACTAATATCTATCTTAAATCCATTGGAGCACAAGCCAACAAAATAGAAGATTTAGTATCCAAAAAAGATACTTTGGGAGATAGACCTTCATCTTCAAAAGAAATACCATCTTTTGTAAAAACTACTGCGCCACTAGTTTTTAAACCCTCACTTGAATTGCCTAAGAACAGGTTTATACTACAGCTTGTAAGTTCGGAATTCCTTGATGAAGTGATATCTAGATTAGGAAATCTTAAAATAGAAGAAAAGGGTAAAACCCTAGAAAACATTCTTGAGACTTCCAATAACATAATTGAAGACATTACTGATGATTGTTCCAAACAAGACATTGATAGTCTGGAGCAGATATTTAAAGAATCAATTAAAATTGAGCCTGCCGAAATCAATAAATTAGGATATGGAATTAAAACCAGACCAACAGCTCCTACAAAAATGTATTACCTAAGACCTTCCCTTGTTAATATCCAACATGAAAAATACATCCCAATGGGATCTGCCATGTATGACGGCAAAGCAATTGTTTGCCACAGGCTTAGAAATCTGTACAGACCTTAAACTTAGGAAACAATTAGAAAAACAAAACCTAACAAGAAGAAAAGAGTTAGGTGGTTTCTGTGAACTATTTTGTTTTGCCCCATAAATCTTAAACTGATAAGAGATGATCTTTTAAATCAAACAACAAAAATCTAAAAGATTTAAGAAAAATTTTCTAAAAAAGAAAATGGCTAGTACCGAAGAAGATAGTAAAGAAAAATCTTCCTGACATAAATGAAAACCCATCATTTGTAGAAAATGTGGTAACTTTGGACAATACGCTAATAAGTGTAGAACTAAAAGAAAGATTAATAATTTAAACATTGATGAGGGCCTTAAAAGGCAACTCTGTCAGATTCTCCTAACCTCTTATGATGACTCGGAATCTTTTTCTGAAGAAACTATTAATATTATTGATGAATCCGACTTTCTATTGAGGAAGCATTAGGAAATAATTCTGATTGCCAATGTGATTATTAAAAATTAGTATGTCTTATGAATGGATTAGAAATAAATACTCTTACCCAGGAAGAAAACATTATTCTGGATATTATCGACAAAATTGAGGATCCTATTGCTAAAAGAGATGCGTTGCTTACTTATATGTCTAAAATAAAACCTAATTAAGAAATTTTTGAACAAAAAGATGGCTATAATAAACCCACTTATGAATTTAAAAATATTATAAGTATGACGACACAAAAACAAAAAGCAAGAGCAACTTTTAAAGATACTACTATGGAAGAATTGAATATGAAGTAAACACTATTAAGCAAGAAATAAAACAACTTAAAATAAGAATTGAACAATTAGAAACTCCTCATGCAAGAGAAAATGCACCTGTTGTCCCACTTGTGGATGAATTTGAAGACCCTAATATCCTTTAACTGTAAACAATCATATTTCTGATAAAAATCTGAAAACCTTGACATATGACAATCTAATTGATAAAGTTATATCTCAAAAATGGCAAACTTATGTTACAATTGTTGTAAATAAAGAATTCAACTTTTAGACTGTCGCTTTAATTGATTCAGGTGCCGATTTAAATTGTATTAATGAAGGCCTTGTCCCTTATAAATATTTTGACAAAACTACATAAATATTGAATACTGCTGACAAATTTCCTGATGAAATTAAAGATAAAACCCAGTTACAAAGGTTTTTAGGATCTCTCAATTAGATTGCAGACTGTAATAAAAATCTAGCGGCTGATTGCAAGCCCCTTTTTCAAAGACTTTGAAAGAATCCACCAAATTGAGGGGAGCTATAAACAATTGTAAAAGTGGTATATGGATAAAATATTTCATTCATAATATTCTGAAATTCAGAAGGAGCATTTTTAAGTCTGAAGGGCATAAAATTCCATTCAAAATGTCCAAATGGTACAGTAAATACAGTTTTGTATTTATGCTTTTCAGCTATATGCCAATAGCCTGGTTTCATATCAAATTTTGAAAATATTGTTGCTTTGAATAATCTATTCAGCAAATCCCATTTATTAGGGATTGGATAACGGATCCAACTCAATGCTTTCTTTAATGGTCTATAATTGATTACTAATCTGAGAACTCCTCTTTCTAGTTCTGCCGCTTTCTCTACATAAAAAGCTGGGCAGCTCCAAGGGAGTATGATTTTCTTATAAGATTTTTATTCAATAAATATTGTATTTCTTTTTTACAAATTTCCAATAATCTGCTATTCATAAATGGAAAAACACAAACAAAACAAAAATAAATTATACTAAGCAGAACTATAATAGAATGCATATTAAACTTAGAGCTTAAAACAAACTATAATCACAAGACAAATATGCATAAAATACAAACTTTATATTGATAATCAACTTACATTTCACATATATAGAATCTTGTAAACAACTTTAGCTGCTCATGGACATACTCTGGCACTTCCTTCCAAAAGCAGTCACACATATGCTTATATACTATCTCTCAACAAACTCTCCCAATTTTTACAGACTCAAAGCAGAGAACGAAATATAAAAGGAACACACTCAGATATAAACACTTAGACTAAATACTCAGACTGACTTCCATGACCCTTAAGAGAAACACTCAAAAGAAAACACTTGGACTAAAACACTTGATACTGAAACACTCAGACACTCAGACTCTCTGACCCTTCCAACTTCAATGCCTCCACTTAAGGCTGTCTTTCCCCTTTTATAGCCCAAGAGTTTCGGACTTCAAATCAACTTAAGTCCGTTAAAGCAGATTCCTTCCTGTGTATAAAGAAAGTCGGTGCTGACAGGTAACCGATAAAGTAGAAGCCTTCACTTGATTGATAACTAAAAGGTGTCGGCAGGGTCGTTGATATGACCAAAAGGTGTCGACAGGGTAGTTGATATGACCAAAAGGTGTCAGCAGGGTACAAATGCCAGGTAAGGAATAAAGTGCTACAGAGAAAAGTGAGATTCCTTCGTGGCTGCATTAACTTTTGTCGGGTAATGATTTTGTTGATGGTGTAAGCTAGGCCTCGTGTCCTATATAATGTGGAGTTGAGCTAGCCCATTGTACTTGACTTATTGTCTGATAGGAGTAAGAACTCAATAGTAGTCATCTATGTTGTCTTCAGCATGATCATCCTCCTTGTCTTTTGAGGAGGTTAGTAACATATCATCTGGCTCTTCTTCATTTAGAGCTTATAATAGTTGTCTTTTAATTTTTTTATTTGATAATTCTGGATTATGCTCTTTTTAGAGCTTAAAATACTCAATCCTATTAAGATGTGGGGTTTCTGCATTAGCTTATATAAGCTTTTAAATTTTTATATTATGTGGGTGAAGATAAGTATTCTCAAATGAGTCCCACCATTTTATCATGACCCTCCTTTCTAAATAAGGGAGATACTCCCATTCATTATTATTAGAAGTTACCATGTATTCCCATCTTAGAATCCAAGGGATCTCATATAATGTTGTAAAATGTATACATAGATCTACCTAGTTTATACCTCTATTAGATGCCTAAGAGAGCTCATATGATTCATTTAGATTTTTTGGATAGATGTCTGGAGTGGGACCCCAGTACAACATCCATCTTTTAAACCATTAAGAAAATGTACTTATTTTAGTAATTAGTCGGAATTGTAAGAACCAACTATGGGTTCTTCAAGGATTTTGGAATAACAAGCTTACATCCCATGCTTTAATATAGTCATAGTAATTATAGGCCCTGACTTTTAGGGTGCCTGAAGTGTACTTATGTTTTAGGGGATCAAAACCCCATTCTTCATATGTATTGATCTTTAAGATCTGGAATTGCCAATAACTTTGCTATTCCTATTATAATGGAAAATTCTTATTGACTCTGTTTCAGTCAATATTCATTTATAGTATTCTCAGGTTTTATATCCTGTTTTAGGATGCATATTATCTATAAGATAAAGATCAGCCACTTAATTTGACTCTTTAAGAGCATGCTTATTCTCAATAACCATTATTGGTATTAACGCGTTTTCAATATAAGGTGTTCAAGGCTTTGTATTAGAGCTTTTAGCTTTTTCATTTGCTTCTTTGTTTTTAGGAGAAGGTATATTTTGATTACTGCTACTGGATGCATTAGTTTCTATTCTTCTTTGAGTATCCCTGCAAGAACTCACGAGTCAAGAAGTCAAGTAGGGAGTTAGATTCTCCCTTTATATATTCTATAGTAAAATCAAATGAAGAAAGAATGGCTTTCCATCTATCAAAACTTTGTTTGGATGTTATGTTTTTAATATATTTTTTTAAAATATCATTGACAGCTTTGCAATCTACTCTTATAAAAAATTCTTGGTTTAGAATATTACTTTCGAATTTTGTATTGCATTTAACAATTGAAAGTATTTCCTTTTTAATAGTTGAACAATTTTGTCGTGCTGGGTTCCAAATCCCAGAAGCATATCTTACCAATTTGTCTTTTTCAGTTGGTTAAAATCTTTGTTTTACGATTCCACTATAACCGAGTTCAGAAGCATCAGTTTCAATAATTTTGAAAGCTTTTGGATGGGATATAACTAGACAAGGTAGCTATTTAGCTTTTATCTTTAACTTTTTTACTGCATGCTCAAGCCCAGAAGCATCAGTTTCAATAATTTTGAAAGTTTTTGAATGGGATATAACTAGACAAGGTAGCTGTTTATCTTTTACCTTTATCTCTTTTACTGCAAGAGTATGCTGCTCCCCCCAATCTGGCAGATTCATTCAAAGTCTTTGAAAATTGCAATCAACAACCAGATTTTTATAATAGTCTGCTATATAATTAAGAGATCATAAAAACTTGTGTAACTAGGTTTCATCTTTAATTTCATCAGGAAATTTGTCAGCAAATTGTAGGACTCTGTCAATCGGAGTTATAGTTCCTTGGGAAATATTATTGCCCAAAAATCGGATATTAGTCTGAAAGAGTTTAATTTTTTTGGCTGAGACCACCGAACCAGCTTGCATAATAATTTTATAGAAAAGATGCAAATGTTTCCAATGTTGATCTATAGATTCAGAGAATATAAATACATCATCAATATAAACAATTATAAAAGTGGTATATGGATTAAATATTTCATTCATAATATTCTAAATTTCAGAAGGAGCATTTTTAAGTCCGAAGGGCATAACATTTCATTCATAATATCCAAATAGTACAGTAAATGTAGTTTTGTATTTATACTTTTCAGTTATTTGAATATGCCAATGGCCTGATTACATATCAAAATTTGAAAATACCGTTGCTTTGAACAATCTATTCATCAAATCTCGTTTATTAAGGATTGGATAACAAATCCACCTCAATGCTTTGTCTAATGGTTTATAATTGATTACTAATCTGGGAACTCATCTTTCTAGTTATGTCGCTTTCTCTACATAAAACACTGGACAGCTCCAAAAGAAGTATGACTTTCTTAAAAGATTTTTATTCAATTATTCTCGTATTTCATTTTTACAAATTTCCAATAATATGCTATTCATCTGAATTGGTCGTGATTTAGTTGGAATCAATCTTTCATTAAAATTTGGTTCATAAGGCAATTCTACCATATGTTGTTTTCTATTCCAAAAGGCATTAGGAACATCAGCACAAACTTCTTTCTCAAGCTTTTCTTGAAATTGTTTGATTTCATTTTGAATATTAAGAGATTTTAATTTTTTTTTCTATTTTTTTATAATTTATTTCTTCTTTTAAGGAGAATAAAAAATTTTCTTTATTTTTTAGTTGATTCTGAACCAGATTTATTTCTTTTACTTTTGGTTTGTCAATAAATTCAAATTTTACTTTATGACCATCAATTTTAAATTCTATAACTGTATGATCCAATAGTTTTATTGAATATAAGAGGTTCAAAAAAGGTGTTCCAAGTATGACAGCATGTGATAAAACTTATACTATTATGAGCGGTAATATAAAACAGGCTCCATTATTGCAAACTGTTGCATCAGAAAGTTTATAATTAATCAACATTCTCTTGCCGTCAGCAGTATTCAATATTTGTGTAGTTTTGTCAAAATATTTAGAAGGGACAAGGCCTTCATTAATACATAAATCGGCGTCTGAGTCAATTAAGGCGACAGTCTGAACGTTGAATTCTTTATTTACAACAATTGTAATATAAGTATGTCATTTTTGAGATATAACTTTATTAACTAGATTGACATATGTCAAGATTTTCAGATTTTTATCAGAAATATGATTGTTTTCAGTTAAAGGGATATTAGGGTCTTCAAATTCATCCACAACTGGGACAACATGTTCGTTTCCTCCTGTATGAGGAGTTTCTAATTGTTCAATTCTTATTTTAAGTTGTTTTATTTCTTGCTTAATATTATTTACTTCATATTTCAATTCTTCCATAGTAGTATCTTTGGAATTTCCCCTTGATTTTTTTTTTTGTTTCATCATACTTGTAATATTTTTAAATTCATAAATGGGTTTATTATAGCCATCTTTTTGTTCACAAAATTCTTCATTAGGTTTTACTTTAGATATATAAGTAAGCAAAGCTTCTCTTTTAGCAACACGATCCTCAATTTTATCGATAATATCCAGAACAATATTTTCTTCCTGGGTTAGAGTATTTATTTGTAATCCATTCATAAGACATATTGATTTATAATAATCACATTGGCAATCAGCATTGATTCTTAATTCTTCCTTAGTAGAAGAATCGGATTCATCAATAATATTAATAGTTTATTCAAAAAACATTTCGAGTCATCATCAGAGGTTAGGAGAATCTGACAGAGTTGCCTGTTAAGGCCCTCATCAACGTTTAAATTATTCATCTTTCTTTTGGTTCTACACTTCTTAGCGTAATGTCCAAATTTACCACATTTTTTACAGTGGATGGATTTTCTTTTATGCTCAGAAGATTTTTCTTTACTATCTTTTTCGATACTAACCCTTTTCTTTTTTAGAAAAATTTTCCTAAATCTTGTAGATTTTTTCTTGAATGATTAAAAAGATCCTCTCTTATCAATTTGAGATTTATGGGGTTTTGTCTTTATAGATTCAAAACCAAATTATTCACAAAAATCACCTAACTCTTTTCTTCTTGTTAGGTTTTGTTTTTCTAATTGTTTCCTAATTTTAAGGTCTGTACATATTTCTAAGCCTGTGGCACATACTTCAGCAAATAATTCTCCTACAGTATAAAGATCATAATTTAGTTCACCATTTTTTTTAGCTTTTAGCTTGTTTTTAACCTTCGCAGCAAATAATCTAGGAAGTTTTGCAATGAATTGACCTTTCCAGTAACTAGCTCTGCAGTCTTCAACTGTAAGGAGTCTGGATGTAAAGGTATCTTTATACCATTGGTAAAGGGAAAGTGTAGGACATCTAAGGTTTTACAAGAGGTCTGACTCTCTTTGAGTCAATATACTTAAATTCCCTATAAAATGAAGGGCAATAGTATAAATTAGAGTGTTCACACACTCATCTTTAGTAACCTGAACTATTTGTATTTGTTAAAGGTTTATTGCTCTAGCTCTTGTGTACTACTTTTTAGTAGTCAGAATATAACTTTTTTATGCCTCAGTAAGGTAATTATCCCACCAACCTCTAAGTTGTTCTGTAAATCCTACTATAGGTTCTTTGGCCACATCCGGGTCTTGATTTCCATTATTAATGCTGACTGTGGTATACATCACTATGTGTTTAAGCAAGGTAAGAGTCTGATATTTACTAAGTGTATCTAAGTTCCATTCCACATTTACTTTGCCATCATACATGGCAGATCCCATTAGGATGTCTTCTTCATATTGGATATCAACAGGGGAAGGTCTCGGATAATATATTTTTGTCGGAGTTGTTGGTCTGGTTTTAATTCCATATCCTAATTTATTGATTTCGGCAGGCTCAATTTTAATTGATTGTTTAAATATCTGCTCCAGATTATCAATGTCTTGATCGGAACAGTCATCAGTAATGTCTTCAATCATGTTATTGGAAGTCTTAGGAATGTTTTCAAGGGTTTTACACTTTTCTTCTATTTTTAGATTTCCTAATCTGGATATCACTTCATCAAGGAATTCCGAACTTACAGGCTATAGTCTAAACCTGGTTTTAGGTAATTCAAGTGAGGGTTTAAAAACTAGTGGCACAGTAGTTTTTATAGAAGATGATATTTCTTTTGAAGATGAAGGTTTATCTCCCCAAGGATCATTTTTAGATACTAAATCTTCTATTATGTTGGTTTGTTCTCCTATGGATATAAGATAGAAATTAGTATAATTATTTTGTTCTATAATTGTTTTAAATCCTTCCGTATTAGGATTATTTGAAGGTTTTTTGTAAGGGGCAGCAGTGGTACCCTTAACATCCAATATAATATCTTCTGGAGGATGCCTAGATTTTATTTTTCCTTTAGTAGTCTTGTAAGAATTATATTGGGAATTTATCGTATTAATATCAAGAGATTTTCTAACATATCTTTTCTCTATATATTCGAATGGAAAGATTAGCTTATGTTATTTAACAAAGAATTCTCCAAACCATCTAAAAAATAACATGTTTCCTTTGGCTTTATTCATAGCTTCAATGTATTTTTTCATAATATATTGACGAGATCTATCGGTTCTTTTTTTAAGAAACCATTCTCTGATATCTTTATTATGAACAAAATTAAAATCAGCTTCAATTTTTCATAATTAATTTGAATTGTGCTAATTTCTATAACATTGATTTGAGGATCATATTCTACATCAGATAAAGTTGGTCCAGGTGATATTGGTCTGGAGTTGTCTATCTTTGGTATTTCAACATCATAAATAGGTGTTGTATTTCACCAACGCTTCTTAATTCCTGTAAAATAGCATTGATATGTTAATGCTCACATTACGTATTTGGAATAGATGATGTATAACTTCTGGCAAGAATTCTAGGGCCTTGTGAAGCTATGTGAATTCTAGCACTCCTTTGAGGATTAAATCGAATTTGGACTTCCCCATTTGGGAATTCAATTATAGAATTGACATTAGAATTTTGCACAGATCTAGAGGGGGTTTCATTATGTAAATTTCACTGTGCTGGTAGATTAACTTGGCTCCAGGCTATAGTCTTAAGAACAATTAAATTTGATTTTTCAACATTAGTTTGAAAATATATAGTTTGGCCCCCCTTTTCCATTTTCTTAACATTAGGGCAAATTGTATTCCTAACCTTATAACAAATATGATAAATTATAGCAATGTTTTGTGAGCCAAATTATATATCAAACCCTTGAGTTTTAAGGTTTAAGGTTAAAACCTTTAGAAGGTTGGGATCAGTTAAAGAAACTGAGAAATTGGGATAGCAATTGAAGCAAATTGGGCCTTCACAAAGGATCGATTCAACAATTCCTAATAAGGAATCAGATAAGTTTCTATGTCTAATATCTCTCAAGCTAAGGAGGACATAATTATTTAGTCCAGTGCGAGTTAGCGGTTTAACATCAATTTGGACTAATCATATAAGCAAATAGTTATATTCGTTCTATTTATATTCTTTTAATCTGTCTTTAGATAAAAGCGAAAATGTATCCTGTGATTCAAGGATGGAAACAGTTTTTTCAACTACTTTTTATAGCATAAAGAGAAAGGTATCCGTATACCACTTTTACAATTGTTTATATAGATGATGTACTTAAAAGGCAACTCTGGCAGATTCTCCTTTTAAGGCTCTCATCAATTGTTTATATTGTAAAAGTGGTATCCATATACCATCAATGTTTAAGTAGGTATATATATATATATATATATATATAGATAGATAGATAGATAGATAGATAGATAGATAGAGAGAGTTTATATAGAGCCGAGGCTCTAAACAATAAAATTAAAACCCACATCAAAAATTTCACTAGAAGAGGTTGTTTTGATGCTCAAATATTCTCAAATTGATCATCTTGACATCAAGAAGCATGGACATGAGATAAAAAATGAATTTCAAGTTTTAGAAATAGTACATCTTGCAACACATTTTTACGTCAATTTTTAAGATTTTCATAAAAAGCTCAATCTACACTATTTTTTAAGCTTTAAATTTTACAATTAAAAGTGGAAAAATATTTTAAAGCTATGACAAAGATTTCCAGCATTGAAACCATATTTCTCAATAATATTTTAAGGTGGGTTCTAATTGGATTGACTAGAGCCTCGGCTCTATACAAACCATACCGTCAGCATATATCGTGCTTCCCTTGCCATGCACCACTTTTGGAGAAAGAAGTGGTTAGTACGTGTAAATATTATGGTTCGTATGCTTCCACTTTAGTGTTCAGAGAGATCTAAGAGAGACAAGAAGACAACTTCTAGGATCTGAAGCTCACATTAAACAAAGACGAGAAAGCTGTCCCTTGATCCAAGTTGATGAGATGAGTGTAAAGTCCCAGTACACATCCTTTTATTTTTTTGGCTTTTGTGTCATGTTTGTTAGGTTTAAATTTCAGACTGAACACGTGTAAGACTAGGAACAAGGATACGGTTTTGGTGAGTCAGGGCACGCACCAAAACATGTGTGACCTCTTGAGCTTAAGACGTCCATATTAGAGATGGAGGACACAAGAAGTTGCTTTCACTAAATGTTCAAATCATTGTAGAAATAGAGAGAACAAACAAATAAAGTTTCTCACTTTGAAAAAAAAATTCTAGGTACATTATCATCATAACTGCTATTAACAAATGTCAAATTTTTGAATCTAAAACCCATGGTTAATATGGATTTTGAAGACAGGCCATTGGAAACGCCATGACGACTATCAAAGGTCGATTTCCATAAAATAAGTACGACACAAGTGAAACATGGCCGAGGATAGAAAATGCCAAAATTTGGCTCATTAAGCCCTTTAACTTTTTATAATATAGAATGGTATGCTAGGACTGAGGTGAACTTTCGAGCCACTTATTTAAGGAAAAGTCTCTAAGGAGATCATTTATCTTTAGTATAAAGTTGTCACAATTATTCTTGACCATTGAATGTGAAATTAAATGGATTCGTTTATTCTATTGACAAAGATCAAACTTTAAAAGAAATTTTCTCAAACTTTGTTACACACCAAAGCTATCAAATTTCATCAGCTATGCATCAAAAGTAAACAGTCTCATTGTATTCCATCCTTTTATTTATTGATGCTCTCAAGGTGCTAAATACAACAATCACTGCATGTGTATGGCTTTAAATATCCGTGCGTAAAGAATGAAAATTATGATAGTAATGCAAACTTTTGGACAAATTGTATGCCTAAGGCTCTAGGGGAATATGGAAACTTCTAAACTCTTGATTATGGAGTTTATACAATATGAGAAATGGGGATTTTGATAAGTAAGATCGAGATAGATCCAAGGTGAGTGTCACCGTACAAAACTCGAAGATTCAAGGTAACGAGGGGCCAAACCCTAGGGTTCAAAAACTTGTAATATTTTCTATGTGAACTCTTGTAATTCATCAGGTTAAAGGTATTATAATACCAAAAAAGTTAGAACAAATATAAATGAATCAATTAGAAAATAGTTAAAAAATGCTGATGTATTCATTTTCAGGAATGACAAAGTTTTATGGCATAAATGCCTCTGCGTTCGTGAGCAATTCATTAAAGTAACATGATAAAAAGCAAATAGAAAACCTTGATCAAAAAACCAACCAAGGACATTATGGTTCATGATTCTTCAATAATACAATCCCTTTCGATGGAAAGATAAGTTGCACTCACACATGTCATACATACATATATATATATATATATATATATATATAAGTAAAACGTTAAAA
>NW_006495906.1:1760060-1992334 GCF_000471905.2 Amborella trichopoda | reverse complement strand
ATGTATATATGAAAATATGAAAATATTGAGATTAGCCTACAGCTCATATGAAAAAATGAGCTCAACGGCCCGGATTGAATCTGGACCGATCTAACTATCATGACCTTATTTCGTATTTTAATTTTATTTATTTTTATACAAATCCAAATAATTTTAGTTTTTAGACATATATTCTTCTCATCAATATGCAGCTAATACAAATATTTTAAAAATAATTCGCAAAACATAAATGAACCAAAATACCTCTGAAACATTTAAGGGGTATTTTGGTCAAATTATTTCTTACAAATTATTTTTTTGATATTTTTATTAGCTTCTCCTATGTTTGAAGAATTGTAGATACCTATTTTAAATCTGGAAAATTTTATGGTTTCCTGAACCCTTAGGACTACATTATTCTAATAAACCCAAAATCCATAGTTCACACAGCCTACACTATGACCCAGAACCAATCTGCTTACCCAGAACCCTGCAGATACCCTGTTTTGAACTAGAATCTTGCAAACGCCCTGTTTTACCAAAACAATCATTAAAAATAGTAAAAAAATATGTTTTTTGTCCCAAATTTTCATTGAGAGCTTCACAAGAGGCTAAGGAACACACCCAAGTTGGAATTTTTGAATTTGGACAAAATTTGATGTGGGCGACACTAGCAGTGTCGCCCAACCTAAACTGGGCGAGACGTGGTGTCGCCCAGATTTGGGCAACACTACCAGTGTCGCCCGGGTGACACCACAGGTGTCGCCCAGCTCGTTTTGGCCCAAATTAAACTTTCCCTTCCGAGAGTGGGTTTTTTATCTTTTTGTGCGGTTTTTGCCCACTTTGCTTGGGCGGCACTAGGCGTGTCACCCAGATCCGTAGCTCCGAAATTGGTTTTTTGGATGAGGATCTGTTGGTTATGGAAACTTATCCTTCCCAGAAAATCCTTGACTCCTATATAATATCTTTTTCGTGGCCATTTGAAAAGGATAGCTTGAGAACAAAGAGGCATCTCTAGATGGCTTCACAAGATTGAAACCCTAAGAAAGAGTTATCTGAGAAAACTCTAACCCTAACCCTAAGCCTGAGAAAACCTAGATCTAGGGCACAATAGTAGATCTAAACTACCCTTAGGGCACAACAACCCTTCTATACTAGAGACTTACTGATCAACATTCGAATCAGAGAGGCAAAGAGGATGTCGGTTCTTATGCGGGCGAGCCCTAAAGGGCTCGGGAGTCCCGAGCCATCCGGTTCGGTTTAGTATCATTCTCTAACTCTTTCTTTTTCTCATTAATTTTTTACTCTGTTTTATTTTATTTTGATCTGTTAATTTGCTTTAAAATCATGTTTTCGATGTTTTGGATCATGCTGGCTCTGCCACATATCCGAGAGTAGATCTGCTTGTTTTTGGGCAGATCTGGCCTCAGATTTGAATTCGATTTATCCCACTTTCTCTACTACATATTTTTCATCAGTTTGAGGTGTCAAGATCCGAGAGATCTTCATCGGAAGATCTCTCTAATTTTGCATCATAAACAGTTTGGCTCCCACCTTGGGGCATTTCGAGCTTGATCCAAGCATCAAAATATGATTTTTATTCACTGTTTTTCACTGATTTCAGCCACAAAAGGTCCCAAAAGTCGGTTGTGACTAGGATCCAAGGTTTATGTGCTGTGAAACCGTATTTGTTTTTGGCGCAACCAGCAATGTCACCCGGGCGACAGCACCAGTGCCTCCCAGATTTAAAAGTTTCAAAATCTTCTAAAAATTTGTAGATCTGCTCTAAGGTATCACTTGTGACTTCTCAAAAAATTTTCGATAAAAATAAAATTTTTAAAAATACCAAAAAGTATTTTACTTGATAAAAATTTGTTTTGTGTGCACTGTTCTGCTTTACTTTGTTTTAATTTATTTCATTATAAATATTTTTTTTCGTTGCTTCTGAAAGTTTAAAATAGCCTTATTTCAGAAATATTAACAAAATAAAAATAAAAAGAATAAAAAAATACTTTTTTTTGGGTGACACTAGTAGTGTCACCCAGGTGACACCACCAATACCGCCCAGGTCCAGGGTGACACACCCCCCTGTCGCCCAAAGCTAGATATTTTAGATCTTTTTGAAACTTTGTAGTCTTGTTCTAGGGACTCTCTTGTGACCCCTGAAAAACGTTCAGATTAAAATAAAATTTTAAAAAATTCCAAAAAAATATTTTACTTGATACAGGTCTTTTCTATTTGCACTATACCGGTTTACTCTGTTTTAATTTATTCATCAAAAAAAAAAATTTCTTGCTTCTTCCAAGTTTATTGTAGCCGTATTTCATCAATTCTAAAAAAATACAAATAAAAATAATAATAATAATTATTTCCTGCAAGGGCGATACCGGTAGTGTCTCCCGGACGACACCACTAGTGTCGCCCAAATGCAGTGGTCCCAGAAACATTATGGGACCCCACAGACTTCTTCCAGGGTCTTTTGGCTCCTTGTTCATCAAATTTTGGTCTAAAATAAAACTTTTAAATATGTAAAAAAAATATGTTGCTTCAATAGGTCTGATTTGTTCATAGCTTTCTGATTTTTATTTTAGTTTGTTAAATTTGATTGAAATCATGTTTTCCCTGCTTTCACCATGCTTAGTTTAACTGTGTTCCATAAAAGTTAAAAAGATATATGTTTTTTTTTTTTAAAAAAAAAAAACATTGAGGGTTGCTTGCACCGTCCCTGAACCATGTCCCATTCTCGGGCCTCGCTCGACTTAGCACAGACTGTGCCTGGTCTCACTTTATTTCTTCATTGCATTGCGTGCTTGCCTGCTTGCCACTTTATTTTTGATTGCGTGCTTCTTTACACAATCCAGCACACACTGGATCGGGAATTCTCAGAAAACCAACAAACAAATATTTTGAAAACTCCCAAAATCTGTGTTAACGGCGTGAGCGGAACTTAGCTTTGATAATCGAGACAGTTGGGATTCGCGTAACTTTAACTGTGAGCGCCTTCCATAATCCTTTGCCTCAAAGTAACTCCACGTATAGTAGGTGGTTAGGTCGTGGTTAGGTGCCTCTATCTCGCCTCACGGGATCCAGGTGATCGGGGGACACGTATCTCGGGTTTGAAAGACCCTTGACCTGAGATCGCTCTCACAAGAACCTTGTTCAAGAACAAGGGCAAGTATCCAACTAGTGAGAGAGGAATTTTGGATGTGAGGTGGGGACCAACTTCACCTGGGTTTGTGGCTTACTTAGGCTGACTCATGTGGGCGCCCTCTTAAATCACGACAGAAAGTCCCCCCAGCTGCTTCAGCGGGATCGAAATCGCCTCCCTTGACCTGCAATCTCCTTGTTTTCTGCACAACACTAATATGGTTAATTTGCAAGACAAGTAGGCCGAAGGACCCACCCTTGTCTTAGGGAAACACACATTCGTATGGCTAAGAATGTGAGAAGTTAGGGTGATGAAGTGGAAGGTTTGAATGAGAGGAGAAAAGAAGAGGGTACTCGACAAGAGACGAGGCTAGCATGATAGCTGGACCAGTGCAATGACCGACTCGGAGTTGTAGCAAGACGGGCACGATACTTTGGAACGACGTGATGACAATACTACTCGAAACCAAGATCGACATGACTGTCCCAATCTGGTGTTGCAGCATGACAGGCATAGTACTTGGGACCAGCACGACGGTAATACTGCTCGACAGCCAGACCACTATGGCAACACTAGACTGAGTCCACCCTCTGTCAAGTGAGAAGAGAATGAATAAAATGCACGAGACGATAAAGAGAAGGGGTCTCGACGGCGCTAAGCGTCACCGCTCATAACCGTGGAGTGGCAGTATCACGGCCCTTGGAAGGCACTAGACACTACCGCTCATGGCTACGGGGCGAGTAGTGAACTACGGGCGATGCTAAGCATCGCCATTGGGGGTACACAAGAAGGTAGCACACGCTTACGCGAGCGGCGATAGCCTCTTGGGAAGCGCATGAGGATAGCCATTTGTGAGGTGAACGACGATAGCCATTTGCGAGGCGCCAGGCGACATTTCTTGCCAAGGCACATGGCGATAGGCATAGGACGCAAGAAGAGCCTGCTCACGGTGATAGGCACCAAGCACACAAAGAAGGCTTCCAGACGGCAATAAGCACCGAGCACATGAAGGAAGCTTGCGGACGGCGATAGGCAGGCTTGCAGACGGCGATTGGTATCGAGCGCACGAAGGAAGCTCGAGGATGGCTATAGGCACCGAGCACACGAAGGAAGCTCGCGGACGACGATAAGTGTTGTCGTGACCTCTCGCAGGAGGTGATAAGAATCGCTGTCTGCGATAGGCGTGTAACAGGAGACCCCTGCAGGCGATAATAAGTTTGGCCGTCTGTGCTCTTCACTGAAACATCGAGGACACATCTGCGGACGGTGATGAGCAGCACCGTCTGCAAACCTCGTTGAGAGACGGAGATGGACTAACAGAAGGGGAAAAGGAGCTCACGCATGGCACATGACCTGTGAGACCACAGGAAGGGAAAAAAGAAAAGAAAGAAGCATGCACGACACTGCCACTGTTGGGCATGGCCTCTGAGGGAGGCTCAGACTAAGAGGAAGAAGAAGAAATAAAACAAGAAAGAGAAGGTTTACCTTGAGCATAGGGGTATCAGTAAAAAAGTTTCTATCTCCTTACTCTCTCTGTCTCCAAACGTAACCCAATAATGAGAAGGAAAGGGAATTATATTCAGTAAAAATTCTCTTTGGTACGTGGTCAAGTGTTTCCGCCTCTACGTACAATGATGGTAAGTGGTATTTATAGAATTGTGCTCAAACATGGGTGGATTTATCAAAATTAAACCTAATTGCTAGAAATTAAGATTTAATTGAATTAAAAGAAATTAGAAAATAGGGTGCAAAATGACAGATTTACCCCTTGTTAACAAGTTGTGGAATTCCAAGACAGTCCCTATGTTGCCCTAGAACGTGCATGATTTTTCATGGATGATCTGAGGTTGTTCTGATGCCCATTTCATCAAAAAATGATTGTTTTCTTATAGGGCTCAACATGGCAATCGATTTGATACCAACTTCTAGCCATGGAGCGTGTTTTTAGGGCACGATCATGTGACTTGAAATTTGCATGGATCTTGAAACTTTGGACCGATTGTATGTTCGTTCCTTGATGTTTTTTTGCGATTACGAGGCAACAAACGCAGCTGGATTCCGTGCCTGACCGAAGATTTTACAACTTTGAAGTTTTGGCCGGAATCTAGAATTTCGACGACAAAATTTGCAGTCGCTTCGTCGGCTTTGTGTGTAGAATCCGACCGTTCATCATGCATGAGGTTCGGACTAGAGATAACCCTAGACCTTACGCAAGCGATGGAATGGGTTTCACGTCGATTGGGCTAGTGAGCGGCATGATTTGGCCACTCAAGAGAGGCATGATGCTGCTGATTTTTCGGCTCTTTGTTCACGGATAAAAAACTTCTCTCTAGCTTTTCTTCGCACTCAAATGTCGTCGTGGGGCGTGCCACATATTGAAACGGTCGTCTTGACGAGACCAACACGCTCCATCAAGCTTGAGTGCGATCCGATATGAGACGAGGAAGATATAAGCATCGCAAGTCACTGTTTGTGACTGTCCCTTTAATGGAGTTGAGTTGCAGGGTGGTCGCACGGGAATTGCATGCGGCTCCTCCTATTTTGCTCTTTTGCCTATAACTTCTTCGTGGGATGTCCGTTCAAGCTGAAATTTGACCCTTGGGGGTTTTCAATATTTTTGAATCTAATGGCGGTAGTCCCACAGCAAATTGAGACTCAAAAAATATAGCTCTAGTTATAGGGTCCGTTTCAGGGTTCTAGAGGCTAACTCTACCGAAACTGTTTCTCAGTCTGCACTGGCTTAGACATGTCAAAATGCTATGAAACTTGGCAGGAGACTTTTAAGAGTCCTTATGAAGTTCTTGGTCAGTTCTGGGGCTATTTTGAGACTGTCAAAATTTCCACTGTTTATTAGGCTTTATTGATTGGGGACCCATGATGATGAAAAATGTCTTCCAATAGCATGCCCCATCAAATGTTGTGCTACAAGAGAAGCGAGAAGTACAATAATTTTGGAGAGGCAGCCTCGTGGGCTCCATCTTGCTGGGTCCAGTCGGGGGCTTTTTAGCAACCTGTCCCGAAAATCTGGGCCTATCAGCTAAGGAAGGTTTTAGGCGAGGCGATCTCATGGCGAGACATTACCCTGAAGTCTCTGGCAGGTTAGGCCCTGGTTTTATCAGTTTCTTGCCTTCGTGGCGATCTTTAGCATTTTGGAGGGATCTTTCGGTTATCATCCTCACCCTCAAGGACTCTTGTTGTCTTTGGAGGTGAAACGTGGGAGAATTTATGAGCCTCTCACTCCCAGGAGAACCATTTTGTGTTGGGATTGAATTGGATACTAGCAGTTGAGGATTTTGTGTAGACCTCGCCAGCTAGAATTATGACTGTCTGGCAATTGTGTCTTGGCTGAGGTTGTGGTGCTACATCAACCTATTTTGTTGGTCCAAGCATCCTTTGAGGGTTTTCACCTGAACAAGGGAAGTGATTCCGTAAAGACGGTTTTCACCAACTTCCTTTGCTTTTGGGCTCTTTTACTTATGACCCTGCGACCATGTCTGCCCTTTCCATCCGTTTTTGCTCACGGTGCCTTTTTGGGGTTTTCACCGTGCCTGGGTTTTTGTTTTCCATGGAACTCTTTCACTCATGGTTTCGTGACCATGTCCGTCCGTCATTTTTACTCATGGCATTCCCTTGTCCATGTGTACACCAAACCCATTTTTTGTGAGGGCTTGTTTAGGGTCATGCCTTCAAGGCCTGTGCGAAGCCTTATAAGGTCATGCAGCCAGAACGTGCACTATAGTTTAGGATCCTATAGCTGGACGTGCACTGTAGTTTAGGGGACCGTAGTGGTGATGAAAGGCAGCCTGTGGAGGCCATGGAGTGAGTATGGTGGTGGTTTTGACTCACTTTGGGTGATGGCACGAGGCTACCTATGAGAGATGGAAGATGTATGAATGGTGGGTCAAAATGGTTACCCACTAGATGACGGCGAGTATAGATGGCGAGATAGTTCACCATTTTGTGAGCATGGGTGATACTCACCAGGGAATGATGAATAATGGTAGTGAAGTGAATGGGTTCACTGGGGAAGCAATGAAGGTGGTTCACGCACACCAATGGATCGGTTAGGGAAATCGTGCATTAAAATTCACGTAAAAGGAGGTGTGTGTGTATGTGGGGGAGAGTTTAAGGTCGTACCTCTGGGACCTGTGCAACGAAGTTTAACTTCATACGGCCAGGACGTGCACTATGGTTTAAGGTCAGTGTATGATCCCCAAGCTGCTTGAGACTCTCCTATCTGAGGGGATGACTGAGCTACCCGTGTCGAAAAGATTGAGGGAACTTGGAAGGGAAAGCAAGCACAATTACTGCCAATAGCATAGGGGACTTGGTCATAGCACTGAGGAGTGTCGTGCCGCCAAGGACATCATCCAGAACTTCATAGACATGAGAAAATTGAACTTGGGGCCTGATTCCACATGTGATCCAGTGCCACACAACGGTCTAGATGCACGACTCTAAACTGCATGGTCCAAACTATACGACCTTAAACTATAGCGGAGGTCTAGTTGGATGACCTTAAATGCATAGTCTTAGCTGTATGACTTTAAACTGCGTAGCTATGGTCCAAGCTATACCACACTAAACTATAGCACACGTCCTAGTGGCATGACGTTAAACTGCACAACATATGATCTCGGAGGCAAGACCTTAAACATGCCCTCCGGTCTCGACAGATGACCTTAAAATACGCCAAGTTGATGGTCATGGTGGCATGACCTTAAGCACGCTCTTGAAGAAAAAAGAGATGAAGACGGACATGATGAAATCCCACAAGAGCATCATGGGTAAAAAATGTCAAAAAAAGACGAACATGGTGTGCACCCCCAAAGGCCACCATGGGCAAAATATGTCAAAAATAAAAGAGACAGGCATAGTAAAAACCCTCAAGGGCACTATGAACAAGATTGTCAAAATAAAAGGGGTGTGTTGAAAATCCTTTGGGGCACTCACTCTCAAATGATGGGCATGTTGAACCTCCCCTACGGGTCATCACAAGTAAAAATATCAAATGTCCTTGTAGCAAGATGTTAAACTGCACGACATATTGTCCATTCGCACGACTATAAACTGCTTCTTGTTCCTACATGTCTCATAGGGTTGCCGCATGACACGCTCCTACACTTCCTCTACTACCTCCTTCTTTACAAGCCCCCGGTGAAAGGACACTACCCCTTTAACGTGTCTGGTTGGGTGCCTTGATCTCTCTCTTCGGATCTAGATAATATGGCGACACGTATCTAGAGTTTTTAGGGAACTCGGGATTTGAGATCGCTCTCTCGGGAGCCTTGCTCTAGAGCAAAGGCAGGTATACCAACCGATGAGAGAGGAATTTAAGGTGGGTTCGGGACTTACTCGGCCTGACTTGCGTGGGCACCCTCTTAAATCACGAAGAAAGGCCCCCAGCTGCTTTAGCTGGTTCGGATTTGCCTCCCTTGACCTGTGATCACCTTTTTTCTGCACAACACTAACATGGTTAATTTTCAAGACAAGTGCGCTAGAGGGACCCACCCTTGTCTTAGGGCAATTCTCGTCCATATGATATTGAAGATAAGGAATTAGGGTGATGGAGAAAAGAACATAACAGAGGGAAGGCGAGGCTAGCATGATAGCTGGACCAATACAGTGACCGACTCGGAGTGGTAGTAAGATGGGCATGGTACTTAAGACCAGCACGACGACAATACTACTCGAAACCGAGGCAGATACGGCCGTCTTAATCGGTGTGGCAACAAGATGGGCTTGATACTCTGAACCAGCACGATGACAATACTGCTCGACAACTAGATTGCTATTACAGTACTAGACTGAGTCTCCTCTTAGTCAAGTAAGAAGAGAAGAAGAGAGAAGGAAATTGAACAATGAGTAAGCACAAGACGGCGGAGGAAGGAAGGTCCCGGACGGCGATGGGCATCACTGTTGGCAACACGAGAAGGCAACACGTCCCTCCCAAGCCGCCCTAGCTTCTGGTGAGGGGCACGACGATAGGTGTGGGGCACAAAGAAGCCTGGGCATGACGGTCGGTACTGAGCACATGAGAAGAGCTAGGGCACGGTGATAGGCACCGAGCGTACGAGAAGAGCTAGCACACGGTGATAGGCACCGAACACATGACAAGAGCTAGAGCACGACGATAGGCAATGAGCGTAAGAGAGAGGTTTGCGGGGGGTGATGGGTATCGCTGCGACCCTTTGCAGACGGCGATAGGCATCGCCTACTTTAGGCATGCAACAAGGTAAAACCCCTACGGGCTGCAATCAGCTTCGCCGTCTGTGTTCCTCGCTAAGACGTCGAAGACACATTTGTGGACGGCGATGAGTAGGGCCTTTTGCATACTTCGCTGAGAGATAGAGATAAATGAATAAGGAAAGAGGAGCTTGTGCATGGTGCTGCCATCGCCATGCCCGACTTGTGAAACCACAAGAGGGGAAGAAAGAAAAGAAAGAGGCATGCACGGCACTACCACTACCGTGCATGGCCTATGAGGAAAGCTCAGACGAAGAGGAAGAAACAGAAGAAGAGAGAAAAGAAGAATGAGAAGAGGAAAATAAAAGAAAAGAAAAGAAGAAAGCGAAAGATATACCTTGAGCCTAGGGGTACCACTCCAAAAGTTTCTCTCTCCTTTCTCTCTCTCAAAACATGACCCAACAGTAAGAAGAAATAGAGATTTTATTGAGCAAAAGTTCGTCTGGCCAAGTGTTTTCCAAAGGTTCCAAAAGGTCTTGAATACAATGGTAGTACGTGATATATATAGAGTTGTGCCCAAACATGAGTGATTGATCAAAATTAACCTAATTGCTGAAAATTAAGATTTAATTGAATTAAATAAAGTAACAAAATAGGGTGCCCCTTACTAACAATTTTGAGAAATTTCAAAACAGTCCCTGCTACTGCCCTAGAACGTGCGTGATCTTTCATGGATGATCCGGAGTTACTCCGGTGCTCATTTGATCAAAAGACGATTGTTTTCTTGTAGTGCTCGACATAGCGATTGATTTGATAACAACTTCGAGCCATGGATCATGTTTTTAGGCCACGATCATGCGACTTGAAATTTGGATGAATCTTGAAACTTCGAATAGATAGTTTGGTCGTTCCTTAGTGTTTTTCTATGATTTCTTTGCTAGATCATGCTGAGCATGCCGTCACAATGCGTGGCAACAATCGCAGCTCGATTTCGTGCCCAGACGAGGATTTTGTAACTTCAGAATTTTGGTCGGAATCTAGAATTCCAGCGTCAAAATTTACAGTCACTTCACCAGCTTCATATGATAAATCCGACCGTTCATCATGTACGAGGTTCGGGCCAGCGATAGCCATGGACCTTGCGCACACGATGGAGTTGGTCCTATATCGATCGGGTTCACGAGCACTGTGATTTGGCCGTTCGAGCGAGGTGTATCACTGCTGATTTTTTTGCAACTTTCTTCACAGATCAAAAATTTCTTTAAAGCTTTTCTTCACGCTCGGGCTTCATCACAGGGCGTGCGACATATCAAAACGTTTGTCTCAATTAGATGAACATGCTCAAAAAATTTGAATACGATCTGACTTGAGACGAATAAGATATAGCTGTCATAAGTCACTATTTGTGACTATCCCTTTAATGAAGTTTAGTTGCAAGGTGGTCGCATGGGAATAGTGTGCGGCTCCTCTTGTTTCTGTCTTTTGCCTATAACTTCTTCTTAGAGAATACATTTAAGCTAAAAATTTTCCCCTAGGGGTTTTCAATCGTGACGGATCTAATGGCAGTGGTCCCATAGCTGTTTGATGCTCCAAAAGTAAGGTTGTAGTTATAGGGGTCCGTTGCAAGGTGTTAGAGGCAGATTCAGTTGAAACAGTTTCTCAGTCTGCACTGCCTTAGACTTATCAGAATGTGAAGAAACTTGGCAAAATACTTTTTAGAATCCTTATGAAGATCTTGACCAGTTATGTGGCCATTCTGAGACTGTCAAAATTTCCTCTGCTTGTCAAACTTTATTGACCAGCTCCTTCCCTTTATTTCGCATCAGAGACTCATGGTGCTAAAAGATGTCTTCAAACAGCATGCCCCGCTGAAGGTTGTGATTTGAGAGAAGCGAGAAGAACAACATTCAAAAATTTTCCTTTGGCTTTATTTCTTTATTCTTCTTAGCCACAAGACCATGTGAACGTTGAGGAGAAATCCACGTAGTGCTGAAACTAGGATGCTCAAACATTTGGATGCATTGTGTAGATCCATCCGTGGAGGCTTTGGGGGAGAAGAGAATTTGACGGATCTTGTTGCAATTCTCACCCTTAAGGGACTATTTGTGATTCTGACAGCTGAGGATTTTTTAGGACCTCGTTCATCAGAATCAGTCCCGTCTAGCAATCGAGTGCCATGCTGAAGGGAATTTTTCCCATTTGGTTTGGGTTTGTTGGGATTGACAGCCAAAGAGCATTTGGTTGGCATTGTTTGCTGCTACACCAAGTTTGCTTTTGACAAGTAGGGTACCCCTGTGGGCCCTATCCTGTCGGGTCCAGTCGGGAGCTTTTTATTGGCCAGTCCCGAAGGTCTGGGCCTGTCGGCTAGGGAGGGATTTTGGCGAGGTGTCCTTGTGGGCCCCATCCTGTCGGGTCCAATCATGAGCTTTTTGTTGACTTGTCTCAAAAGTCTGGGCCTGTCGCTTAATAAAAGTTTTTGGCGAGGCGATCTCATGATGAAGCATCACCCTAAGTCTCTACTAGGTTCTGCCCTGGCTTTGTCATTTTCTTACCTTCGAGGGCGTCTTTGGTTTGTCGGAACGATTTTCTTATTTTTTTGTTGCTTATGGGAATGGTGCTCTTCTTCATGAGACTTGTCTTGCCTTCTTGATGAGTCTTCTGTCTTTCGAATCCTTTTTGCGAATGGACTCAAGCTGTCGGAATCTTTTCTTGAAGCTCGTATTTTTGGGTCTTAGTATGGTGACACCAAGGATTTTTATCTTTGGATGTGGGTTGAAGCCGTCTATAGAAGTAAACGCTGGATCAACCTGTTTATTGGTCCAAGCGCCCTTTGCGGGTTTTCACCTGGACTGGGGAAGTGGCGTCATGAAGACGGTTTTCACCAACTTCCTTTTATTTGGGGCTCTTTTACCCATGACCTTCTGGCCATGTCCACCCTTTTCTTCCATTTTTGGTCACGACGCCCTTTCAGGTTTTCACCATACCTGGGTTTTTATTTTACGGAACTCTTTTACTCTTGGTTTCGTGACCATGGCCGTCCATTATTTTTACTCATGGCGTTCCCATATCCAAGTATACACCATGCCCTATATTTTTTCTTATACTTTTGTGAAGGCGTGTTTAAGGTCATGCCTTCGGGACCTGTGCGAAGCCCCTTAACTTCATGTGGTCAGGACGTGTAATATAGTTTAAGGTCATACAGCTGGACTATGGTGGTGATGAATGACAGTATGTGGAGGTCGTGGAGTGAGTATGGTGATGGTTTGACTCACTTGGGGAGATTGCATGAGGCTACCAGTGAAAGATGGATGATGTATGTGTGGTGGGTGAAAAGTAGTGACCCACTAGCTGACAGCGAATATGGATGGTGGAATGGTTCGTCGTTTTGTGAGCATGGGTGAAACTCACTGGAGAATGATGGGTGATGGTAATGAGTGGACTCATTGGGGAGATAATGAAGGTGGTGCGCACATGAACGGGTCAGTTAAGGAATGCATGTGTGAAGATGCACGTAAAGGGCGTGTGCGCATGTGTGGGGACGTCTTTTAAGGCATGCGTTCGGGACCTGCGTAAAGCAGTTTAACATCATGCGCCCAAGATGTGCACTATGGTTTAAGGTCATATAGCTTGGGTCGTGGTCATGCAGTTTACAGTCATGCAACTAGGACCATGCAGTTTAAGGTCGTGCAACTAGATCTCCGCTACTGTTTAAGGTCATGTAGTTTGGACCATGTAGTTTAGGGTTGTGCACCTAGACCATGGCTATGCAGTTTAAGGTCATGCAGCACAGACCATTGTGTGGGTCGCCATGTAGGTGAAGTTCCATGGGGAATATGTCTGTGGATAGAAATCCAACAACTTGGGGATAAAATGGTTGACCTGTAAGAGGTTGAGGTGGAGAAGCTTCCCTGGGATTAGGGGACAAGTATGATTCCCTAAGGTGAAAGATAAAACTCCATGGCTCATGGGAAGTAACCCAGCTCCTGGGGATAGGATAGGTTGGTGCGACTGACCCCTAGGGAATTGATTGGATAAGCATGACACCATGGGGATAATGGGCAATGGTACGTATATAACTTCGTTGGGGATGGTAAGCCGAAGTAAGATGTAGCCCCACTGGGGATTAAGGAGGCAAGAATGACCCTATCTCCATTGGGGAAAATAAGCTGCAATCTGAATGTGACTCTTAATGGGGATGAGGAATAGTGGTCTGCAAGTAGCTCCATTGGGGATGACCAGTCATGGCCTGGGTGGAACGGTTGGACGCAACTCCATTGGGGAAAATAGGCTGGAATACGTACATGACTCCTACTAGGGATGAGGTAGGTGAGTCCATTTCACAAATTAAAGTCATGTGCATGGCCTATTTGTCCCGTGTGTTACAATTTTGAGGTCTTGTAGCTCGGACCATGGCTATGCAGTTTAAAGTCATGCAGTTAGGACCATGCAGTTTAAGGTCGTGCAATTAGACCTTCGCTACGGTTTAAGGTCATGTCGTTTGGACCATAGTGCTAAGCCTTTTAATGTCATGCGGTCAGGGCATGCGCTATGGTTTAAGGTCATATAGCTTGGACCATGGTTATGCTATTTAAAGTCATGTATCTAGGACCATGCAGTTTAAGGTCATGCAACTAGACCTTCGCTACAATTTTAGGTCATACAATTTGGACCATGCAGTTTAGGATCGTGCACTTAGACCATGGTTGTGACTCCATGGGGAACATAGTCATCTTTGAAAACTCGACCCCTTGGGGAGTGAGGACTGTGGTGTAGGAAATGAACCCCCTGGGGGTGCAGAACGGTGCTAAGACTTAGATAATGTACGTTGAGCCCTTGATGAAGTGAGATCGGTGTTAGCTCCTTAATGGAGAGCGCGACGATATCTCCTTGATGGAGCACAAGATGTTAGATCCTGATGAGGCGCGCGCAGCGTTAGCCCCTTCACGAGGCGCTCAACGATAGCCGCTTGATGAGGTTCATGGCGATAGTCCCTTGATGAAGCGCGTGACGATATCCCCTTGACGAGATGCTCGACGATAGCTCATTGACGAGGCGTGCGGTGATAGACATTCAGATCTGGCTGGAATGTGCTCAGTATTTTCCAGATCTGTAACTCCTATTCGTGTGATAGGTAGAGTATTGAAAATATCTATGATGGTTACAAAATTTGTGAGAAAGAATCCTGTGAATCTATTTTAATATGGAAAAGACCGTGTTTTAATATCTATTTTAGTATGGATGTTATTAGTAATTTTCTGAAGTATGTCAAGACTGTCAAATGGAATTCCAGGGAATTTACATACTTGTGTGATGAATGTTTGACTAAGAAAATGATATCCAATTGGCCTCAAATCACCACCATTTCAAAGTTCTATGAGTCTACTTTGGGTTTGGTTTTAATGACTAGCTGAAATTCTTGATCGTTCGGAAGATGTGGCTCGTTTTATGCATATATGTCACTATTAGCTGACTGTGATAATTTCTAAGAATGTTACTTTTGTTATATTGAGAGTTTGACTAAGAAATTGGAGTCCAAATGACACAAAATCCCCGCCATTGGAAATATTTATGAGTCTATTTTAATGTTCATGTTCACATCTTGCTTTGTTTCTTTATTTATCTAAAGTTATACTTCGAAATATGCCAATAGATCACCGTGGACAGTTTTTGTACAAATACAGAACTGATGTCTCTGATGTCATGGGTTTTGACCAACCAAATGAGGTCCGTTTTCCTCCAAACAGCTGCCGTTTGAAATATTTTTGAAGATTCTTGAGATCACATGCTTAGAAGCTTTTGAAATTCTCCCTAATTTGAGAGTTATATGATTAATTGTAACAATATGTCACCATGGAAAGCTTTTATAAAACTAAGAATTTATTCCTCTGTCGTCATGGATTTTGACTGACAAAAACAGGTCCATTTTTTTCTAAACCCCTGCCATTTGAACAGCTCATGAGTAAGCTCAAATTCATATGTTGAGCACTTTTTGGAATTTCTTCTTAATTGTGAGTTATGAAGTAAATTTTAAATACATGTCACTGCCTTCACCGCATAGCATATTTCAGATGAAATATCTTCATTCTTTTGAACTTGTGAGGGGCCAAAAAAGGTCCAATTGTATTCAAACCACCCTGATTTGAAAGACAGGTGTATCTAGTGTAAAATTTGTTTTGGAACTGTCTTCAAATTCCAAATGAATCAAAAGTTATGCTCCTATTGAAGACTAAATTTCACGTCTTGAAATTTGCAGTTGTAACACTCATTCTGTGATATGGACACCGTTATTCTATGAATCTGATACTTTTATTATGTGATATGGACACCATTATTATGTAAATCTGATACTATTATTTTGTGATATGGACACTGTTATTCTATGAATCTGATACTCTTATTATGTGATATGGACACCATTATTCTATGAATCTGATACTGTTAATTTGTGATATGAACACCGTTATTCTGTGAATCTGATACTATTATTATGTGATATGGACAAAATTATTCTATGAATTTGATACTGTTATTCTATGATATGGGCACCATTATTCTATGAATCTGATACTGTTATTCTGTGATATGACAACATTATTATGTGAATCTGATACTGTTATTCTGTGATATGGACACCGTTATTCTATGAATCTGATACTGTTATTCTGTGACATGGAAACCGTTATTCTGTGAATCTGATACTGCTATTCTATGATATGGACATCGTTATTCTTTGAATCTGATATTGTTAAAATGTGATGCTGATACTGTTATTCTGTAAGATTGATACTGTCATTCTGTGATATTGATACTATGTTTCAGTGATATTGATACTACTATTCTGTGATATTAACACAACCATTATGTGACACTATCACTATATGATTCTGCTATATGAATGCCGTGATATGTGCCATGAACAATATGCAATGGGTCCTCCATTGGTAGTCGGGTACACAATAATTCTGTTATTTTTGGCACTAACCGCTACGCAATGGGTCCTCCATTGATTTTTGGCACTGACTGCTACACAATGGGTCCTCCATTGATTTTTGACACTGACCGCTGTGCAATGGGTCCTCCATTGGTAGGGGGTATTCTGACTATGTTATATGAGAAAAACTAATATCTGTGATATGACCACTACACAATGGGTCCTCCATTGGTAGTGGGGTGTACTGTGATACTGTGACTGTTATGTGATTATTTGGCATGCTTTGAGCATATTGCATGGCCATGACTAACACCAGTGAGGTGTGCACGAGGTGATATGTTACTTCCTGACAATGCCTTCGCCTGACATGGATAGTCACCTGAGTTATGAGATTGACCTTAGGCATATGATTTCCTAAGTTTTATGGTCAATTTGCGAGATATGGGAGTGGCATGATGAATAGGGCTAGAGAGTAGGTAGTATTTGTTGATTTTGTTATGCTCTCTTGTTTGTGTGGATCTGTTGAAATCTGATAGATTGCTAGTGTATATGATATCTGACATCTTATATTGTGCCTGCTCTACCATGAAAAGCATCATCCTATAATTGTGACACAATTGTGATGCTTGACTCCTATTTTATGAGCATGGCTTAGAACCTTGTTCTGTGTTGTACAATAATATTCATAGGCAAGGAAGCATGATACTATGATCTACTTACTGGGCTTTTTAGCTCATTCCTTTGCTTCCACCCTTGTAGATTGACGATTGCAGGTCGAAGACAGCCACGCGGTGATCATGTTTGGTGGATTGAAGGCTCGCGCCTGACTAGAAGATCTCCTTGTTTTTGTAGGTGTCAGCCGGCCATCAGCTGTACTGTGTTGTTTGTAAAGCTTTGTAATTTTGTTATTAGGATTTGATGCCTTGGATGCATTGTAATATTCTTGATATTGTTGATGACCTTGGAGACTGTGTATGGACGATTTAAGGGTTTTAATTTATTTTACTTTTTTGTGCTTGGTGGATGAGTTGTATTGATTTCTCGTGGTTTGCTTTGACTCTTAACATGTGTTGATGCCACTCCCACCTGAGTGACGTACACGACCTCCGATCGCGATCCCGTACTCTGTCGCCCTCCGGTTTAGGACGGCAGGGGTCAGGGGGTGGGGTCGTTACAATTATGGTATCAGAGTAGCCAAGATAGGATTCTTGCCCTAAGTAGTTTAGAAGTATATTAGAATAGCTTTGGGTAGATTAGTAACTAAGTGCTTGTATCTTAAGTTGAAGATGCCGAGGACGCGGGCCAATAATGCAAGTTTTAGTAATGAAAACACTGAGGCCCTCGGTGAGTTTGTCAGGACCTTAGGGGCCAAGAGAAAGATGATGAAGGAAGCAATGCCGGCCTTATCCACCCCTACCCTAGGACAGAATGATAGTAACCTGATAGAGAGGTTTAAGAGACTGACACCTCCAACTTTCTTAGGGCAGGGAAGTGTAGAGAAAGTAGAGAGATGGTTAATGCAAGTCGAAAAGATATTTAGACTCCTACAGTGCTCTGATGAGCAAAAGTTGAGACTAGGTGCCTTCATGTTAGAAGGGGACGCCGAACATTGGTGGGGTTTGGTTCAGCACGCCTATGAGGAGGGCGAGATAGTACATACTTGGGAAGGATTTTTAGAGGCCTTCAATGAAAAATATTTCCCTAAATCAATAAATGAAAGGAAGGAGGTTGAATTCATAGAACTGCAACAAAGGAATCTGACCGTTGATCAAAATGTGGCCAAATTTTCAGAATTACCCCGATACGTGTCGCATATCATCAACACGTAGGCTAAAAAGGCCAGTAAGTTTGAGAGAGGGTTACGCCCTAATATTAAAGGGAGAGTTTTGTAGGCCAATCTTAAGGACTTCTTTCGATTGGTATATTTGTCCAAGAAGGTGGAAAAAGATTGTGATGGCTATCGACTGAGGAGAGAGAAGAGAAGGACAGAGCCTCCACCCTCTGGGGGTCCACGAGAAAAAGAAAGTCGAAGGAATGGTAAGGCCCAAAGAAGTCCCAGGGTGACGTAAAGCAGAGCCAGCTCGTGTATTATATCTCTTGTAGGAAGCAGAACCATGCGGCTTCGGAGTGCTGGCTGAAGACTAGAACATGTTACAATTGTGGCAAGTCGAGCCACCTGATTAGAGACTGCCTGACATTGAAGGATGAACCCAAGCCCAAAGCTCAAGTCAAGTCTTTTCACTTGAAGGGGAAGGACCTAAGGCCTCGAATTCGGGGAACTAGGAGTGTGTTTCGATTGGAATGTAGAATCTAAAGTTTTGTTAGACCTTGTTTCCTCTCACTGTTATTGTGGTACCATATTTTGGCATATCTAATGAAAGTTGGACCTTTAATGCCTAATTGTGCTTAAATTTTTTGCAACTGATTTGGGGGATCCTTAAAGATCCTTTTGTATGATAACTGTGTTGAACTTTGCTTGAGGGGTGTGTCCTCCCCCATCTAGTGAGTGGTTAGGTGCCTCGATCTTGCCTTCCGGATCTAGATGATTTGACGGCATGTACCTCGGGTATTTAGTGAATCCAGGATTTGAGATCGCTCTCTTGAAACCTTGCTCAAGAGCAAGGGCAGGTATACCAAACAATGAGAGAGGAATTTAAAGTGGGTTCAGGACTTACTCGGGCTAGCTCGTGTGGGTACCCTCTTAGATCACGAAAAAAGCCCCAGCTGCTTTAGCTGGTTTGAAATCGCCGCCCTTGACCTGCAATCCTCTTGTTTTCTGTACAACACTTCTATGGTTAATTGATGAGACAAGTGGGTCAAAGAGACCCACCCTTGTCATAGGGTACTATACATTCATACGAGAGGGCGACAAAGCATAAGGTTCAAATAAAGACAGAAAAGGGAAGAAAACTTGACAAAGAGGCAAGACTAGCATGGCAGCCGGGTAGTCATCGACTCGGAGTGGTAGCAAGACGAGCATGATTCTTAGGACATGTACGGTGGCAATACTACTCGAAACCGAGACAGATGTGGTGGTGCTAGGCTAAGTCTACCCTCAATCAAATGAGAAGAGAAACTAGAATAAGAAGAAAACACAAGATGAGAAAGAAACTAGCTCTCGAGGCCCTAAGCGTTGCCACTCACGATCATGGAGTAGCAGTGTCGTGGCCCTTGAGCGACGTTCGGCACTACTGCTCATGGATCGAGGGTGAGAAATGTACTACGAAAAACACTAGACATCGCCGTCGGCAACAAAAGAAGGCAACACACCCCCGCGTGGGCGACGATAGTCTCTAATGAAGCGTGCGGCGATAGTCGTTTGTGAAGTGCACAACGGTGATTCTCACGAGACACACGACGACAGGCGTGAGGCCCAAGAAGGACGACAATAAGCATCGAATATGCAAAGGAAGCTTGCATACAGCAATAAGCATTGTCAAGGCCTCTAGCGGGTGGCGATAGTTATCACTGTCTACTATAGACACGTGATAGGAAAGGATCCCTACGGGCGGCAATGGGTTTCATCGTCTGAGTTCCGCATTGAGACGTCAAAGTTACATCTGTGGATGGCAATGGGCAGCACCGTCTATAAGGCTCACTAGACGAATGAGATAGAAGAAAAGAAGGAGAATGAGGCTCGCGCATGGTGCTGCCCTCGCCATGTGAGACCTATGTGACCTCAGGGGAGGCATGCACGGCACTGCCACTACCGTGCACGACCCCTGCGAGGAACTCAGACAGGGAAGAGGGAGAAGAGAGGAAAGATGAGAGAGAGAAGAAGATAAGGAAAAGAAGAGAGAGAATATTTACCTCGAACCTAAGTGTAGCAATCAAAAGTTTCTCTCACCTTACTCTCTCTCTTAAATGTGACCCAACAATGAGAAGAAAGAGAAACTTGTATTAAGTGAAAACTCTCTCTTTTGTGAAAGGTTGAGTCCTCTTCTATTTTATTTTACATACAATGATGGTATGTATATATAGAAGTGTGCCCCAAACATGGGTGGATGATCAAAATTAACCCTAAGTACTGAAATTTAAGATTAAAATGAATTAAAAAAATAGAAAATAGGGTGCAAAATGACATATTTGCCCCTTCCTAACAATTTATGAAATTCCAAAACAGTCCCTATGTTGCCTTAGAACTTGCGTGATCTTGCATAGGCGATCCAAGGCTATTCTGATGCCGGGTTGATCAAAAGATGATTATTTTCTTGTAAAGCTCGGCATGGCGATTGATTTGATACCAACATCGAGCCATGGATCGTGTTTTTGGTACACGATCATGTAACTTGAATTTTGAATGGATCTTGAAATAACGGATCGATCGTGTTCTCGTTCCTTACTGTTTTTCTATGATTTCCTCCCTCGATCACACTGGGCATGCCGCTACGATCGTGGGAAAACAAACGCAGCTCGATTTCGTGCCCGAACGAGGATTTTGCAACTTTGGAATTTTGGCCGGAATTTGAAATTCCAGCAACAGAATTTGCAGTCGCTTCATCGGCTTTGTGAAAAGAATCCGACCGTTCATTACTTGTGGGGTTCGGGTCAGAGATAACCCGAGACCTTACGCACATGATGGAATTGGTCTCGTATCGATCGGGTTTGCGAGCGGCATTATTTGGCCGCTCGAGCAAGGGATGATGCTGCTAAATTTCCTGTTCTTTCTTCACAAATCAGAAACTTATCTCTAGCTTTTCTTCACGCTGGAATGTCGTCACAGGGTGTGCCACATATCGAATCGCTCGTCTTAATGAGACGAACATGCTCACCAAATTTGAGCGTGATCGGACTTGAGACGGGTGAGATATGGGCATCAAAATTCATTATTCATGACTGCCTCTTCACTAGAGTTGAGTTGCAGGGTGGTCACACGGGAATAGTGTGCGGCTCCTCTTGTTTCGCTTTTTCCCCTACAAAGTTTTCCTATAATGTCCGTTTAAGATGAAATTTGACCCCTGGGGGTTTTCAATCGTGCCAAATCCAATGGTAGTTGTCCCACAGCATATTGAGATACCAAAAATGTTGCACTAGTAATAGGGGTCCGTTTCAGGGTGCTAGAGGCTGATTTTGCCGAAACTGTTTCTCAGTCTACATTACCATAGACATATCGAAATGCGAAGAAACTTGGCAGGAGAATTTTGAGAGACCTTATGAAGATCTTGGCCAGTTCTAGGGCTATTTTGAGACTGTCAAGATTTCCACTGTTTGCTAGGCCTTTATTGAGTGGGAGCCCCATGATGATGAAAAATATCTTCCAACAGCATGCCCCGCCGAATGTTGTACTTTGAGAGAATTGAGAAGTGCAATATTTTAGAAATTTTGAGGGATCTTGTCGAAGTCCTCAACCTCGAGGGACTATTTGTGATTCTGGAGTGTGAGACCTTTGTAGGGGCCCCCTCGGACAGAACCGAGTATTGGCAACTTTGAAGCGTGAGGCCTTTGTGAGGACCTCCTCAAACATAACCGACTATGCTATGAACCTTTGGTTGGCATTGTTCACTACTACAATAGGTTTTCTATTGATGCTCAGGGTACCTCTGTAGGTCCAGTTTAGCGGGTCCAGTCAAGGGCTTCTGACTCAACCCAAAAGTTTGGTCCCATGTAGGCTAGGGGATTTGGCGAGGAGTGCCCTGAAACCTGTGGCAGGTAAACCCTGGCTTCGTCAGTTTCTTGCCTTCGTGATGATATTTAGCATTTCGGAGGGATCTTTTGGTCATCGTCCTCACCCTCAAGGACTCTTATTATTGTTGATGTTGAAATGTGAGAGATCTTATGCGGCTCTCAGTCCCTAATGAGCCAATTTGTGTCGTGACTGGATGCTGGAATTTGAGGATTTTAGGTAGACCTCATTAGTCACGCTTGTGACTGTTGGGAAATTGAGTGTCAGCTAAGGCGGTGGTAGTGCGTCAACATGTTTTGTCGATCCAAGCGCCCTTTCATGGGTTTTCTCTTGAACATGGGAAGTGGCACCGTAAATACAGTTTTCTCCAACTTCTATTATTTTTGGGGCTCTTTTACCCATGACCTCGTTGTCATGTCCACCCTTTTCATCCGTTTTTTCTCATGATGCCCTTTTGGGGTTTTCACCATTCCTGGGTCTTGTTTTCCACAGAACTCTTTTACTCATGTTTTGTGACCTTGCCCGTCCATTATTTTTACTCATGGCGTACCCTTGTACAGTTGTACACCATGCCCATTTTTTCGAGTGAAGGCGTGTTTAGGGTCGTGCCTTCGAGACCTGTGCGAAGCCGTTTAACGTCATGCGGTCAGGACGAGCATTATACTTTTGGGTCATACAACTGGACCATGATGGAGATGAATGGCAATCTGTAGAGGCAGTGGAGTGAGTATGGTGGTAGTTAGGACTCACCTAGTGAGCGATTTGGTATTGTTGATGTTTGGGAGATGCAGCTCTTACTCCCTGGCGAGCCATTTGGTGGTAAAATGTGGGGGATCTTATGTGGCTCTCACTCCCTAATGAGCCATTTAGAATGAAGATTGAGTGTCGACTGAAGCTGCGGTAGTGCATCAACCTAGTTTGTTGGTCCAAGCACCCTTTCACAGGTTTACACTTGACCAGGGGAAGTGGCATTGTAAAGACGGTGTTCACCTACTTCTTTTATTTCTGGGCTATTTTAGCCATGAGCTTGCAGTCATGTCTACCTTTTCATCCGTTTTTGCAAACGGTGCCCTTCTTGGGGTTTTCACTGTGCCTTGGTTTTTTTCTATGGAACTCTTTAACTCATGGTTCTGTGACCATGCCCGTCCATCATTTTTACTTATAATGTGCCCTTGTTTAGGTGTACACCATGCCCGTTTTGTTTTTGTGAAGGCGTGTTTTAAGGTTGTGCCTTAGAGACCTTTGCGAAGCCTTTTAACATTATGCGGTCAGAATGTTCACTATAGTTTATGGTCATACAACTGGACCATGGAGTTTAAGGTCATGCATCTAGACCATGGCTACAGTTTAAGGTAGGTCATATTGTTTGGACCATAGAGTTTAAGGTCATGCATCTAGACCATGGCTATAGTTTAAGGTCATATTATTTGGAGCATGGTGGAGATAGGTGGCAGTCTGTGGAAGCCATGGAGTGAGCACAGTGCTAGTTTGAATCACTTAGGAAAAATGGCATGAGGCCACTTTCGAAAGATAGAAGATGTATGAACGGTGGGTGAAAAGTTGTGACCCACGAGCTGAAGGTAAGTGGAGATGGTGGAACGGTTTGTCGTTTTGTGAGCATAAGTAAGACTCACTAAGGAATGATAAATGGTAACAACGAGACAAATGAATTCGTTGGGGAAGTAAAGAAGGTGATGCACGCACACGAATGGGTCAGACAAGGAAGGCGTGCGTGAAGACGCACATAAAGGGCGTGTGCTCATGTGTAGACCCACTGGGGAAGTAGCACAGGTGGTGCGCACGTATCTAGGGGCATCTCTAAGGTCATGCCTCCCAGACCTGAGCAAAGTAGTTTAGCGTCATGCGGCCGGGATGTGCACTATGGTTTAAGGTCATATAGCTTGAACAGTGGTTATGTAGTTTAAAGTCATGCAACTATGACCATGCAGTTTAAGGTCATGCAACTAGACCTCCGCTATAGTTTAAGGCCATATAGTTTGGACAAGTTCATGCAGCACAGACTGAGCTTGTGCAGTTTAAGGTCATGCAACATGGACCAGGGCTGTGCAGTTTAAGGTCATGCAGCACGAACCAGTGTATGGGTTGCCATCTAAGTAAAGCTGAATGGGGGATAGGTATGTGGATAACCATCTGACACCCTGGGAATAACGATAGTTATGGCTATTCACGAGATGATGGCACTATGAGGTGTGGCAAGGGGAAGAGACTTCACTGGGGATTAGGAAGGCCAGTGTGACTCCACGGGGCTAACAAGTAATGACATGATGGAACTCTACTGAGAGTGAAGGGTAAAAATGATCATAACTCCTGAGGATAGTGGGTCGCAGTGGGATGTGACTCTAACTAGAATGTTGGTACGAAATAAACCTACTGAGGATTAAGGGGGCAGGTATTATCTTTGCATACATCTAACTCCACTGGGGATGTTGATTAGATACACCCTTGGAGAGGAGGTGGCCAATTTCTCGGGTCGTGCATTATAGTTTTAGGGTCTTGTAACTCAGAGCATGGCGATGCAGTTTAAAGTCATACGGCTAGGATCATGGCTATACAGTTCACGGTCATACAGCATGGACCAAATAGTTTAAGGTCGTGCATTTAGACCACCGCTACAGTTTAAGGTCATATCGGTGGTTGTGCAGTTTATGATCATGCAAATAGGACTGTGGCTATGCAGTTTAAAGTCGTGCAGCCAGGACTATAGCGTGGTGAGAGCATGCAATTTCATGGGGCACGGAGCCGTCACTGGAGACTGGACTCCCTGAGGAGTGAGACTGTGGTGTAGGGAATGAACTTCCTGAGGAGAGGGATGATGGTCCGCACGACACTAAGTGTTGAACGGTGCATGTGGCCTGAGGCCTAGTGTGAAGCGCACAATGTTTCCTGTCGTTGGCTTCTTGGAGAGGCCCGTGGTGCTGAATCCTTATGAAGTGCATGGCGATGGACCCTTGACGCGGCGCGCAACAATGACCTCCCGATGAGGCACGACGATGGACCCTTAGTGACGCACGCGGTGATAGCCTTTTGAAGAGGCACGACGATATAATCTGAATTAAGGAATAGTAATAACCCTTTCAAGTCTCGGGCTTGTCCGCCTCGGCCTGGTCTTATTGCCATCTGGGAATGGGGCTTGGGGCGTCATTTACTATTTATCGAGGGCAGTTGGTGGTACCTCCTGGTATATAAGGGGGGAAAACCCCAATTTACATTTTTACCGAAGGGGAAAAATAATAGAAGGAATCTTAGAGAGAGAGAGAGCCAGAGCTTCTAACAAGAGATTTTCGACGGGAACTTCCTGGCCAATATTTGCAGAGATAGGCAGTTGAGAGCTCTTCTAGCGAACTTCAGGAGGTCGCAAAGCTTTGTGCCGTATTAAGCAAGGAACAGGGTTTCTCGAGACCTTACCCAGATTTTTAAAGGTGCTCTATCAGGGTTTGAGTGCTCCTCCAGACATTCTGATACTGAAGGGGAGGTCGCAGAGAGTTCAGAGGGATTTCGTCACTCCCCTGGTTATCAGGGTAGAAGAAGAAGAAGCTGCATCGAGCTTACCAGAAACTTAGTGGAATTCCAATGAGTTTCATGGTGAACTGCTGGAGTGGAAAAACCAAGGAGGAAGGGAAATCCGCAAGGTCTTAGAGAAGCCTTTTCTAGGGGTCTCGGTGAAGAACGACAGCCATTGAAGCGATTTCCAACACGCGGAGGGACTTCTGGTGAGACTACAACAATTTGCCAGAGTTTTCGAGGAGTCGCAGGCACTGCAGAGAAACTTCAGTGAGTTACAAAGCACTACGAAGGAGGAGAGAGGCAAACCAGGGACCACTGACTAATCCCGAGGATCTCATGTGGTCGTTTGTAGGATGCAGAGAGGAGAAGGGGGAGGAAACCCAAGGTGTCCTAGGGGAGCTTCTATGGAGACTTTGGTGACTTCCCGGTATTTCTAGCAGTCGGAAAGGGGAAAGAACAGGGTCAGACGGGGATTCCTGGCTGGTGGAGGAGTGCTTTTTAGTGAAACCCAAAGGGTTACGGGGAACGCGAAAGGTCATGAGAAGGTGAACTGTCTATGAGGGACGTCGTCTGGGGGAATTGAAGAGGCATGAGAGTCAATGCCCCCAGAAATTGGGAACTGTGGGGACTAAGGCACCTTAAGGGAATGAGTGACATTAAGTCGCATGCAGTGCTTCTTTCGCGCGTCCTTAGGCCTCTGGCTACGATAGCCATGCTTGGGAGCACACAGCTCACGATAATGATTTCGCACAGTGTTGGCCTGGTCGTAGTGATGGTAGAACGTGGCACTATGTTGTGCACGACGATGGCTGCGCATGGTGTTGAGTTGCACGCGGCGATGACCATGGACGGCGATGCCTTGAGAGGGTCAAGAGAGATGGCAAATGAGGAGGTCCCGCCGCTGCGATCTATAGGCAGCCAAGTCCTCCAGCACAACTGTGAAGTCCATGTTGTTTTGAGAAAGGGCTTCCATTATGAACAGGGTATGCTCTCCATCATAGATCAGTTCCTTGCCAGAGAAGTCTGCCTTGTATGTTTGATATACACGTCAGATGAATTGAAGCTGACTCGGAAATGGTTGGCTTCTTCTTCATGGGGAGAGCATTTCTTTGGTGGGTTTGCTTCTTCTTCATGAGGAAGGCATTTCTTTTGGCCTGTAACTGTCCTCTTATACTCAGATGTAAGAGCTTTGTAACTTCCCTAAAAATGGGCTTTCGGTTGTAACTTGTAACTTTTTCTAGTGCAATTAAAGAAATGAACTTCCTTTGAGTTGGCTTGATGTTTCTAGTCTTCATTTCTTTCTTTTTACTGCACGCACCACATTTTATGGATATGTCAGGGATAATACTTCTTTAAATACCACCCATTGATAGGGGTCGCCTCCTCTCCATCAGAGTTCACCAGTATATAGGCCCCATTTGGCATAACTTTCTTGACTATGAATGGACCTTCCCACTTAGGTTCGAACGTACCATTGCGGCGCCCATGCATGACAATCCATCTCTTGACTACTAAGACTAGATCCCCTCGAGTGAATGAGCGAACCTTGACAGATTTCTCAAAGGCTCTCTTCATTCTTCCTTAATTGAGCTCGACGTTCTGCTGGTCCTCTAGTCTCTTTTCGTCGAGGGCATCCAACACGAGCTTGACCCTCTCATCTTTAGTCAATCCCTGGTGTATAGCAACACGGAGTGAGGGCATTTGAACCTCGAGGGGTAAGACCGCTTCACCTCCATAGACCAGGGAATAGGGGGTAGAGTTCATAACATTACGAGTGGTGGTGCGGTAGTCCCATAGATCCTCAGGCAGCTTCTCGTGCCAGTTCCTTTTAGATTTCGAAACTGACTTCCGGAGCACCTACACAGAGTTTTGTTGAATGCCTCTGCTAACCCATTGGCTCGAGGGTAGTACATAGTGGAATATTTCCAATCGAAACCGAACGTGTTAACTAGGCGATTAACATGATGGCTTCTAAACTGAGGTCCATTATCAGAGATTATCCGCTCCGGGACCTCGAACTGATATATGATGTGATGATGCACGAATTCAGCCACGGTGGTCCCCCGAACTTGCTTAAGAGGGACTGCCTTAGCCCACTTGGAGAAGTAGTCTGTCGCTGCTAGAATGAAGGCATGACCCAAGGCAGAAAAAGGGTCGATGGGTCCTACAATATCCGTACCCCACTGGGAAAAGGGCCATGATGCCACAATAGGATGGAGAGGCTCCGGGGGCTTATGAATGAGGCTTGAGTGTATCTAGCACACCTGGCATCTTTTAGCATAATCTTAGGCATCAGCCACCATTAAAGGCCAGTAATAGCCAAGCTTGCATGTGCATAGTTAGGTGCTTTGATCTTGCCCTCCAAATCTTGGTGATATATCGGCACGCATCTCGGGTTTTGAGGAGACCCAAGACTCTTGAAATCGCTCTCTCATAAACCTCATTCAAGAACAAGGGCAGGTGTTACCAACTGATGAGAGAGGAATTTTAGTTGCATTCGGGACTTACTCGGGCTGGCTCACGTGGGTGCCGTCTTAGATCACGAAGAAAGCCCCCCCAGTCATAAAACTGGTTCGGAATTGCCTCCCTTGGTCTGTATTCTCCTGTCTTCTGCAATCACACACATATGGAAAATATTATAAGACATGTGGGTCAACAGACCGCACCTTGCCTCTTTGGCAAACGTACACAAGCATGCATATCCAAAAGAAGATAAGAAGAATGAGAGAAGAAAGACAGGAGAGAGAAAATTTTGACCAGGCGGGGAGATCAACACAGTGACTAAGCTAGTGAATAATTGGCATGACGTGATAGTAAAACAGGCTCAATAACTCAGACCGGCTCAACAGGATTACTACTAGACGTTAATACTGATACTGACTAGCTAGACACGATGGTTAGTTTGTCATGGCAATAAAGCGGGCACAGTAATTCTGGCACAACAACATTACGGCTAGACGACAAGACTACCATGAGAAGCTAATCTCGACCCCTCTTAATCAAACGAAAGACTAACAAAGTGGAGATCATAAAGAAAGAGTAAAAAATGAGATAAGAGAAGAAGGGAACAGAAAGAAGGAGGGGGAAGAGAAAAAAAAGGAGGAGAAGAACATGCGAGAAGGGAGAAAAGCACAAACAGTGCTAGGCATCGCTGGCTGTATAGGCAAAGAGGAGGACGAGGACTCAGGTGGAGTTGAACGCCACCGGCTGGGTTAGACAAAGAAGAGAGAGGTAACACAGTCGATGTTGGGCATCACCGGTTGCACTTAAAGCATTAGTGGAGAGTGGATGGAATCACCCCTTGGTCATGAATCCAAGCCCGCTCGAGCAACACGTTATAAGAGGTGTCGGTATCGATTAAGTGAAATTGAGCGTAATCATTTAGCTCACTGATCTTGAGATAGAGGCGAATAGCGCCGACCGATTTTTCTCCCGACTGATTGAATCCCTGAAACGTGATGCTTGTAGCGTGATATCGTCAGATCCCAACCCTAGGTAGGTAATAATCCTTCTCGAAATGAGGTTTACTACCGATCCCCATCTAGCATGATTCGATTGATGGGGCACATATGTAGTTCACTGTTCACAAAGAGAGGTCGATTATAGAATTTTTCTGCTAATAGGAGGTCATCATCAGAGAAGGTGATGGCTATATAGTTTTTTAGGATCGCAGGTGTTTGAACACATTTTTCAGGACCTTGTTCCCTAATGCGGAATAAAGACGAAGCCAGTCAATAAAGCCTGACAAATAGTGGAATTCTTGACAGTTTTAAAATGGCCCTAAAAGTAGTCAGGATCTTCATAAGCACTCTAGAAGGCCACCTGCCAAGTTTCTTCACAATTCGACATGTCTAATGCAATGAACACAAAGAAAAACTTTTAAAAAAATTGGCCTCTAGCACCCTGAAACGGACCTTGTAACTGAAACTACATTTTCAATGCGTCAAATTGGTGTGGGATCACCACTATTAGATCCGGCACAGACAAAAACTTCTATAGGTCAGGTTTCGGCTTAATCGAACACTCTCGGACAAAGTTATGGGCCAACATTAAAACCGGAGGGGCTGCACACTATTCCCGTGTGGCCACCCTGCACTAAAACACCATTAAAGGTGATTGTTTTTACAGTCATTGGTAGTGACTTTCGATGCCCATATTTCGCTCGTTCCGAGTTGGATCGAGCTCAAATTTTGTGAGTGTGTTTGTCTCGTCAAGACGAGCATTTTGATATGTGGTAAGCCCCGTGACGATGACCAAGCAGGGAGAAAAGCTACAGGTAAGTTATCAATCTGTGAAGAAGTTGTAAAAAATTCAACAACGACACGCCTCTCTCAAGCAGCCAAATCATGGCACTCGCGCATCGATCAATGTGAAACCAATTCCATTGTGTGCGTAAGGTCCAGGGCTACCATTGGTCCGAACCCCGTACATGATGAATGGCTGAATTTTTCATGCGAAGGCAATGAACTGATTGTAATTCTGGACGCTGGATTTTCAGATTCCAGCCAAAACCCCAAAGCAGCGAAATCGTTGTTCGAGCTCCAAATCGTGTTCCATTCATTACCACACGATCGTGATGGCATGCTCAGTGCACTTTAATGAAGAAATCATAGAAAAACATCAAGGAACGAGCGAACTATCGATCCAAAGTTTTCAAGATTCAAGCAAATTTTAAGTCTCATGATCGTGGCTTAAAAACATGATCCATGGCTCGAAATTGGTATCAAATCTATCGTCATACCAAGTCTTACAAGAAAAGACCATCTTTTGATCAAACGAGCATCAAAGCAACCCCGGATCAGTCATGAAAGATCACGCAAGTTCTAAGGCAGCAGTAGGGACTGTTTTGGAATTTCATGAATTGTTAGACAGAGCCAAAATAGTCATTTTACACCTTATTTTCTTAATTTTTTTTAATTTAAAATAATCGTAATTATCATCAATATAGGTAGTTTTTGGGTATGCACCCATGTGTGGGCCTAATTCTATATAAACATGCAAAACGAAATTGTAAAGGACCTTCGTTCATTCTATAAAATTTTTGTTTCTTGCTTGAGTTCGTGGGTGCGTTTTGGAGAGAGAGAAAGGAGAGAGAAGAAAAGGGCCAATACCCATTGATAAGGTAATTTTCTCTCTTCTCTTTTCTCTCTCATCCCTATCTCTCTCTTTCTCTCCTCTTTTCTCTTATCTCTCTTTCTCTTTCTCTTTCTTCTTTTATCTCTCGTCACTATCTTTTCTCTCTCTTCTTCATCGTCTATCTCTCTCATATTTATCTCTCTTCTCTCTTTCTCTCGTCTTAATCTCTTTCTCTCTCTTCCTCTCCTAGTTAATTAAGCCTCTCTTTCCCATGTTGTTCTTTATTTTCTCCATTCACCCATGGTGGACCTCTTGCCTGGCGTGATGTCTTCCTGCTTTGGAGACACAAACAGTGAGTTGGGTCATAGCCTGAATGGCCGGTCGGGCTTATGAAAAAACTCCCTTACCTCTCTTATGTCCCAGACGACAGAAGTCCATTACCATCTATGCTTTCTCTCTCTTCTCTCTTTTCTTTCTTCTTCTTCTAACACAGTCGGCGAAGGCTCAGCGCCGCCCGTGTTCTCTCTCCCTTCTTCTTCTAACACAGCCGGCAAAGGCTCAGAACCACCTGTGTCCTTTGTCCCTTCTTCTTTTAACACACCCAGCAAAAGACCAATGTCGTCTGTGTCCTCTTTCCTTTTTTCTTCTAACAAAGCCAGCGAAAGCCTAGCGTCGTCTGTGTCCTCTCTCCCTTCTTCTTCTAACACAGCCAGTGAAAGCCCAGTGTCGTTTATGTCCTCTTTCTTTTCTTCTTCTAACACAGCCAATGAAAGCCTAGCACTGTCTGTGTCCTCTTTCTCTTCTTCTTCTTACATGGCTAGCAAAAGCTCAGCGCCGTCTGTGTCTTCATTTCTCTTCCCTCTTCTTCTAACACATCCGGCAAAGGCTCAACTCTGCCTGTGTCTCCCTTTCTCTCCCTTCTTTCATAGACAGGTGGAAGTCTATTGCCGCCTGTCTTCTCTTTCCTCTCACCCTTCTGTCACAGATGACGTAAGTCCATTGTTGCATGTGTCTTCTCTTTCCTCTCTCTCTTCTTCTTCTCCTGTCACAACCGACGGAAGCACAATGTCATCTGAGTTTCTCTCTCCCCATCTCATTGTCGTCTGTGTCTTTCTTCTTTTACCTTTTCTCTCTTACTCTTTCTCTCTGCTTATCTCTCCTCTCTTCTCCTTCTTATTTCTTCTCCCTCCATCCTCTCTCACATTCTTCTTCTACTTTCTTTCTCTTTCCCCCTTTCCCTCTATTCTTATCTTCTTCTCTCACTGTCTTCATTCTCACCTCGCCCTCTCTTTTCTTTTCCCAACTAGTTCTTCTTCTCCATCTTCTCTTCTATCTCTGTCTGTTCCCTTTTCCTTCATTTTTCTTTCATTTGATCAAGAGGGGTTGAGGCTAGCCTTACACGGTAGTCCTGTCGTCTAGCCATAATGTTGTTGTGCCAGTCATAGTTACTGTGCCCGCTTTATTGCCACGACAGACTAACCATCGTGTCAAGCAAGTCGGTGTTGATACTGTTGTCTCATAGTAATTCTGTTGAGCCGGTCTGAGCTATCGAGCCCATTTTACTACCACAATAGGTCAATTACCCACTAATCTAGTCACTGTTTGGTCTCACCGCTTGATCAAATTCTTCTCACCCCAATCTTCATTCTCTCATTCTTCTCTTCCTCTTTTGAATGTGCATGGCTGTGTATGTTCACCCAAAGGTAAGGTGGGGTCCCTTGACTTGCTTGTCTTGTAACATTTGCCATATGTGTGTGATTGCAAAAAAAGAAGAATCCAAGCTAAGGGAGCTGATTTCGAACCAGTTCTACAACTGGGGGGCTTTCTTCGTGATCTAAGAGGGTGCCCACGTGAGCCAGCCCGAGTAAGTCCCCGAACCCACCTTAAATTCTTCTCTCATCGGTTGGTAATACCTGCCCTTGTTCTTGAGCAACATTCCCAAGAGAGTGATCTCAAGTACCAGGTTTACCTTAAATTCGACACACGTGTTGCCAGATCACCTAGATCCGGAGGGCGAGATCGAGGCACCTAACCAACAGGATCAACTTCGATGGAATCCACTTCCATCTCATGCACCTCGGGGGAAGAGAGGGCTTGAAATAGGGCCATGCGGTAATCTCTTGAGAGCATCAGGGCATCATAAAGGCTGAGCAAGGCCTAGAGTTTCCTTAGGTGCCCAACCACATCATATTTTATTTTGTCATCATCACACTTTTTCAGGTCCTGGGCCCGCTACTAGTTTTGGTGGTATAGGCAGTGGTGGAACAAGTTTAGATGGTGGATGGTTGTTTTGGGGTGCCGGTTGACCATGTTGTGCAACCAGGTTGGGTTGGCGAGGTTGAAGGGGCTGGGTAAATGGAGATTGTGCAGCTGGAGGTGGTGCTGGCTGGCTAGGCGGCGTAGTCGAGTCTAGCGCAGACTGACTAGGCTATGTAATGAGCGGAGTGGAGGTTGATGGAAGGTGAGGATTTGGAGGTGGATTGACGTACAGGACCAATGGCTATCCCGAGTATTTGAGGAGTGGTGATAGATTAGTTGGGTACAAGGCGAGTGGCGGACCCGGATACTTTAGGAGCTTTGGCCGCTGGGGCCTTTGCATGAGTGGCGGTAAACTCTTCTCAGACCTTAGGCTAATTTGATCAACATGGACCATTCTTCCTGAGATTTGAACCATGTGATACGTTTCATGACTGCTTTGCTTTTTTATTTTCCCAACTCCTGCTCAGGCCTGGGAGGCTATCGGGATTCCTTTAACTTAAGACCCTTGTATCTCTCCATGAGCTCCTTGCTAATGGACGGAAGCTTCTTATTGGCTCTGGACACTATCAAGAATCCAACTGCTTAGGCCATCATTTTCTTGAGTTGTTTTCGATGTCGTTTGATATTGTTGCAACCTTTGAGGTCTTGATCAAGGGCCTCAAAGTCTGGGCATTCGAATGTCAGACTTGCAGGGGAGGGGTTAGAAGAAGAAGAAGGGCTCGAAGGATAAGGGATAGAAGGAAGGTGAGAGATTTTAGGGTCATCACTCAAATTGGACCAAAACAGGTAGCTTTTAATCTCATCACCTGGATTGGATGTGTGCAAGGGATCTTTTAGGACACTACCCTACTTGGACTGTTGAGGGATGCCTTTAGCGTCGTCACCTTTATCGGATGATATAATCCCTTCTTGATCGATTGGCAAACCTTGGTCAACGACAGTGATTAGTTTGGGAATTATGTCTTGCAGTGTCAGCAATGGAGGCACGGGCAAAAGGAATTCGGCCTGACTGGGGGCTGAAGGGTTTTCCTCCTTCAGCGAGCGGCCCTCGATATTTGTCTCTTCTTACCCCTTTCCTTGGCTGGCATAAGTTCACAGAGCTCACGAGGCTTAGGTGTCGGTCGTGCCTGGCGAATTGCCTCTCTTCTCATGGATCTCATTTGATTTTGCCCTCGATAGATCTGCCATGATCGCCCAATTAGAAAACGTCAGGCGGCGATTCACTACGAGGGGCTCGTGCCTGGGTGGCTTCTTGAGCGTTGTTTTCAGAAATAGTTACCGAGGTTTCAATCGTGAAGAGTCCCCTTTGGACTTTCTCTTGTACTAAGGCCCGAAATACGAAGCATTCAGTCAAATCATGACCATGTACCTGAGAGTTGCTCAGTCCCTTGGGCAGCATGGCTAGACTGCCTTGATGGTCGCGGGCGTAATGATCCCCTCTTGGATCATCATAATGAACATTGCCAGGAGGATATCTGGTGGCAATTCATCAGAGTAATTTGTTTTCCGCCGTTCCTGGATTGTCACCACATGGGATGCCTCAGTTGCCCCAAAGGCCTTTTTGAGGGTGTCCAACTAAATCTATCCCCTTTGGATTAAAGCCTCTATATGGTCTTTAAGGGTGAAACATTCCTGACTAAAATGCCCCAACATCCGGTGATAAGCACAATAATTTCTAAAGGTGACAAGTTCAGCCTCTTCCGGCTTTCTTATATCGGACAAGGCGATCATTTCCTGTTGCAGCAACATGCAGAGTAAGGTGGGGACCCACTCCTTATTGAAGTTGTATACTTTGTTCCTTCTTTCTTTTTGTTGCTCCACCTGAGGTCTCCCTTGGGCATTAGTGGGGGGCACCCCTTTGGAGAAATCCAGAGTTTGGGACTGGCATTTCTTAGGATCCAATATGGTAACGGAAACAATAATTGCCCCTCTTTGCTGGTTGCCTCGGAAATTAGGGCGAGAGTTACCGAAATTTCAGTTGTTTCTACCACTTGATGATTGTGTTTGGAGCCCACCATGTTGCTTAAAGAGGCTCTCTATACAGACTGATTTAGAAATTAGATTCGACATAGAGGTGGGATTTGAAGCTTCGGCATGCAGGGAGGTCTCCGGTCGCATGTTATGCACACAGGTTTGGACGGCGTCGATCTCAGGCATGGAGTTGGTTTGGTAGACAGCCAGGTCTCTCCATCCTGCAATGAATTGATCAACCGACTCCTTCAATCCCTGAGTCATAGTGAGGAGCTCGATGGTTTGCACCTCCCTTTAGATCTCATTGAAGCGCTTGTAGAATAAACACTCCATCTCTTCCCAGATTTGGACTGAGTTTGAAAGAAGCTGGGCATACCATTGAAATGTCGGCCCGTCAAGGGTCTCGACGAACTGGCAAAGGAGGAGCCTCCCATTAGTAGCTGTCTCTAGACATGTCGAGGTGAAGTGAGCATTGTGTTGATGGGGAGAACTTGTGTTGTTGAAGACAGGGAATCTCCCTTTCTGATAATTAGTAGGGAAGGGGAGCTAGTCAATGTAAGAGGGGTAGGGCTTTTAGTAAAGGGATGTCTCTCGCAACCCGGGAATCTGTATCTCTCGCATGTTATGGTTATCCATAGCATCGATGTCGGCCAGTAAGACCTGACCTGGGGAAGAATGATCATGAGAGTTAGGAGGTGCGGCTTCCTTGGAGGTTCTTCGAGCGGGTGGGTAAGCTGTGGAGAATTAGCCCCATGGTGAGATGAATTCACAAGGGGCTTGGCTTTTTCCATCTGTTCGACCTTTTCCATCATACGGCTTATCATATCTTCGAGCCGGGTCAACCTCTCTTGAGATTCGTCACCTAGCTGATCGATGACCATCACACTAACTCTCTCTTCATGGGAAGAGACCCCTTGTGAGGTTGGAATCTTGGATATCTAGTGAAATGGGTATGAGACACCGGTCAGCAAGGGCGGATTTTGTCCCAACTGAGCATGAGCCCTGAAGGCGAACCAAATAAGGATCGGTTCATGACGATCTTGGGATCATGGGTGCTACCAGCTTAGGTCATCATCAATGATGGGTGATGACTGCACAAGTTTCTACCCCTTTTTCTTTGGGCTTGGTTGCCGTCATTAGTGGGTAAAAAGCGTTCCCACATTGGGGATTGAGAGAACTTCTTGCCTCGAACTTTCCAGGCCTCTTCTTTAGCATAATCCGTACGCCATTCTCATGCTTGGTCCTCAGGTTCTGGTGTACTCTCATCCAGAAAAGTGAACTGGATCGTGATTGGGAACGGTCAGCCTTCTTCAAGTAGGTTAGGGCCACTTCTATGAGCTGGGGCAAGGGATACGGGTCGTCAATGACAGTCAATTTGGCCTTTTTAGACTGTCCTAGCCTAGAGAGAAAAGGGTGAAGGAAGGTTTCAATGGTGAAGAGAGTCTTGCCTTGAGTCTGCCTTCAAACTCTAGGGGGAGCATGGGCTTGAAGAAGGTACTACAAGATGGTACTCTTGGGGGAAGATTTTTGAATACCATGTCTGCAACAGTTTCGTAGGAAGGAGCGGGGCAAATGGAGGAGGAGCCGGCCACCAGTGGCCTTCCAGCCGGGAGCTCGGTGTAGATCATGGCACCGGCGCGTGTGCTTCCATTGAAGAGAGCCTTCAGGTGACCTGGGGGACATCTCGGGATCGAGCAGCAGTTTTGGGCATGGAAATCTTAGTGTCGCGAGCAGGTGTTTGTGAGGAAATGGTCGCGTGACCCCTTCTCATAGGATGAACATGCACATGCTGAGAGGGACGACGAGAAGGTCGTCTCTCGTGTGCTTGGGGAGGCGCAGCAACAAAGCCTCCAGGAGCAGTGCGATGCATATGAACAGAACGTTCAGGGCCAGGTCCAACAAGACCCAAATCCTGATGATGACCCGAGGCGACCTGAGGGTTGCCCCGGAGTGTAGCTCGAGTGGACAAACCACAAGCCTTGGTGCGTGTGTGGGAGGTAGAGGTTTTTCGACCTCCTCATCGGTGTGTTGAGCCGCTCGTTATGAGGACTAGAGGTGGTAGAGAATGAGGGGTTACCTTGTGGTGACCTTCGAGAGCGACGGCTGATGGACCGTCAGTTGCATAAGAGAAAGGGGTGGCTTTGTGGCTGCCCCGAGCAGTGGGACCGGCAAGTGATTTGCCGATAGCAGAGTGCATGTGGTGTGCAGCTGTTAATGCGCCACCAATGCAAGGAGTGTCGGCAGAGAGTCCGCCAATGCTGGACAATGGGGAGCAAGGGATCTTCACATCCCTTCTCGCCTCAATTCGGGTAAGAACCTGAGAGCAGGACACCGAGTCGATGCTAAAAAAAAAGGTCAGGAACAAAGCTCATGGAGCTTGATCCCCAAGGGGATTCACAAGTACGGGGATCATGAAATCCCCGACTCGGATAAAGGGGTTAGTCAACCTCGAAATCATGCGTGTGTGCAGAAAGCAGGAAGAATAAAAGGAAAATCAAGCGAGAACGATCCGACGTTGGGGTAGCGTATCCCCAGTGGAGTCGCCAAGCTGGTCGGGTGCCTCGATCTCACCCCCCGGTCAAGATGACCTTGAGGCCGGGCCATGGGTTCGCAATGAGCCCGAGATCGGAGACCACTCTCTCGGGAACGTCATGAAGGAGGACGCAATCAGGGTACCAACTAGGGAGAGAGGAATTGAAGGTCGTGAGTGGGATTAACCTCACATGGGTTTGTGATACGCTTGGGTAAGCTCGCGTGGGTGTCCTCTTAGATCACGAAGACAGCCCCCCAAGTTTGAGACTGGTTCAAGCTTGCCTCCCTGAGCTCCTTTCTTCCTTCCTGCGACCACACACACATAAGAATATCCAGACAAGTGGGTCAAGGGACCTCGACTTGTCTTGGTGCGGGTTTGTTTGCCTCTCTTTGTGAAGAGTAAGCAGGGGAGTAAATGTGGAAGCGTTGATTCTCTCTCTCTCTCCTGTCTCTGCCGGCCATCCGCCATGACGACAATTCCGCAGCACCTGTATCCACAGTCCAAACCACAAGAGTGAATTCCATAAAATTTTCACAACAGTCCTTCTTTCTTTACCAATTCGATTCTTTCATTTCTTTGTAGATGAATATAATCCGCTCCTCTCTCATATCTCTGAAACATTTTACAGGAATTTATCAAAGGGCGATGGCCAAAATCCCACTCCCATAGCCTTTTTTGGAGTCCGAGGTTTGGTGGATGGACCTTCCTCCCAATACGTTTCTTTATTTATCTATCATTTTCTCTCCCTCATTTTTGTTTTTCAGTTTCTGGTTTGGACTCATGTTACTAAAATCTTCGCCCTTTTTCTGCAGTCCACAATCGGGGCGGCGAGGAGTCAGATCCAGGGTGGAACCTATGGGAGCCGAGAAAGAAGAAGCTCAAGGAGCTGGATTTGATAGAGAATTCCCAGATCTCTTCTATTGATTTTTTGCAGACCCATCAAGTAGGCGCGGTATCTGTGGGCCTGGGCCTTTCCCTTAATGACAAGAGGTTGGCTTCCTCTGGTGATTCCACTTCCTCCTCCTCTCTTCTTATTGACAAAGAGTTCTGTCGTGAGTTGCAGAGGCAGGAAGCTGATATCAATCAGTTCCTCAAGGTTCAGGTAATTTTCTTTGTTTTTCTTTTCCCTTCTTGGGATAGATTAGGTTTATAGTTTTTTCTCTTTGACATCTGGGTTCTTGTCTTGGATATCTTCTCTTTTCTTTTACCTTTGATTTACCTGTAAAAAACTGTATTTTCCCTTCACAATCTATGATTTGTGATTTTTTTTCTTAATATATGAAATATTTTTTGGGTAGTATGTGTATATGATATCAAAACAAATAGGGCCTTGGGATGGCTGTCCGAAATATTGTGCAACCATAAAGATAAAAGCAAGCATGTACAACCATAGTTGTTCTGTTTAGTAATTTTTTGGCTGTACTAAAGTTGTTCCAAGCACCTCTATTTTGCTGTAACATAACTCTAAATACGGCTTTCCTCCATATCTATCCTAGATTTTAACTGATGCTAGACAAGGAAAAGCGAGACAAAGCAAGTTGATACCAAATTGGGGAAGATACAAACGCAATATTGTCGCACAGTGAAGGCAATGAATCTGTTTTCGGTAGTTTTGGTATAAGGACTTACACAGACAAAGGACTTCTACTGCTGATAGAAAATTGATAATAAGTTCTATTGCAGTGGGCTCTTCTAGACGCTCTTGATTAATTAATATTCTGTCCTTGTATAGGCGAATAAATCTCTGTTCAGTAAAATTATATTTTTTGGAAATAATTGGATAGATCATCCTCCCAATTAGCACACTAATAATTCATTTAGGAAATCCCTGGTTATTTTATTTGCATATAAATGTGTTAGATTTCCTAAACAAAATTAAATCATCAAGGATTTCTTGCTAAACTGAGCAGACTCTTATTTTTGTCTTTAAAATAACCATCTTAGATTACTAACTCTGTTTGATGATGTAAGGAAGAAATCTAATGATGGATAATTCGCATTTTTTTAAATACCAACCAATAGGGAGAACCATCCTTATTTTCGACAGAATATTTGCTTGGCATTTGGGGTATCAATTGGAAAATTTGACCATTCTTCTACTTTTTGGATAGTCCTCATCATTTTCGTTTCTCTGGTCTGAGCTTTTGGAAGATCAAGATTTTTTCTTGGAAGTTTTTCTATCATAAATTGGTACAAGGAAAGAAAAAATTGCGCCCGTGCATGTCTTTGTAACTTTGGGCTACTAATATGCTTCTTTTTCCTTAAACTAGCTAAATTGACAGTGTGTTCTTAGGATAAATTTTTCCTCATGCAAACTGTGAAGAAATTTTTCCAGTCCTCCCACTGCTGCCAATATGTCTTTTTCCGCCACCGGCCTATAGTTTAATTTAACTCTCTCTTCTAAATTGGCCACTCATGCTCCCTAAATTGGCCACTTCATCAGGGATTTTTTCAGTCTGTTGAAATATTTGCGACTGCATTATTATTTTCCTTTGGAAATATATATTCTAAGCATGTCAACAACATTTATAGTGAAACTTTTCGACCTGTGAAAATGTTTTTAAGTGTTATATGTGTTCTTTCTCACTATCGAAAAATATTAAAAAGTAAATATTTAGCAATAGAATGTACATATGGCTGAAAAGTTGAATCCTTGGCTTCTTGAAATTGAAAATGCGCATTCTTTAATCAAATTGGCATAACTAGCCATTCAATTAGTCTTGGGGTTGATAAAGTTGTTTTATGTATGCTTTCTTAAAGAATTTTGAACTGTTGATGCCTCGATTTGTAGTCATATTTTGAAAATATCCTTTTATCAGTTACTCTTGAATTAACTCGTTTTTGTTAGGGTCCATTTGATATCAACAGTGACATTATTAAGTGGAATATATTTTTATCACAGTTGTAGCTTTTCCTCTTTTTTCTTTGCTGTGATTTCTAACTAGGAAGGAGGCACAAGAGTCGTTTGACTAAGAAGGCTTGATTGTTGGGGTTATGCGGCCATTTAAAGGTCTTTATGAGAGCACATAAAACTATGACTATAGTGATGTAATAACTCCAGTAGGAGTGGGATCCGGAAGGACCAAAGGGTTATGGTTCGGAGGGACTAGACGAAGCTTTTCTGATTTTGTGTCTCAACTAAGCTTTGACGGGTTAGGCTCGGGTTGATGTCTAAACCCTATAGCCCTGGTCATAAGGAACAATCGATAAGGCTTCTGTTATGGGGTCATCCCTTAATGAGGTTGGAGAGATGCCTAAGGTGGTTAGCCAGGGGACTACATGTCGTGCGGACGTTGGTCGGAGAAGACAAGACCCAAAATCCTCATCATTGCCATCACACGGCATGTACACTAGATAGTTGTCTGGGGAGTAGCCCATTGGGGCATGTTGTGTACATTTGTGGAACAGATGTCTCTTGGATTGTATTGGAAGGTCACATGAGATAGTGTGCGAAATGGGGCTTGGACTTGTAGTCAGGGAGGAACTTGTAATCCATGGACTCAGATCGTGTTATCTTCACTTATTGGCTAACTGTGATGGGCCAATTAAGTTAACTTTTCATCAAAAAGAACTTTGATTGGCTAATCATGAACCCTTGTAATGGGTTATGGGTCATGAGTTTCATTGGGTCAATTTGAGAAGTTAACAGTAGTGCACAGTTTCTAAATAGATGGAGTGCCTTGATATATTTGTATAGTGCTAGACGTTATGGATCCAATTCCCATCAAATTTTATATATTATTTAAATTTATGGAACATTATGTATATTTTATTTTATCAAAAAGAATTTTTAGAGTGCTAAAAATTAATTTCTATAAATAAAGACCATTTTAAAAATATTTATTGGATTTAAAAAATTCTTTTATAATTGTTATAATTCATTGGAGAGTGTGGGGTAGCCCATTTGGGATGGGGGCCCACCATGTCGAACTACCTTGATAGGTGCATGGGGCCTTAATGGGCTACAAATGGGTCACATGCGCCATCTCCTTGTGTTTATCTCTCTCTTTGTTGTATTGACTTGTTGGCCAAGTCACTCGGTGGCAAATCAAGTTTTTTGAGAAATTATATTGATTGAGAGAGAATTTTGGTTGATTGAGTTGTTTTTGGTAAGTTGTTCCATCACATGAGATTTTATGACACATATATCTTATTTTCCATATACTAAATAGTTTATGGGAATGAGTTAAGGAAATTGAGGGATAGTAGTTCTAGTACCTTCCCTTTAATATGATGGTTGGTTTAGGGAATCGTTTACTAAGATCTCTTCACCCCATAGGTGTCCAAAATCAATAGTCAAGATTAAGTCGTACTAAGATGGCAAACCCTAGACCCCAAAATTGTAGCCTTGTATTAAAAATGCTCTTTATGTATAGAGCTATGGATCTCTCTCTCTCTCCTCTCTCTAAGTGACATGCCACTCTCTCTCATCTCATTGTAAGTTTGAATTAAAAGAGGGAAGAAAACATGGGGGGCAACACCCAAGAGATATTGAAGGGATGGTATACCTCTCTAACATTAGATGTAGAGGATGGCCTCATGGAAAAGCTTGGCTTGTGCTCTGATGATGTTAGGGTTTGCCTAGGCTTCCTAGATTGTTAGACTAGGTTGAGGACCTCAATCTTGTGTGCCATCGATGGAGGAAACCCGGAGTGGGGTGTATCAAATCCTTGGGGTTAACCCTTGGCAAGGTAATTTGGTATTCTAATGGTTCTATGTTTCTTAATTCAATCTCATGTATATGAATGTAAGAATTGAAATGGCATGCAAGTGAAGATCTTAGATTATTAGGGTCTATTTCTGTAAATTAATGTTGTATTTTTGGACAATTACAAATTTTTAATTGTATATACTTAGCTAGATTATATTGTCCACCTTTCATTGATCACCACTGTTTCTACCATTTCTTATTTTTTGTTTTTGTTTTTGTTTTTTTTACTTTTCTTTCTTTGCGTTTCCATTTCCATCTTTTTTTTTAATTATGCCCTATTGTCTTGTAGTAAACTGGAATATTACGAATACTGAGAATGTGGGCTGTTGGGGATTTGCTATCCCATTTTTCTAGAACACAACAACTTTTTAGGTTTCTGTGACTTCTTGTATTGTAGTCAACTATGAATCCATCTTTAACTACATGCCCTTAACTTATTTTATGATGTCATATTTTGCTTGCTCTTTTTCTGTCCTTGAATGAGTTTTGATAATATTTGTAAGGGAGGGATTTTCTTGCATATTTTTTGACCTTAATTTAAATGACGAGGATATTCTTGGTATTGTTTGTTTCTGACTCAATTATAAAAACCAAAATATTCTCATAAACAGGATATGGACTTTGTTGTCCATTGTTACTGTTCCAATTCCTGCTTGGAGTCCTCTATCATCAATTCTAACCAAATTTGCTAGTACGCATTTTTTTTCTTCTTTTTAGGGAAGATCTATGTTAGTTTTCTCCTTCCATTCGTAGTTTCTACAACTTGAGAATGCCTACCCTAATTATCCCATATTCAGAAGTTTATATTAGCTCCGGGTTCCTATTTCTTTCCCATTTATAGCAAATTTAGCTAGCATTAATAAATTTTGGCGAGCGCTTTTTGCTAGGGGTGAGAAGGGTCGGATTAGGGTGGGATCCGACCAGATCTGGATCCGGATCTGAATAATATGCATCGGATCTGGGTTGGATCTGGGTTCAAATCAGATCTTGGATATTCAGATCCGTATCCAGATTATATATATACTATTTTAAAAAAATTATATATAAAATAAAAATTTACTACTTAAAAAAATTGGGTTGGATCCGATCTAGATCCAAGTCGGATCCACTTGCACTTGGATCCAATCCGGATTTCAATTCGGATCTATTTTTTGGACCTGGATCCAAATTTTGGGTAGGGTTTGAAATCCGGGTTTCGGATCCGGATCGGGTCAATTCTCACCCCTACTTTTTGCTAATACCTCTAAATTTCTTTACCATATCTAAATTATTTCTAGCTATTCAACGTGGATATGCTTGTCGCATATTATTTGAAATTTTAGAAAATAAGAAGCTATGGTGTACGAAACTACTAGTGGCTGACCCCAGAGAAAAATGTCAGTAAGTTTGGTCTACCCAAGCTTGAGGATGCTAAAAAAGCAAAAAGAAACTGTTACTGATATGGTAAAAAAAATTTGACCCACCAAAGCTAGATGCTGTTGTGGCCGAGGAAGAAATTGTGTGGCAAGTTAAAATGGCGTCTTGGGCCGATGAAGTATGAGAAGAGGAAAGGAAGAAAAGGTAGAACATTGTGACACTTCATGTTGTTATTATATAGTTGAAGGTATAAGCTCTTCCTCTTCTCTATCTGGCCCTGAGGATGAAATGCTGATATTTTCAGATGAAGAGATTAAAGTCACTAAAGCAAACTAAAGTTTTGAGAGCGATGGCAAAGGTAACTTTTGGAAACTAGTTGATAAATCTGATAAAAAATAACTCAGATCAGGCTTATCAAATAATGAAAATAATCCAAGCAAAAAATTCTTGATTTGTGCCTACTAAAGTTGCTACAAATGTGAAAGAAAATTGGAAAAAGGTTGAACTTTTATTAGATATTGGTGCTAACATAAACTTCTGGCCCATATAATTATGGGATAATTGGGTTAGACATCCTTGAAGAGAATTTGTGAAAGCTATGAATGGTAGGAGAAAACTAACAAAATCTATCCTAGATGTTTTATAAAGAACATATTAGCAAATTTTGTTAGAATTGACGATAGAGGATATCAAATAGGACTAGGAACTATAACAATGGACGAAATATTTCCATATATAGTTTGTGATAGTATTTTGGTATTTAAAATTCAAGGAGAGAATCAATTAAATTAAGAAAAACAATATCCAATGAAGTCCTTCTATTTAAAATATTGTTGAACAATTATTTGAGGATGGAAAAAGAGCAAGAAAATATGAAATAATAAAACAAGTTACGGGCATGTTATAAGAGATGGGTTCTTAGTTTATTGCAATAAAAAAAATATATGAAGAACTAAAAATACTGTGTATAACGCCTCTAATAAAATGGGATAGAGATTCCCCAGTTGTCTGTATTCTCGCAATTCATAGCATAATAGTTAAGAGCAAGCCAATAAGGCATAATAAAGAAGATGAGATGGAAACGAAAACCCAAATAAAAGAACTTGTAGGAAAAGGGTTGTTGAGGCCTGTCAAACAATTCTTATGCATCCTTTGTAGTCATGAATCATTATGGAAAGAAAAGAGTGAAAACTAGGATGATGATAAATTATATTAATCTTAATAATGTGCCGTGTTCCAAAACATGCCGGCCGGCACCTAGGCGGCGGGGAGGTCTAGGCAGCACAGTGCCTAGGAAGCCGCTTAGAACTTGGGCGGCCTAAGTTCAAAAGGGGGCAAATGGTGTCCAGTAACCCTGTTTTAGGTACATATTTTGTATAAACTATGCATATTCATACATTTTTTATAATAAAGAAAAAATACACCAAAAAAACCCCACCTGATGGGTATTTTTTTACCTAATCGGGCGTAGTCCCCAAGGTGCCCACCTAGGGACAGCCCGCCTAGTTGGTCCGCTTAGGTCTAGGCGGTGCCCCCAGGCCTCCCATCCTGTCTAGGCGTTGGGCGGACCACTTTTTGAATAAATGATATTGTGATTGTCGATATTAAATGATCCTTGCCTAATGAAGAGGATTTAATTCAAAGAATAGTTGAGAAAAGAATATTTTTGAAACTTGACTTTAAATCAAGATATCATCAAGTTAAATTTTTTGAAGATGACATTGATAAAACAATTTGCTCAGCCCTAGGACTAATCGAATGGCTGGTCATGCCATTTGGATTAAAAAATGTGCCTTCTCGAATTCAAAGGCAAATGGATTCGAGTTTTTGGACCATATGTATATTTTTTGCTGACTATAAAGATGATACTTTTAATGTTTTTTGATATTGTGTAGGAACATGTACAACACTTAAAATATTTGCACAAGTGGTAAAGGGGCATGGGATTGGCCTCTTTACGTCAAAAGTTTTAGATAGCAATAAATGTTGTTGATTTCCTTGGAGTATATGTTTTTTCAGGAAAATTCATAATGCTACATTTTACATGTGGTAAGGGGGAATGGGATTGGCCTCTGTACGTCAAAAGCTTTAGATAGCTATAAATGCTGTTGACTTTCTTGGAGGATATATTTTTGTAGGAAAAAGCATAATGCGGTGCCATGTTGCTTTAAAAGATTGAAAATTTTCCTCGACCAGCTTTATGGCATACTCCAATGCCAAATATTTCTTGAGTTCCTTACGTATATATTTAGGATCTTATTCCTGTCATCTTAGGAAAGACAAAAATTATCATGAAAAAAGATGAAAAAATTGCCACCATGCATGTTTTCGTGACTTTCGGTTTGCTTATAAGCTTCTCTTTCATTAAAGTAGTTAAAATGATAGAAGTCCGTTCTTAAGATAAAATTGTTGTCCAATCAAACTATGATGATTCTTTCCAGTCCTCTCACGGCTGCAAATATCACTTTTTCTGCAGGTCAATAATTTAACTTATGCTTCCTATATTGGCAACTTGTGTAACCGCAGATGTTTTCTTCTTTCCCAGCTTTGTTTAGTAGCATAACTGCCCATGCATCTACGAAAGTGTCAATACGCGAGACAAGTGGTCCATTCTATATTAGGTTATAGGGGGCAAATTTTGGACTAGCCTTTTCAACTGTTCACATTACCTATAAACCTTCTCAAAGAAAAATGGAAAATGACATGATCGAGTCTGTATCAATTTGACAGCCTTTCGGCGTCTCCTTGACAAAAGACCCTCAGTAAATATTTTACAATAATAATAACAAGAATCGAACGAGATATAAGAAAGCAAATGAGTGAAGGTGAAGAGGAGGGAAGAAGTTTAATCAGGCAGTTAGACTGGCACAATGGCAAGATCGTCACAAAGATTAGTCAGGTACGATAGATAGACGGGCTCGATAATCATACCGGCACGACGGCTAGGCTGCTCATCAGCAAGACTACTTCAGTGGTCAATCTGGCGCAACGGCTGATCTAACACGGCAGTTAAACGAGCTCGATAATTAGACCTGTACGACGGCTAGGCGGCTCGATGTTGAGACTAACATGGTTGCACAAGGCTTAGCCTACCCTCTGATCAAACAAAGAAAAAAAGGGGGAAAAGGAGAATCATGTTCGGTGACATACAGTGCCGTGCAAAACATAATGCCCGGCAGCGTGTGTTGCCACACAGGATAGAAAGAAGGAAGAAAGAAAGGTCTCGCTCGATAGCATTCAATGGCGTGCGAGACAAAAGAAAGAAGGAAAGGAGAGAGTCACGCTCGACAGCATTCACTATCGTACGAGACAGAAAGGTAAGAAAGAGAGGGTCACGCTTGGCAGCACTCACTGCCGTGCGAGACAGAAAAGAGAGAGAAGAAACAGAGGGTTCCACTCGATAGCACTCACTGCCGTGCGAAACAGAAAGGAGAGTAAAGAGAGAGAAGGTCGTGCTTAGCAGTGTTTGCTGCCATGCGAGACTGAGAAGAAAGAGAAAAAAAATTGTGCTCGACAGGTCAAAGCCATGCACGACAAAAAAAGGAAAGAGGCAAGAGAGAAAGGAAAGGAGAGGAGAGGAGAGGAGAGCGAAAAGAGAGAGGAAGAGAGAGAAAGGAAAGAGGAAGATAGAGAAGTAGGAAAGAAAGAGAGAGAAGAGAGAGAAAGAAGAGAGAGGAAGGAGAGTGAGAAAAGAAGAGAGAAAAAAGAAGAGAGAGAAAGAAGATAGATAAAGAAGAGAGAGAAAGAAGAGAAAGAAAGAAGAGAGAGAAAGAAGAGAAAGAAAGAAGAGAGAGAAAGAAGAGAAGTTACAAGAGATCACGCTCGGCAGTGAGCACTGTCGTGCGATACAAAGGAGAGAAAGAAGAAAGAGGGAGAGAAGAGAAAAAAAGGAAATCGCACTCAGCAGTGAGTATTACCGTGTGAGATAAAAGAGAGATAGAGGGAAGAGAGAGAAAGAAGAGAGAAAAGGAGATTGTGCTCGGTAGTGATCACTGCCGTGTGAGACAAAGGAGAGAAAGAAGAAAGAGAGAGAAAGAAGAGAAAGAAAGAAGAGAGAGGAAGAAGAGTGAGAGAAATATGAGAGAGGAAGAAGAGAAAGAAAGAAGAGAGAGAAAGAAGAGAGAAAGATGAGAGAGAAAAGAAGAGAGAGAAAGAAGAGAGAAATATGAGAGAGAAAAGAAGAGAGAAAGAAGACAGAGAGAGAAGAGAGAAGAGAAAGAAGAGAGAGAAGAGAGAGAAAGGAGATCGCGCTCGATAGTGATCACTGCCATATGAGTTAGAGAAGAGAAAGAAGAAAATGAGAGAAAGAAGAGAGAGAAAGAAGAGAAAGGAAGAAGAGAGAAAGAAGAGAGAGAAAGAGCGAAGAGAGAGAAAGGAGATCATGCTTGGCAGTGATCACTGTCGTGTGAGACAGAGGAGAGAAAGAAGAGAGTAAAAGAAAGAAGAGAGAGAAAGAAAAGAGAAAGAAGATAATGAGAGAAGAGGAGAGAGATAGAAGATCATGCTTAGCAGTGATCACTGTCGTGCAAGATAGAGGAGAAAAGAAGAGAGAGAAGAAAGAAGAGAGAGAAGAAGAGAGACAATAGAGATGGAGAGAGAGGAGAGATAAAAGAGAGAGAGAGAGAAAAGAATAGAGAGAGAATAAGAGAAGAGGAGAGAGAAGTATCTAGGTACCGACTTTATTTCTTCTCTCCTCTCTCTCTCTCTCTCTCTCTCTCTCTCTCTCTCCAGGTGTGACCAACGTTCAAGCAAAAATAAATTGTTTATTCATCTTCAAGGGAGTCCTTTACAAGAGATGATACATTCTTTATACAGAATTGGGCCCAAACATGTGTGGACGATTAAAACTTAACCTAATTGATGGAAATTAGGTATTAAAGGAGTCAAAGAAAATCTAAGAAAATGGGGTTGTAAAGACCATAATTTTTTCTTAGCCCAATGACGCGCTTGACGAAGGAGGATGAGACAAAGGCCTAGTGCCATTTGAAGCATCGGCGCGTGTGTTTGAGAACCTAGCGCCAGCTGTGTAAGGAAAACACAGCGCCGACTGTGTAAGGAAGAGGTAGCGCTAGCTATGTATGGAAAACGTAGCGTCAACTGTGTAAGGAAGGTGCAGCGCCGGCCATGTAAAGTGGGGGCCTATCGCCGCCTGTGAATGAAAACCTAGCGTCGGCTGTGAAGTGAAGGGCGTAGTGCCGCCTATGAACCATTGACAGCTGTGTAAAAAACACACTGCCCCGGCTGTGTAAAGGAGACTTATCACCGGCTGTGATTCAGCACCGTCTGTGAAGCAAAGAAAGGCAACGCTGTGCGTGAACTAAGAGCAGCGCTAGGAGTGTCTTGGTCAAACGTACTGCCATCGCCACGCCGTCCGTGTCAGAACCGCATGTCAGAGCCACGTGTGATTATGTCAACCACAGTGTTTTCCAACCACCCTCTCCTTTTTAAGCCTTTTCCTCCCTTGGGCAGCACCATCTCTCCCATTTTCTCAACTTTTCTCTCTCTCTCTTGAAGTTCACTGCTGCCCCTTGGTGATAGCCCACTGGTGGAGCTAAAGAGAGCTCGTGAAGGCCGTGAGTGGGGATTTGAGACACTGTGAGAGTCAAGGTAAGGGTGTTTAGCTTCTATGCATCCATGGTATTGGTAAAGATCAAATATGGAAAATGGATAAGATGATAAAATGAAAAATATGGAGCATGAATGTGTTGACTTGAGGTTGAAATTTTAGATTTGTACTTCTAAATGCCATGACTATTTTAACCACATATATGATCTTGTTATTCATGGAAACTCATGAAATTACTCCCTGTGAGGCTTGTTAACATGAACATGGTTCCGCACCCAAAGTGTACCTTGGCTATGAAATATTAAGTGTTCTTTCAAAGCATGATAACTTGAGAATAATATTTCAAGAACTGTGACTGTTTTTGCATGAAAATGTTCGATGGCCAAATGGCTTTCAAATGGGACCAAATCAGTCGCATTTGAAAGACACATATGCCCACTTCAAGTGTACTCTTTATGCCATCATAAGATTGTGCATAGATTAAAAGATAGAGCCGAAGATGTCGAGTCATGATACTGCTCAGAGTCGTTGCTTATTCCAGCAACTGTGGCCCCCTTTGGGCCGTACTTTTGACTCAGCAAAAGGTGTTAAAAAACCTTTAAATTGCCACCATTGGAAAGGTTTGTGATTGTACTAAGTTGTTTGTTTTGAGGTTTTTGAAATTCCCCACGGATTTTGAACTATGCCTCGAGATGCATGAACATGCCATCACATTGTTGAAGGGAAAACTTTCCATCAACTAATGCTCACCTTGCACTGAGCTATATACCCATCATATAACACCCAAATTCTTTCAAATTATTGTCCTTGTAGTGATCTACGGGGAAGCTCAAAGTTTCATGTTTGAGGCATTCTAAAACTCCCCCTGGATTGGGAGTTACGCCCTTACGAAGAGGGGCATGTCGCTGTTACATGTCACTGCACCAATTTTATATCCATGCGACACTGAGTTATCTTGATATGTGATAAATGTGAATGTCATATGATGAATTTCATGCGAATGCCATAAGGATGTGTGGATGATGCCATATGGATGCACTTTGTGAGAATAAGGTGCCATGAGCATGATATTGATGAAATGAATTCATAATGAATGCTAAATGCTACTGAGAGGACTTATGTGTAAACAACATGTGAAAGCCTATGAAATAAATGTCTTTTTCTAAATGGTATGATGAAATATGATTCATCTGTATGAGACATTGACTGATGTGAATGAATTAAATGCTTGAATGTGATGAACGACCACTGTTTATATTGTTATTGGCAACTACGTGGTGGGACACTCACTGATAGTGGATACAGTTATGATAATGTGATGAATGGCCACTGTTTATATTGATAGTGGCCACTACGCAGTGGGACACTCACCGGTAGTGGATACTGTTATGATACTGTGATGAATGGCCACTACCTATATTGTTATTGGCTACTACGCGGTGGGACACTCACCAGTCGTGAACACTGTTATGATATCGCCTACTACAGATGAGACACCCATCGGTAGTAAGGAAAGTAATGCCGGCATATCCCTTAACCTGTATAATGATAGGAACTGGTTAAAGGAGAGAAGAGAGGGTCGCACTCTAGATTCATGAAATGAAACAAATTGATTGTTACCTTGCAAGGTAAGGGCCTATCGAACCCCCTATGTGCACTGGGGACCATGTGTGTATGTTGAGGGTATTACGAAGTGGATTCACCCACTTTATATTATCCTCCCTCCTGGGAGATAGTAGAGGTTCTAAGCAATGGGATTGGCTTAGCTCGATGGATGGGGCCTTTACTGCGGGAGTAGGTGATTTAGAGAGTGAGTGGGTAATGATTGAATTCTTGAATACGGAATGTTTAGTGTTCCATTGATTTATGTCAATGATTTTACTGTGAATATTGCACTGATTTAGTGATAACTGCCATTTAAATGAAATGCTCATACTCACTATCTTGATCTGATATTCATATATGCTAAACTATGACTTTATATTGATGGATTGAACTACTATCACATATGGGTAAAATTATTATAGATGCATAACACTAGACCTACTTATTGGGTTGTATAGCTCATTACATCATTTCTTGTCTCGTTGTAGATTGATAGTACCAGGTTCAAGGCTTGGGGTTCGTGTTTTGTGGTGGGAAGTAGAAGCTAGATTTCTCGAAGAAGGTGCTTAGATCGTGTTGGGTCTGGGCTGTCTGGCCGTAGGTTTTTGTTCTTTCTTGATATGTATAAAATTGTGTCTAGATGCCCTGAACTGAATGTAATATTTCAGAAAAATTTTATATATGGATTTTTGGTGTTGGGTCTTTTTATGTTCATCTGCTAGTTGAATTATTGTTTTAGTTTTTTTCCATGGTTTGCTCGATTACCAAAAATAAAGGCATTGAGTCCACTCCTTCCTAAATGACAGACGTTACATTGGATCACGAACTTGTGCCCGATCACCCGACATCATGTAAGGTACGGTGGTCCGGGACGGGGTCATGACAGGGGCAAAATGACGATTTTTCCACTACACCAACAATCTGACTAATTTCAAATCAATCCTTGTAATGGCCGTTCAATTGTGCGAACTTTCTACGACCGATTCGAGGATTTTCAGGTCACCATCTAGCCGAAAGATAACCACTTTCTTGATGAGCTAAAAAAGATGATCATTTTGGTACCAATTTTGGGCCATGGATCTGAGTTTCGAACCATGATCAGGACGTGGCAAAAAATGGAAAAATGTACAATTTTGTTTTATGATTAAGCCTGTTTCTTAATGTTTTTCGCTGATTTCTTCATTGTAGCATAACAAGCAAGTTTTCACGATCGTTTTGCAAAAAGAACGACTCGATTTGATGTCTGAAAGACTTTCCAATTTGGAAATGGCCGGAGTTCGGATTCTGGTGGCCGAAATTTCAGCAACTTCAGACTCTTCATGCATCGAATCCGACCATTCATCATGTGCGGTGTTCAGCTTAGATAAAGCCTCTGACATTGTGTTCGTAATGGGTCTGGTTTGAGGTCGATCCGATGCGCGAACGTTGTGATATGGGAGTTTGATCGGAGGGACGCGTGGCTGAAATTTCCTGCAACTTTTGAGTTTTTCCAGCGAACTTCTCTCTCCTATTTCTCTCGGCTTGGGTCATGTCTCCATGTGTGCCACATATCAAATCGATCGAGTGGACGAGACGAACGTGCTCTCAAAATTTGAGCTTGATCTGATCCAGGGTGAAGAAGATATGACCATGTGAAGTTTGCCCCTGGATTGGTGATGCATAGTTTCCATTAATGGAAACTGGTTGGCAGAGGGCGCACCATAATGCTGTACGGCCTACCTATTTTGGGTAATGTGGCCATAACTTCCTCCAGAAACCTCCAAACGCGCCAACAAATGGTATCCAGGGGTTTTCGACAGTTTTGAATCGAATGACGATGGTTAGGAGACCATCAAACTCTCCCATAATGGTGTTGTAGTTCAAAGTCCATTTTTAGCATGATAGAGGCAGGATTTCTTGAACTCTTTTGACGTCTAGACTACTCAAAGCTAGTCGGATTGCGATGAAAGACGAAAAATATTCTTAAGAGACCCTTAACTACGTTCTTACACATTCTTAGGCCATTATGAGACTATTGGAATTTCCACTTCAGATCAATGCTTATTGTCCTACGACTTCCGTAGTCCACCTGCATTTTAGCACCTGCGGACCTAGGATGCGAACTGTTCTCTCCTTATTCGCACTGGGGATACAAGTGATGGAAAATGACCACAGACAACTTGCCCTACTGAATGTTGTGCTTCGAGAGAAGCGAGAAATACAACATTCGAAACAAAATTGTTCCTCCGACTTTAGTTTTCTTCCTGGTCACTAGATAACACTGTTTGAAGACATTTTTTAGCACCTTGGGTCCCCGATGCAGAATAAAAGAGAAGCCGATCATTAAAGCTTTGACTTATAGTGGAATTTTTGACAGTCTCAGAATTGCCCCGGAACGGGTGAGGTTATTCCTACGGACCCCAAGAGGTCACCTGCCAAGTTTCATTGCAATCCGATGTGTCTAAGGTAGTGTAGACAAATAAATAATTTTGGAAAAAAATCAGCCTCTAGCACCCTGAAACTGACCCTATAACTTGAACCCTACTTTCGAAGCATTAAATGGCTATGGGACCCTCGCCATTGGATCTGGCATGGTCAAAAACCCTTAGAGGTCAAGTTTCACCTTAAACAAGCATTCCAAGACAAATTTATGGGCAAAAGATTGAAAAAGGAGAGGCCACACGCTATTCCTGTGCGCCCTCCTTGCACCAATCTCATTTAAAGGAGACTGGTTTTCACAATCATGAATAACAACTTTGAAGACTCATATCTCCCTTGTTTTGAGTCGAATCGACCCCAAATTTTGAGAGTGTGTTCGTCTCTTCAGGACGAGCGTTTTGATATGTGGCACGGCCTGTGACGAAGCCCGAGCAGGGAGAAAAGCTAGAGAGAAATTGGTGATTCAAGAACAAGAGTTGCAGAAAATCAGCAGTAGCGCATCTCGCTCGAGTGCCATATCACAGTGCTCACACACCCGATTGATGCGAAACCAGTTGCATTACGTGTGTAACGTCTGAGCCTACCACTGGTCTAAACCCCGTGCGTGATGAACAGTTAGATTTGCGTATGACAATGTTAAAGATGCTGTAGAACTCCGGCCGTCGGAATTCAAATTCTGGTAAAAAACTTAAAATTATAAAGTCTTTGTTCGGACATGAAATCAAGCTACGTTTGTTGCAACGTGAACGTGATGGAAAGCTCAGTGCAATTCAGCCAAGAAATCAAGGAAATACATCAAGAAACAAGTGCACTATCGCTTGAAAGTTTACAGTTTCGTACAAATTTCAAGTTGCATGATCATGGCTTAAATACGTGATTCATGGCTTGAAGTTAATAGCAAATTGATCGTTATGTCGAGCCCAATGAGAAAGTAATCATCTTTTGGCCATGTGGGCGTCGGAGCAACCTCGAATCATCCTAGGAAAATCGAACACGTTCCATGGTTGCAGCAGGGTCTGTTTTGGAATTTAGTGTATTGTTGAGCAGCGGCAAAACAATAATTTTTGCACCCATTTTTAAATGTTATTTTAATTCGAATAAATTGTACTTTTTAGAAATTAGGGTGAGTTTTGGGCATCCACCCATGTTTTTGGTGCAACTCTATAAATACATGTTATGTCTCATTGTAAAGAACCTTCAACTTGATGAATAAAATTTAGATTTTACATTGAGATTGTGGGCACATTTTGGAGAGAGAGTGAGGAGAGAGAAAAAAGAGCTCGATACCTCAAGGTAATTTTCTCTCTCCTCCTCTTCTTTCTTTCCCTCTCTTCTTTTTTTCTCTTCTTCTTCTTTATTTCTCTCTCTTCTTCTTCTCTTTCTCTCTTCTTCTTTTTTTCTCTCTCCTCTTCTTCTTCTCTCTGTCTCTCTCTTCTGTCATTTTTCCCTCTCATACCTATCTCAATATGCACGGTAGTGAGAAAAGTTGTGCATGCCTACTCTTTCTCTCTCTTCTTTTTCTTTTCTTTTTCTCTCACCCCTTCTTCTTCTCTCAGTCTCTATCTTTTCTTCTCTCTTTCCCTCTATTCATCTGTCTCTCAACATGCATGACAGTAAGTACCGTCGTGCATGTTTCTCTCTTTCCTAATCTTTCCTCTCCTCCTTTCCTTTCTCTCTTCTGCTCTTTTTTATCTCATTCTCTCTCTTTTCTAATCTTCTCTCTCTCTCTCTTTCTCAATCTTCTCTTTCCCCTTTCTTTTTGTCTCTACTTTCCTTTCTTCTTTCTCCCCTTTCCTTCTCTCTCTTCTCTTTTCTTAATCTTTCCTTCCAATCTCTCTACTTTCCTTTCTATCTCTCTCTTGTTTCTTAATCCATCTCTTTCTTTCTTATTGTCTCTCTATACTCTCTCCCTCTCTCTTCTTCTTTTCTTTTCTTCACTCTCTCATATTCTTTCTCTCTATATTCTTTTTGTTCTCTTTCCTTCCTAGTCATGCGTGGCGATACCCATCGCCGAGCATGACATTCTCCTTCTCTTTTGATCTCCTGGAATGAACACAGTGAGCTAGGCCCTAACCTGAGTGGCGGGCCGAGCCTTTTTCTAAGTTCCTCCTTTCCCATGTTGTGCACAGCGATGCTCATCACTGTGCGTGACATTTCTTCTCTTATCCTTTGACAAAGGCATAGAGCCAGGCCCTTGTGGTAGGGTGGGTCGTGTTCGAGTCTCTTCTGACATGCACGACGATTCCTATAACTGAGTGTGTCCCTTTTTTCTCTCTCATGTCTCTTTCTCCCCTGTCATGGACGACAAAACCCATCGCCATCCATGTTCTCTCTTACTCTCTCTCTTATCATAGACGACAGAACCCATCGCCGTCCATGTTTCTTCTCCCCTTGCCTCTTCCTCTCTTCTGCCATGGATGACAGAGCTCATCGCTGTCCATGTTTCTTCGCTCCTTCCACCTTTCTCTCTCATCTGTCATGAATGGTGGAACCCATTACCGTCCATGCTCCTTTCTTCTTTCTCTCTCTTCAGTCATGGATGGTAGAACCCATTGCCGTCCATATTACCTTCCTCCTCTCCGTCCTGCATGAATGGCGATGACCATAGCCGTCCATGACATATATCTCATTTCTTCCTTGATTTTCTTCTCTCTTTCCTCTCCCTTTTCTCTCTCTTCTCATCTTCTTCTTTTCTTCCTCATCTCTCTCTCCTCAGCCCCTACTCTTCTCTTTGTCTCTCATACTTTCTATTCTCTCCCCTCTCCCCCTGCTCTTCTCTTTCTCGTTTAGACTTTATGTTCTCTCCCCTCTCCCATCTTTCCTCTTTATCTCTCCCTCTCTTTTATTCTTTATCTCTCATCTCTTCTCTTCTCTTATCTTCTCTTCTTCTTCTCCTCCCTTCTCTTCTCTTCTTCTTTTCTCTCTTCTCTTCACTTCTTCTTCTCTCTCTTCTGTCTTCTCTCTTAATCTTTCTTTTTCTCTCTCTTTTGTCTTCTCTCTTATCTCTCCACTCTTCCTCCTATTTCTTTTCTTTCTTCCATCTTATCTCTCCTCTCTCTCTTCTCTTCTCTCCTCCTCCTCTCTTCTTCTCTCTTCTCCTCTCTCTCTGCTTTTCTTCCTTCTTCTCTCTCACTAGTCTTCTCTTACTCCTTCCTCTTTTCTCTTTTCTCTCTCTTTCTTCTCTCTCTTCTTTCTTCTTCTTCTCTTGTTTGTCCAAGGGACATGCTTAGTCTCGCACTGTCATGGTAGTCTCATCGTTGAGTAGTTTAGCCATCGTGCTGGTCTGAGTTACCGTGCCCATCTTGCTGCCACGTCAAACTAGCCATCGTGCCAGGCTGGTTGGTGCTGGTTCTGTCATTGAGTAGTTAAGCCATCGTGTTATCTGAGTTACCGTGCTCGTCTTGCTACCACACAAAATCAGTCACTGTCCTGGTCTAGCCACTGTGTCAGTCTAGCCATCCGGTTAAAGTTCTCTTCTCTTTCCCGTTCTATTTCTTCCTTCTTTTCTTTACTTCTTCTTTTGAATGCACACGCTGGTGTGCATTCGCCCAAAGACAAGGTCCCACTTGTCTTGTAAATTAACCATGTGCGTGTGATTGTAGAAACATGAGAGTACATGTCAAGGGAGGCAATTTGGAACCATTGTTGGACATGGGGGCTTTCCACTGTAATCTAAGACGGCCCCCATGTGAGTTAGCCTTGTGAGTCACATACTCAAGTGAGGTGTGTCCCCCCTCACATCAAATTCTTCTCTCACCGGTTGGTGTACCTGCCCTTGCTTCTTAATAAGGTTCTCGAGAGAGCAGTCTCAAGTCTTGGGTTCTCCTTGAAACCCGAGACACGTGCCACCGGGTCATCGCAACACAGGAGCGAGATCGAGGCATTTAACTATCTTGGCGACTCCACTGGGGACACACTACCCCTTCATCGGATTGTCCTTGTTTGGCTAGTCTCTTCTTTTTATTTCTATTTTCACACACCACATGGCTTCAGGGGTATCAAACCCATTTATCCGAATTGGGGACTTTCTGATCTTTGTATTCGTGAGTGCCCCTCGAGTGACAGGTTCCTCAAACTCCGTTCTCGACCTTCCTGCTGAGTGAAGTCCTAGTGTTTAGCTCTTAGGTCTTGACCTAGATAGGTGTGAGAAGGGACTTAAAGGTCCTTAATTCCTCATATCCTAGCTCTGGCGGAACCCCCACCAAAGCACTTTGCATCGGTAGAACATCTGCTACGACTCATAGCATGCGCCCTGTTATTGGCAAGTCTCTGGCCAGTCATACTTTAGAGGTACGCCAAAAGGCTACCCTGTCCTCTTCTGAAAAAGGAAAGAAAGCTGCTGCAACTCCTGTGCGTCGCCTCAAGTCTACCCCCGATGTTCCTGCACCACCTCGGGCTTCTATGCTTAGCAGTTCAACACACCGAGGCAGAGACCCTGGAGCCTCCACCTCGTGAAGACACCCTAAGGCTCATGGGTCATTCATTCGAGCCACACCTCGGAGCAACCCTTGTGTTACCTCAAGTAAGTGTCACGGATCAGGCCTCCTTGGGCCAAAACCTGTATGCATGCATGTGCATCCCATTGCTCAGGGCGATGCTGTTCCTATGCTGACCCAAGCATAAGGAGGACGACCCCCTCGTCCTCTCTATAAGCACACACTTACTCACCCTGTAAGGAGCAGACTCCCACCTGTTCCCTTACAGACACCTGCTCGCAGTTCGAGCCCGGGCTGACCCCCAAGTCACTCGGAATGCTACTTCAAGGGACGCACATGTGCCACCTTCACGGACTGCTCCTTGCTCCCGATTCAGACACTGTCGAGAGCTGGTCCCTTCTCCCTTTGCCCTTTCTCCTCTTGGCAGATGCCTTAAAACATGGTACTCAAAGGTTTTCCCTAAGAGTACCATCTTGAGCCAGCCCCATTAGGTCGGTCATGCATCTGGAGCCCACAGAGGAGCTTGGGGCAGAGGCCTGATGGCAGATGAAGTCTTACAACCCCCGAGGCAGCAGCCCAAGTTGGCCCCTGTTCCTGGTCCACATTCAATGCCTCACCTTATGGACATGACCTTCTCATGCTCTAAAAAGGCGGGCCAACCCCGACCCCAGTCTCAGCTCTGGAGAGTGGTCTATCGCAGCCTCAAGATCAAGCAAGATAGAGGATTGCAGATCCTAACTAAGGTGCCAACCAGGACAGTAGAGGTGATCGACCCTAAGGACCTCCTTCTTGAAAATCCCTTCTACCCTCTTTGAATCATAAAACCTGAAGAGAAGGTGTGAGAATCGTGCACAGTGGCCAGCGTTGTAGAAGATGACTTGACCACCCAGCAGCCACAGACCCAAGACCGTTGAGAACCGATCCTCATGCGATCGGTGTATAAGACTCGAGTTCAGTCGGGGCAAGTTGAGCCCTTGCTAACCGGTCTGCCGCGCATGATCGACCAAACTCGGAAGCCTTCAACTACACCTGAGGCTGACCTCCTCGAAGAAATGGTCAGTGTTATGGTCGTGAACGAACCTAACAACAACTAAGAATGCACGGATAGGTTCGAACACATGGTGTAAGCAATGATGGAGAAGATTGACCGCATGGAAAGCGTGCAGTCCTCAACCAATTTGTCCCATCATGAGGCCAATTTCCATCCCCCGGAAGATGCAGCTCCAAAGCAGACTCCCCCGCCAGCCTCGCAAGATAGTTTCATCCCTTGAATGGTTTCACAAGTAGACATCGATGCCATGATAACCGACAGCTTGAAGAGCAGATAGATCCCAGGAATGCAGGGTACAATGCTTTACCAAAAGCCGTACCCCTCCTACATTGATCATGTTCTGCTTCCCCTGGATTACCTAAAGGGGAAGCTTCCCCATTTCAGTGGTACAACATCCCCGCCCTGCATAACACGCATTTCCAAGTGGCATTTTCAAGCGGCATGTCGAGAGACATCGGCTGATGAAAGACTCCTCCTCTATCAGTTTATTGAAACTCTTGATGGCTCGACCTTTCAGTGGTATGCTCGGCTTCCCCCAAATTCAGTACACACTTGGGAAGAGATGAAACAACTGTTCACCAATGCTTCTATGAGGTTCAGAGAGACGTTCAAACCATTGAGCTTGTCACCCTAACCCAAGAGCCGGACAAGACTGTGGACCAATTCATAGCCAGATAGAGGGATTTGACAGCTTACCGCACCAATCCTATGTCAGAGAAAGAAGCAGTCTATACCTATATATGAAACATGCGACTTGAGATTGCCCTACATGTTGAAGCCTCCAATTCGACCTCCATGTCAGAGCTGATATCTAAGTCAGTACGCATAGAGAGCCTGTCACGCCACCATGGCAGGTCACGTCAATAGTCTTCGAGCTCGGGAAACAGCCGGGACAATGGTAATTCTTGGACCAACGCTCGGGGCAATCAGCAGAAAGGGGTAATCAGTGTGCTCGTCACCGTTAGTGATCGGAAGAAGGCTGCCCCTCAAACTTTGGACCTCTCCAAAGGGGTAGGCACAACAAAGATGCAGACAGCCCCTCAGGGACGTAAGCAACAATAGTCATACAACTGGGTACCCCACCTGCAAATCTTAATCGAAACAACTATTGGGCCAAGCATAAGAACAAGGTCTATCCTTTCGAAAAGGAATGGGTTCCCGCACTACTCCCACTATTGCTGGAGAAGAGTATGATTGAGCTGCCTGGGATCATGTTTCCTGATCAAGCTGGTCTCTATACGCATTCAAACTACTATGCTTATCATCGGAGGATAAACCAACCCACAGAGGAATGCTACACACTCAAAGACTACATCGAAGATTTGATCCAAAAAGGTCAGATAACGCTCAAAGAACTTAAGAAGGCATTCGAGGCAGCGGAGGCCTCCCACACAGTGATAGTACAAGAGGAAGATGAAGGCCTGTGCTCTTTCAATGAGCTGCCATCAAATCTCCTTCAGGGTCTATTCAGTATGATGCTCCAACAAGGACTCCGGTGAGGCAGCCCAGGCTCCTTGCTCTGGGAGCTGAGAATCACTGGTACCCGTACCATTAGATATGAGGCCACGAGCTGAGCGAATGCTATCGGTTCAAAGTCATGGTTGCGAAGAAAGTGCTGAGAGGTCACATTGCTTACGCCGTTATAGAAGAACACCCGCAAGTTAGTACTCCCATCCAAGAGAGTGTTTCGGTGCAAGATTGCCGTGATGATGCCTCCGATCCCATTGAACCCTCGACTTCCTAGCCATGGATAGTCTATCACGGGTGGAGTAGACTCAAGTCCTTAAAGCGATTGGCAATTCGTCAAGATAGGGCTGCTTACAAACCTAGAAAGATGGATCAAGCACATCCAAATGGATTCAGGAGGAGACGGGCGCCAAGGGCTTCTCACAAGAAGAACAAGATTCCTCTACCACCTGTCGACCAAGAATTTCACAAGCCTCTTCCTCCATTGCCGACCTAACAGGACTTCATCCCCGACGCTATCGTCCTTACTCCCTCATCTCATCAAGAGGACATCCCTGGGCCATCTTTTACTCGGGGCACGTTCAATGAGGGTGATGACATTAAAAGCACCCCCCAACGGTCTACACAGGGGAAAGGCCCCCTGCGCACATCCAACTCCGATGATGATGTAAAAAGCTACCTAGATCGGTCCAGTCTGAGGGACGACCCTAAAAGCTCCTTACCTACTAACCCCTCTTCTTCTTCTTCTCCTTCCTCTTCTATATGTATTGCAGGTACAACCTAGAAATGTATAGACTTTGAGGCTCTTGACAGAGAACTCAAGGGAACTAATATTAGCAAGTCACACCAGAGGCGCCTGAGAAAGACTCTTGCCCAAGCGACTGGATTCTTAACTATTGCTGACACCCTGGCGGCCCGAGCCACAGCAGAGCCATCTTCTTCCTCTAAGAAGCACAAGAGGTTTAAGCCGAAGAAACCCTGGTGGCCCCTGAGCCCAACTTTGAGCAGGGGTAGAGGGAATCAAGAGAACAGAGCCTGTATTCTCAAGAGGCTTGTCATTTGGTACAGATCTCAGAAGCATCGCCCAGCACAGGGCAAATGAGCCTGAGATCAGGGAAGACGCTGCAACCTCCACTTCAGAGGCCAAAGGTTCTGAAATTTCTTGGTCCACGACTCCTTCCTTGCCCAAATACCCTAGAAAATCCACCCATCCTCAAGTTCCTTGAGATACCTCTGGTCCCATACATCCAAAATCTTCCTTCCCAATCCACCCAAACCTCCCAAGCCATGCTGGCTGCAAAGCGAAGTTGGCCAGCATCCCCAAAAAAGTCTCCTTCATCTAAGCCTGACCCTCGACCTACCATATTACTTAGACTCATGGTGGATACAAGGGAACATCGAGAAGGTCCTCATGAGGCAGTGACTCTCTAGACAATCACCGATTTGCAACCATCCCAGGTACCTTAGAGTGAATTCCCTCGACCGGATACATTGGCCCTGCTCGAAGTTGATCCTTTCATCGGCAAACAAGTTGAGGATGCAAAATCCATGTTCCATATAAAAGCCTAGCCAGAAGAAGAAATATCAGGAGTATGGGTGTCTTCTCTAGAGGAGAACGAGAAGCCCTCTGTAGCCATTGATGATGAGTTGTAGGAGGCCCCAAAAGAATGGTAAGACGGTGGTTAAGCCACAACCGATGAACTCGAGGAGATTAATCAAGGGGATGAAGCCGACCCCAGGTCCAATTTCATCTCGACAAATATGTTGTCAGAGGAAAAAGAGAATCTTACTGCCTCCTTGCAAGCAAACCAGGACGTCTTTGCCTGACATTACCATGAGATGCCTGGTTTAGATCCTCAAGTCGTAGTCATCGTCTTGGCATTGATCCATCCGCCAAGCTTGTCAAGCAGAAATCAAGAAGGTTCAGGCTTGATTTTGAAATGCAGATTGATGCTGAGGTGAGTAAACTCAAGCAAGTAGGCTTCATTCGTGAAGTCAAGTGCTCAAAGTGGCTGGCAAATGTTGTACCAGACAAGAAGAAAAATGGCCAAATTAGGGTTTGCATTGACTTCCGTGACTAGAATGCTGCTTTCCTAAAGGATGACTTCCCTTTACCGTTTACAGAGATGCTCATTGACTCCACAACTAACTGCCAGATCTTCTCCTTCATGGATTGATACTCCGTGTCACGACCCCCCCCTGACCCCTACCAAAGGGTGACAGAGCGCGGGATCACGACTAGAGGTGTCGCGAACGTCACTAGGGTGGGAGTGGCCCAACACATCTGATAGGTGGAATCAGAAGTAAACCACGAAAGAAAAATTTAAAATCCCACCAGAAACATAACAAAATTAGGGTGAATGAAAACCATTCATATGCATATGCATTCTCCAAAAGTCATAAACAATATCCAGAATAATACAATTCATCCAAGGCACTACAGGCTTGGACAAAAAATACATAACTTCATAAAACAACAACTGCAAGGTCGATGACTAAGAAACACCTACACAAGAACTATACAAGAATAGAGATCCACTCATCGAGCGCGGGTTTTCAGTCCACCAAACACGATCACCTCCCGCCGCTGTCGACCTGCAGCAGTCAATCTACATTAATGGAAGCAAAGGAATGAGCTAAAAACCCCAGTAAGTAGATCACTACATCATGCTTTCTTGTCTATACACATAATGTCACAACAATGCCCAAGGCTCTATGCCGTACTCATAAAATAGAAGTCATGCATCACAATTATATCACCAATATAGAGTGATGCTTTTCATGGTAGAGCAGACACAATATAAGATATCAGATAACACATACACTAGTAATCTCTTAGATTCAATAAATCAACACAATCAAGAGAGCATAACAAGATCAACAGACAATAACCCACTCTCTAGCCCTATCCATCAAGCTAACCATAGAATCTCAGATCGATATACGCAAAGCATGGCGGACAGTCACATATCACTTCTGGCACACCTCACAAGTATTGATCACATAGTCAGGCTCTGTAATACTCTCAAATCAGAACCTCACTAATATCAATCAGTCACATATCTTAGGTAATGCAATATGCTCAAAGCGTGCCGAGAAGTCACACATAGCTTATCACCTCATGCGCACCTCATGAGAAGTCACATGTCCCAGGCAATACGCGCACAAAGCATGAAATTCCCATAACCCTAGAAATGTCACCATGTCACAGCTGGCCGTGCAATACGCTCAAAGTACGCCAATATCTTAGTATGCTGGCACCATCATTCACATAGTAGGTGCCCATTCACATATCACATAGTCAACATGGAACCATCATTCACACAGTATGTGCCCATTCACATATCACATAATCAACATGGCACCGTCATTCACAAAGCAGGTGCCGTTTCACATATCACATAAGCCGCATATCTCATCTCATAAGCACTCACTGATTCAGAGCATTCATGGTGTCATAAAAGATATACATAGCCCCTGATTCATCAGGAATCTCAACTTAGTCACAACATGACAATAGAAGTAAACACAACTATGTCTCACCCAAAGGTGGTATAAAGTCAATTGATAGCCATTTGATCAGCAACACTTAGGCACAACATAGACGACAATTCTGAAGTTTTCTGCATTTTACTAACAGTGATCTGCCCCTCTTAATTGAGGCATAACTTCTAATCTAGAGGGAATATCAAGATGATTCAAACATGAAACTTTAAGCACACATACAAATATTTCTAATGGCTGTGGTTTGGGAGCATTTGGACTCCATTTGGCCAGCCAAAACCCATGGCAACAGAGGTCACAGTTCTGAAATTCAGTGAATCTGCTAATCAGTGACACGCCTCTACAATTTAGATTATAAATTCCCAATTATACATACTTAGATTAGTTTAAAGCATAAAAATCACATTAGACTCATGTATCTTTCAAATGGATGCTATTTTGACTTCAATAGGTTAGGAAAAATGTTAGTGCAACAGGAGCAATGTTCCTGAAAATTATCATAGTATGCTAACAGTCATATACATGAACAAATCGAGGCATATCTTCGAAATTATCAAGAAGCTCAACTGGAAATAGGATAAAACTTAAAGTAGACTCAGATATCTTTCAAATGGAGGTAGTTTAAGGCAAATACGAGATTATTTGATAGGTCAACAGTCATAAGAACCTCAATTCTTCCTAGAATTTTACAGTCCAGCCATAACACACATCCAAAATCACAATATAAGTTCTAAACTACACAAGATAACCACATGAAACCAATTCTAGCTTAAACTAGACTCATAAGAGCATCAATCCACCAATTTTTGTCTCAAAAGAAATTATAATAGTGCGTAGCATATCAAACAAACAAGACCCACATCCTGGAAAACAGAGCACAACACATGCATACAATCCTATTCATTCGCACAATTTCCATACAATCTCATGTCTAATCTCATAATTAAATTCAAGCTTCATTCATGCCTAAATCATGCTTCATACATGCTTATATTCATGCTTCATACTTACATAGTTCATACATCATTCATGCTTCAATTCATGCTTCATACTATACTATCGCCGCATGTCTCACACCATCGCCGCACGCCTCACACCATCGCCACACACACTTTGCCTCACGGCGTTACCCCCTCTATTTTACAGACGGTGATAGCACATTTCACGTGCGGCGATGCGCTCTTTACTGCCGCGTTCTCTTATCACCACATGCGCTTCTAGCCTTGCTCCCTCTTAATCCCGCCATGCACTCTAACTAGCCAAGATTAATTTGGGTCGTCACACTTTGGGTACAATCAAATATGGTTGGCGCCAGAAGATGAGGAAGCCACCGCATTCTTGACTCCAAAAGGGGTGTTCTACTACACGATGATGCTTTTCAGGTTGAAGAATGCTGGAGGTATGTATCAGAGAGCAATGACGACCATCTTCAAGGACATGATGCACAAATAGGTGGAATGTTATGCGGATGACTTGGTGGTCAAGTCCGAAAGGAAAGATGCTCATATGTGAGACCTTGAAAAGGTGTTCGACTGGTTACGCCTTCATCAGCTCAAGATGAACTCGCTAAAGTGCGCTTTTGACGTGTGTTCAGGAAAGTTCTTGGGGTTCATTGTTAGACACTGAGGGCTGGAAATTGAGTGAGTCAAGATCAAGGCAATCCAGGAAATGCTGCCACCAACTACATTGTGAGAGCTGCAGTCCCTTCAAGGGCAGCTGGTTTATATCTGCAGGTTCATCTCGAACCTCTCAGGTCATTGTAAGCCTTGTACACACCTGTTAAAGGAGGACACTCGTTCATCTGGGATGAAGCACGTCAGGCGATGCTTGATAACATCTAGCAATATTTACTCAATCCTCTAGTGCTTTCTACACCGCTGTTGGGAAAACCTCTCATACTGTATGTGATCGCTCTTAACGAGTCACTCAGGGCACTATCCGCGCTATACTATCTCAATCGCATGATGCAAGAGGCTGAGAAGAATTATCCCCCTCTCGAGACGATGAACTTGGCCTTAATCTTTGCGGTACAAAGGCTCCATCATTACTTGCTCGGTCATGAAGTAAAGCTCATATCAAAAGCAGACCCTGTAAAGTTTCTCATGACATGCTCATTCTTGTCAGAACGCCTTGCTAAGTGGGCATTATTGCTAATGGAATTCAACATCACATATAAACCACAAAAGGCCGTCAAGGGTCAAGCTTTGGTTGATTTTCTCGCAGTACATCCAGTACCAACAGAATCTCCTTTGTCAAGCGACCTCCTTGACGAAGAAGTACTCTGCATTGAACTTGCTCACGCATGGGAGATGTACTTCAACGAAGCCTTTTCATCCGATCGAGAGGTGTCGAAGTGGTATTCCTAACTCTGAAAGGAGGGGTACTTCCTCTATCCTTCTCTCTCACCGAAGCTGGTTCTCATAGCAAGGCAGAGTATCAAGCCCTTATAATTGTGTTGGATATCTCCTTGGATCTAGATTTGGAGCAGCTCGGTATCTACGACGACTATGAGTTGGTGATACAGCAGCTCAAGGGGATATATGACGTGAGAAAGGACACTCTTAAGTCCTATCATGATACAGCAAAATCATATATGGCTCAATTTGATGATGTGTCCTTAAGTCATATCTCCAAGAGCTTAAACTCGCAGGCTGATGCACTCGCAAAGCTCGGAGGTACCATTCAAATGTCCTTACCAGGGCCCATGCCCGTTTGGGTAGCAGAGTGGAGACACATTGAATTGAGAACCGAAGTGGACGTCGATGATGAGAGAATTCTCTTCCTCGAGTGCCCACCTTATCCATTCGAGGCACTTTTATCAGCCAAAGAACTTATTAAGGCCAAGCAGGAAATGGCACAGAGTCAAGGAGCTGACGTTCAAAAACATGAACCGGAGTTCTTCGACCCAATATATGCAGAAATTGAGCACGTGGAAGATTAGAGAGAGCCCATCATTAACTTTATAAAGAACGGTAGACTGCTTGAAGATCATGCTGAGCGTAATAATGTCCGCCGAATGTCTACCAAGTACACCCTCCTTGAAGGAGATGCTCTCTTCAAGTGGTCTTTGGACAATATTCTTCTCAGATGTGTAGAAGCACAAGTGGAAAATAAGGTGTTGGAAGAAGTACACTCAGGCATTTGTGGATTGCATCAGTCCGGCTGCTGATTCCTTAAACTACGCCAAGAGGTGCCAGGTGTGCCAAATGCACTCGAGCCTTATTCATTAGTCTCGGGAGCCCCTACAGCCTACAGTGGCATCATGGCCCTTTTCACAATGGGGTATGGACATTGTAGGACCTATCGACCCTCTTTTTGCAATGGGTCATGTCTTTATTCTAGCAGCAATGAACTATTTCTCCAAGTGGGTTGAAGTGGTCCCCCTCAAGCAAGTTCTTGGGGTTACAGTGGCCAACTTCGTGCATCATCACATCATATACCGGTTTGGGGTGCGTGATCGGATTATATTTGACAATGGCCCTCACTTCAGATGTCATCACATTAATCTCTTGGTTAACCAGTTCGGTTTCGAGTGGAAGTACTCAAGTATGTACCATCCTCTGGAGAACGTCTTAGCTGAGGCTTTCAATAAGACCCTGTGTATCATTTTAAGGAAGTCAGTATCAAAGACGAAGAATAACTGGCATGAGAAGCTTCCTGAAGTGCTATGGGCTTGTTGCACCACCACATGAAATGCCACCGATTCCACTCCTTATTCCCTGGCCTATGGGGGTGAAGCAGTCTTGTCACTTGAGATTCAAGTCCCCTCGCTGTGTGTCGCCATACATCAAGGACTAACCGAAGATGAGAGAGTCAAGCTTCGTTATCAAGAGTTGGATGAAATTGACGAAAAGAGGTTGAAAGCTCAACAGAACATCGAACTCAACGGGGGGAGAATGAAGAGGGCCTTTGACAATTCAGTCAAGGTCCACTCATTCGGTCGTGGGGATCTGGTTCTAGCTGTCAAAAGGCTGATCGTTATGCATGGGCAGTGCAAAGGAAAGTTTGAACCTAAGTGGGAATGCCCTTTTATAGTCAAGAAAGTCTTGCCAAATGGGGCATACATACTGACACATTCTGATGGAGAAGAGGCGACGCCCCCCATCAATGGGCTATACCTAAAGAAGTACTATCCTTGATACGCGCTCAAAAGACTCAACATGCAACAAAAAATAGTTAAGGATAAAAGAAATGAAAAGACGATAAAAAGAAAACAAGCAAGACAATTCAGAAAAGCTTAACTCTTTTTATTGAAGAAGTTACAAGTTACATTCAGAAACCCATTATTAGGGAGGTTATAAGAATATATTATCAAAGGTCTCTCTTGCTTCAAAGGAAAGAGAACAGTTCGAGTGTTGCTATTGCTTCAAAGGAAAAGAGAGACGTTGAACCTCAGCGCTGCTCTTACATCCGAGGAGAAGAGGATGGTTACTGGCAAAAAGTTGCACTCGCATCCAGAGAAGGTGGAAGTGCTTTGGATAGAATATAACTTCCTTGAAAAGGAGCTGGCCTATGATGGAGAGCATACCCTGTTCACAGTGAAGGCCCTTCCACAAAGCAACATGGAGCTCACAGTTCTGCTGAAGGAACTGACTTTCAATAGATTTCATGAGCCAGGCCTTGTCATGGGTCATCACCCTTCACTGACCCAAATCATCGTCGTGCGTGATCATTGCCAAACATAACTTAGCGCCGTGCATGAACAATGATGAGTGTAGCTTGCCACTGTTCATGAAAGGATCACCGGGTGAGCAGCTCATGTCGTGCACGACTAACGCCACGCTCGTCGTGTTGCCGACCATGCGCTACTAACGCCATGCGTGACTATTGCCACCTGTGACTAACGGAGAGCGAAGAGGTTTCAACGTGCACGACTATTGCTGCGCATTCCGACAACTATCTAGCTATCCACTACCTTTTAGCTCATTGTACTCCTTCGGTTACTGGTGTCCCTTTAGCTGTCGGTGACCTTTCAATTCCCTGAGTAAACCCTGGAGGCTTGACAAAATCCACCGGCAGACCTCTGTCCCTTTCTCTCTCTTTCTTAGCACATAGTATCCCGCCAGAATACTTACAATATCCCTATGGGCTCCAGTGGCCGACCTCAAAACAAGTGACCCAACACTTGAACTCCCTAATCTCGTCGAAATGCCAGCAAAAACCTCTTTCTCTCTCTAACACTGTTAAAAGGGGGTCATTGTTTTGCCAAGGTAAAACGGTGATATATAGATGATGTTCCCTTAAATGCCCCTTACAAGGGGTGAATACCAGACAAGTCCTTAAAGACCAAACGACGATGGGCCAGATTGGGTCGGGCACAGGCTTGAAGCCTGAACTCAGGTCACCGCCACTCATGTAGCGCTGAGCATCAAGCGTCAAATGGACCAAGACCGAGTCAGGCCCAGGCCCAAGGCCTAAACTCTGACTAACGTCGTGTATGCAACTTATGCTAGCGCTGTGCATGTCACTGTCACCCATGCTGGCGCCAATCGTGCAACTATGACTCAGGCTAGCACCGACGTTTTACTATCGCCCATGCTCGTGCCGTGTGTGTCACTGTCACACATGCTAGAACCGTTCGTGCAATTGTCCTCCAGGCTAGTGTCGAGAGTGTTATTGCCACCCATGTTAGCACTATGCGTGTCTAAGCCTGGCCACTACCGTGAGTGTTTTGTCACTACCCCGCAGGGGAGTTAGAGCTGTGTCATGGCCTGTCATCCTCTCGAAAGCTACAAGCATGCCACAACCCTTCATCCTCAGGGAGTCCTATTCCCCATGGAGTCTCATCCCTCTCACCCAACCGTGGTTTAGATGCACGATCGTAAACTGCATGGTCCAAACTATACGACATTAAACTGTAGCGGAGGTCTAGTTGCATGACCTTAAACTGCATGGTCCTTGCTGCATGAGCCTAAACTGGATAGCCACAGTCCAAGCTACATGACACCAAAACGTACACGTCCCGGCCGGATGACGTTAAAATTTTTTGGCCAGGTCCCGGAAGCTAACCTTAAACATGCCCCCACACACGCACACATGCCCTTTACATGCGTCTTCACGTATGCCTTCCCTAACCAACCCGTCCGCATGCACGTGCCCCTTCATTACCTCCCTAATGAGTCCATTTCAATCATTGCCATCCACAATCCCCCAATGAGTCTTACCCATGCTCACAAAACAACAGCGAGTCATTACGTCATCCACACTCACCGTCGGCTAGTGGGTCACCACTATCCACCTTCCATACCAACTTCATCCATCCTTCATAGGTAGCTTTGTGCCATCTCCTTAACTAAGTCAAACCACCACCGTACTCACTCCATGGCCTCCACAGACTGGCATCAATCTCCGCCACGCTCCACGAAATATGACCTTAAACTGTAGTGCACGTTCTGGCCGCACGATGTTAAATTGCTTCTCACAGGTCTCGGAGGCATGACCTTAAACCTACCCTCACAAAAAAAAAGAGAAGAAAAAAAAAACAAAAAAAGAGAGGGGAAGAATGGGCAAGGTATAAACCTGAATAAGGGAATGCCATGATAAAAAATGACGGACGAGCATGGTCATGAAACCAGGAATAAGAGAGTTCCGTGAAAATAAAAACCCAGGCATGGTGAGAACCTGAAAGGGCACCGTGAGTAAAAATGGAAAAGAAAAGGGTGGGCGTGGCCGTAAGGTCATGAGTAAAAAAGCCCCAAATAGAAAGGGGTTTGGTGAAATCCGTATCTACGGCTCCACTTCCCAAGTCCAAGTGAAAACCTGCAAAGGGCGTTGGACCAAGAGAGCAAGTTGATGCAGCACTCGCCTCCGTAGGCGGCTTCAGCCAGCACTCCAAAAGAAAAGTCCTTGATACTAGAATCCCCTAACGTCGGGACCTTAAAAGAAGAGCCCTCTTCATTAAAATATTGTCCGATAGGGTGAGCAGACTTTAAAAGCATCCCTCATCATAAAAAATATCATCCAACAGGGTGAGCAGACTTAAAAAAAATCCCTCAACATCCTCCTTTTTCTCTCTCCTTTTCTCTCTTATGTCTTTCTCTTTCCTTCCCTATTTCTTCCTCTCTCTATCTCTTTCTTTCCCTGTCTATCTTTCTTTTCTCTCTCTTGACATGCATGGTAGTGGTAGCACCGTGCATGCCTCTCTTTATTTCTTTCGCTCTCTTTTTTCTCTCTTAACGTGCACGGTAGTGGCAGCGCCATGCATGCCTCTCTTTCTCTCCTCCTCTTTCTCTCTTCTTCTCTCTTGACATACACGATAGTGGCAATGCCGTGCATGCCTCTCTTTCTCTGTTCTTCTCTTCTCCCTTTTGACATGCATGGTAGTGGCAGCGCTGTGCATGCCCCTCTTTCTCTTCTTCTCTTCTTCACTCTCCTGACTGCACGGTAGTGGCAGTGCCGTGCATTCCTCTCTTTGTCTCTTTCTCTCTCCTTTTTATCTCTTCATCTATCTCTCTCTTTTCTTCTACCTCGTCTCTTTCTCCCTTCTTTTGTGTTGGGTGAACACGAAGCCCAGTCAACATCCCTCTTCGGTGCTGGTTGAACATGTAGCCCAGTCAACATCCTTCATGTAGACCAGTCAACATCTCTCTTCGGTGCTGGGTGAGCACGTAGCCGAATCAACATCCTTCTTCAGTGCTGGGTGAACACGTAGCCTAGTCAAGATCCCTCTTCGGTGCTGGGTGAACACATAGCCCTTCAACATCCTTCTTCAGTCATGGGTGAACACGTAGCTCAATCAACATCCCTCTTCAGTGCTGGGTGAACACGTAGCCCATTCAACATCCTTCTTCGGTGTTGGGTGAGCACGTAGCCCAGTCAACATCCTTCTTCGGTCTTAGGTGAACATGTAGCCCAATCGACATCCCTTCTTCAATGCTGGGTGCACACGTAGCCCAGTCGACATCCCTTCTTCAGTGCTGGGTGAGCACGTAGCTCAGTCAACATCCGTTCTTCAGTGCTAGGTGAACACGTAGCCCAGTCGACATCCCTTCTTCAGTGCTGGGTGAACACGTAGCCCAATCAACATCCCTTCTTCAGTGTTAGGAGAACATGTAGCCCATTCGATATCCCTTCTTCAGTACTAGTGAACACGTAGCCCAGTCGACATCCCTTCTTTAGTGCTGGGTGAACATGCAGCTCAGTCAACATCCTTCTTTAATGCTAGGGTGAACACGTAGCCGAGTCGACATCTCTTCTTTAGAGCAGGATGAACATGTTGCCTAGTCATTGTCACAAGGTCGTCACAGGTACCATTCAACAGAGTGAGGACTTTAAAAACTAATCCCTTCAAATCACAAACAGACCCTTAAGGGTGAGGACTTCGATAAGATCTCTCAAAAGTCTCTTCTCCCCTAAAGTCTGCACGAATGAATCTGAGAAAAATGCATCCAAACATCTGAATATCCTAATTACAACATTGTGTGGATATCTCCTTGATGTTCACGTGGTCCCGTGGCTAGGAAAAAAAAGTAATAAAGCCGAAGGAAATTTAGGGAATGTTGTCCTTCATGCTTCTCTTGAAGCACAACATTCGGTGGATAAGCTGTTTGAAGACACTTTTCAGTACCTTGGATCCTCGATAAAAGAGAAGCCGGTCAATAAAGCCCTGACTTACTGTGGAATTTTTGAAAGTATTAGAATTACCATAGAATGAGTGAGGCTCTTCCTAAGGACCCTAAGAGCTCACCTGCCAAGTTTCATCGTAATCGGACGTGTCTAAGGCAGTGTAGACAAAGAAACAATTTTAAAAAAAAATCAATCTCTTGCACCCTGAAACGGACCCTGTAACTGGAACCCTATTTTCAGAGTGTCAAATGGCTATGGGACCACTTCCATTGGATCAGGCACGGTAGAAAACCCCCAAGGTCATGTTTTAGCTTAAACAGACATTCTAGGACAAAGTTATGGGCAAAAGACTGAAAAACGCGTGGCCGCATGTTATTCCCATGTGCCCTCCCTGCACAAATCTCCATTAAAGGAGATTGGTTTTCACAGTCACAAACAACAACTTTGAAGACTCATATCTCCATCGTTTTTTGTGGAATCGACCCCAAATTTTGGGAGCGTGTTCTTCTCATTGAGACGAGCATTTTGATATGTGGCACAGCCCGTGACGATGCCCGGGCAGGGAGAAAATCTATAGTGATTCAAGAACAAGAGTTGGAGCAAATCAGCAGTAGCGCGTCTCACTCGAGTGACATTATCCCGACAGTCGCACACCCGATCAAAGCGAAACCAGATGCAATACGTGTGTAAGGTCCAAGGCTACCACTGATCCAAACCCCATACTTGATGAACGGTTAGATTTCACTTTCAATGTTGTTAAATTTGCTGCAGAACTCTGGCAGTCGAAATCGAAATTCTGACCAAAAGCCCAAGATTGTAAAATCTTCGTTTGGGCACGAAATCGAGCTGCGTTTGTTGTAATGCGTTCGTGATGGAATGCTCAATGCAATTAAATGAAGAAAGCAAGGAAATATATCAATAAACGAACGCACAATCAATCAAAAATTTCAAGTTTCGTATAAATTTCAAGTTACATGATCATGGCTTAAATACGTGATTCATGGCTTGAAGTTAGTATGAAATTGATCGTCATGCCGAGCCCAATGAGAAAGTAATCATCATTTAGCCATGTGGGCGTCGGAGCAACCCCGAATCATCCTAGGAAAGTCGAACACGTTCCATGATTGCAGCAGGGTCTGTTTTGGAATTTTATATATTGTTGAGTGGGGGCAAAACCAGAATTTAAATATTATCTTAATTCAAATAAATTGTAATTTTTAGTAATTAGGGTAAGTTTTGGGCATCCACCCATGTTTTGGGCCCAACTCTATAAATACATGTTATGTCTCAATGTAAATGACCTTCAACTTGATGAATAAAATTTAGATTTTACATTGAGATTGTGGGAACATTTTGGAGAGAGAGAGTGGAGAGAGAAGAAAGAGCCTGATACCCCTAAGTAATTTTCTCTCCTCCTCTCTTCTCTCGCCTCTTTTCTTCATTCTTTCTTCCTCTCTCTTCTCTCTTTCTCTTCTTCTTCTCCTTCTCCCTTTCTTTATCTTCTTCTTCTTTTCTGTTTCGCTCTTCTTATTCTTCTCTGTTCCTCTCTCTTCTTCTTCTTCTTCTCTGTTTGTCACTATTCTTCTTCTTCTCTCTTTCTCTCTCTTATACATCTTCTTTTCTCTCTCTCTCTCCTCTTCTTCTTCTCTTTGTCTCTCTCTTTTGCCATTTTCCCCTCTCATACCTATCTCAATATGCATGGCAGTGAGAAATGCTGTGCATTCCTCTTTTCCTCTCTTTGTCTCTCTTCTTCTCCTTCTCTTTTTCTCTCACCCCTTCTTCTTCTCTGTCTCTCTCTCTTTCTCTCTCTCAACATGCACGGCTGTAAGTACTGCCACACATGTTTCTCTCTTTCCTAATATTTTATCTCCTCCTTTCCTTTTTTATCTCCAGCTCTTTCTTGTCTCATTCTCTCCCTTTCCAAATCTTCTCTCTCTTTCCTAATCTTCTCTTTCCTTTTTCTTTCTCTCTCTACTTTCATTTCTTCTTCCCCCTTTCCTTCTCTCCTGTGTTCTCTCTCTTCTGTATTTCCTAATCTTTCCTTCTTATCTCTCTATACTTTCCTTTCTATCTCTCTCTTCTTTCCTAATCCCTCTCTTTCTTTCTTCCTCTCTCTCTTTACTCTCTCCTTCTCTCTTTCTTCTTTCCTTTTCTTCACTCTCTCATATTCTTTTTGTCACGACCGCGCCCCTTGACTCCTACCGTACCTTACCGAAGGGTGACAGAGTACGGGATCGCGACTGGACGTCGTGAACGTCACTCAGGTGGGAGTGGTTCAACACGTGTTAGAAGTGTGGAATCAAAGCAAATTACAAAAATAAAACTAAAATTCATTTCATTTGAAATAAATTAACCCAAAGCAAAGCCATATCTATTTATACATTCATTCATCAAAGTGCTTTACAATCAGTTCAAGGCACTACTGGACCACAAAATAGAGCTACAAAAACATCTCAACGGCATAGCCACTAAACACCTTCTATGAAAAACTTCTGTAGGATCCTTTCTCTAAAATTCCAAGCTTCACATGTTCTGCACGCAAGCCCGCTGTCCGTCCATCAAGGCTATCGCTCTACAATCATGGGAAAAAAAATGAAATGAGCTAATAACCCAGTAAGCAGATCTACACCATTGCATTTCAACTTTATAAACGTTGATAGCAGTTAACAGTGCTTACTAATTTACAAAAATATCAGGGAAGTTTCCTCTATTATGCTCTTTATTACTCTCACAGTGTAAGGATAAACATAGTTCAATAATCAGGAACATGTAGTGCATAAATCATAAATCATTTCATTTTAAGCAGATAGTAAGACTAATAGTTCATAGTTTCACGTAGTGAGAGTTACTAACAGTTCACAATTTCATGCAGTGAAACCTACTCCTTAAGTAGAAGTTCCATTCAATCAGGTCAAGCCAATCCTGTAGCATGGAAGCTCTACTCTCACTCAAAAGCGAGGACAATGACAAGTGGGTGTCCCACTTCGTAATGCCCTCACACACACATGTCCCCAGCATGATTTGGGGTATTTGATAAGTAGTGGCCTTGCAAGACACGACCCTCTCCTTATGCCCTTATGGCGAGAGAGCATTACACTACCATTGGGTGTTCCAATATGTAGTGCCTATAACATTTGAGGGGGAGCGACCCACCCTATTATCCAGTTTCACCTCCCGACCTCAATCCCATCATTGGGGTCGAGGTACAGACAAACAATTGCCAGCATAGCAGAATCCAACTACCAATGGGTGTTCCATTGCGTAGTGGTCAGAGTCAGTATCAGTTTCACATTCACAGTATAACAGTGTCCACTACCAATGGGTGGCCCATTGCATAGTGGTCAGTATTAGTTTAGCTTATCAGTATCACAGTATCACATTCTCAGTATCTCGATACCAAATTCACTGTGTCATGTATCTGTATCATGGAATGACGGTATCAGTATCATAGAGTGACAATATCAGTATCGTAGAGTGACAGTATCAGTATCACAGAGTGCCAGTATCAGTATCACAGAATTACAATATCAGTATCACAGAGTGACAATATTAGTATCAAAGAATGACAACATCAGTATCACAAAATGACAGTATCAGTAACACAGAGTGACATTATCAGTATCAAAGAATGACAATATCACTATCACAAAATGAAAGTATCAGTATCACAGAGTGACAGTATCAGTATCACAGAATGACAATATCAGTATCATAGAATGACAGTATCAGTATCACAGAGTGACAGTATCAATATCACAGAATGACAGTATCAGTATCACAAAATGACAGTCTCAGTATCACGGAGTGACAGTATCAGTATCACAGAATGACAATATCACAACTCATACTTTCTGCAATTTCAAGCAGTGATGTTAGATCATAAATAGGTCATAACGTTTGATCCATTTCAAATTTGGAGATGGTTTCAACACCAATTTTATACTAGGCACACATATCTTTCAAATTGGGATGGTTTGAAAGCATTTGGGACCCGTTTGGCCCTTCAAAAGTTCAAAGCAATGGTGGTTCACTATCTGTGCCCTGGTGTGCATTTGGGACAGTGACATGCCTTAACAAATAATTACGTAACTTTCAATCTAAGAGGAATTTTGAATAATTTCTACATGCAACTTTAATTCCACTCAGAGTTCTTTCAAATGGCCATGATTTGAGAGAAAATGGACTTCATTTGGTTAGTCAAAATCAATGGCAACAACGGTGACAATTGTAATACTCAGGAAAAACAATCAATAGTGACGTGCATATATATATCTATTGGAATATAAATTCACATTTATAAACAATGGAAAAAAATGAAAATTGTATTAGACTCATGCACCTTTCTAATGGCAGTGATTTGAGGTCTTTGGGACCTCATTTGGCTATTTAAACGCTTAGTGCAAAAACCTGCAAGTTCCTGGAAATTCACAGTGTCACGGATCATGCTTCATGAAACACTTAATAACTTTCAATCCACAGTAGATATTAACATAAAATTCAGCCCCTTTTAATTTAAACATACATAGGCATGTTTTCATAGATTTTGGTGAGCATTAGCTTCACTCTTAACATTGAAACTAATCATACAAAAGAGGCATTAGTTCTGTAAATTATTACACAAATCCCCATAACACACCTATTCTTTATCACATATTTCATGCTTTGAGTTTCATAATTCTATAAACTTTGCGTAAAGGTGGTTCATCCACTTACCTACTCAGTAATGGTGTCTTTAATCCCCTTACACAGTCCTCCCCAAGCTCCTTACCAAGGCTCTTCAGTGGAAACACAGTGGGTTAACAATGGGCTCAAGTGAAAGGCTCTAGAGAGAGAGAAAAGTGAATGGCATTGGGGGAAGAGAGAGGCTTAAGTACCCAGCTGAATGGAGTGACAGCCCAAGGCCGGACAAGTGGTAGGCACCCCACATGCACAAGAACAAGTGGCATGTGCGGCCACATGCATCTGGTAGGTGGTAGTGACATGTATGACACACATAATGCTACTCTTCTCTCTTCTCAAGCAACGCTGCCCCTCTCTCTGTTCATATGGCGCTGCCTCTCTCTCTGTTCATGCACGATGTTCCTCCCTTCACGATGTTACTCCCTCTTCATGCGTGGCGCTGGTCTCGCTCTCTCTTCACAAACGGCGAAACCACCCTTAACACGCACGACAGTAAGCTACCCCTTTACTGTCACGCGCACTTCATTCCTATCAACTCCTGCCATCGCATGTGTTTTCGTGGTCGGGAGATCTTAATCCTTACATCATCCCCCCTTTAAAAAGGATTTTCTCCTCAAATCATAACTTAGTCAATTAAACAGATGGGGGTATTTAACTCGGATTTCATCCTCTTGTTCTCATGTCAATTCTTTTTGTGAATGATAATGCCATAGAACCTGGACTGGAGGAATCTCTTTATTACGCAATACCTGAACCCTCCTGTCCAATATCTCAATTAGTTGTTCAATATAAGTCAAATCTTCCTTGATTGGGATTGATTCATCCTTCAAAACATGGGACGGGTCAAGTTGATACTTTCTCAATAGTGACACATGAAAAACATCATGAATAAGGGCCAACTTGGGAGGTAGGGACCAGTCGATATGCCATGACTCCAATTCTTTCTAAAATATCTAAGGGTCTAATAAATCGTGGACTCAGTTTCCCCTTCTTGTCAAATCTCATTGTTTGAAGACATTTTGTAGCATCATGAGTCCCTGATGCGGAATAAAGGGAGAAGCCGGTCAATAAAGCCTGAAAAATAGTGGAAATTCCAATAGTCACATAATGGCCCCAGAGCTGGCCAAGAGCTTCATTAAGACTTTTAAAAGTCTCTTGCCAAGTTTCATCACATTTCGACATGTCTAAGGCAGTGCAGACTGAGAAACAACTTTGGTAGAAATAACCTCTAGCACCCTAAAACGGACCCCTATAACAACAACCTTACTTTTGAAGCATCAAATGGCTGTGAGACCACCACCATTGGATCCAGCATAGTTACAAACCCCTAGGAGTCAAATTTCAGCTTAAACGGACATTCTAGGACGAGGTTATAGACGAAGGAATGAAACAGGAGGGGCCGAACACTATTCCTGTGCGGCCACCCTACAACCGAAGTCCATTAAAAACTCAGTCACGAACAGTGACTTGCAGGCATTATAGCTCCCTCATTCAGAGTCTGATCACACTCAAATTTTTTGTGTGTTTGTCTTGTTGAGACGAGCATTTTGATATGTGGCATGCTCGTGATGACGCCCGAGCGCGAAGAAAAGCTACAGAGAAATTGCCGATCCATGAAGAAAGTTTTAAGGAAATCAGCAGCTACACGCCTTGCTCGAGAGGCCAAATCACGACGCTCACACATCGGATTGATGCAAGACTAATTCCAACGTGTGCGTAAGGTCCATGGCTATCACTAGCCTGAACCCCGTACGTGATGCACTGTCGGATTTCACATATGGAGCTGGTGAAGTGACTGTAAATTTCAACGCCATAATTCCAGATTCAGACCAAAATTCCAAATATGCAAAATCCTCATCCGAGCATGAAATCGAGCTGTGTTCGTTGCCACACTATAGTGACATCATTCTCAGTGTGATTCAATAAAGAAAAACATCAAGGAACAAGCACACTATCGATCCAAAGTTTTCAAAATTCATCCAAATTTCAAGTCACAAGATTGTGGCCCAAAAACATGATCCATGGCTCAAAGTTGGTATCAAATCGATTACCATGCCGAGCTCTACAAGAAAACAATCATCTTTCGATCAATTGAGCACCAATGCAACCCCGAATCATCCATGGAAGATCACGCACATCCTAGAGCAACAATAGGGACTGTTCTTGAATTTTTTAAGTTGATAGAAAGGGGAAAATCTGTCATTTTACACCCTATTTTTTTATTTTATTTAATTCAATTAAATCTTAATTTTCAACAATTAGGTTTAATTTTGATCAATCCACCCATGTTTGGGCACAACTCTATATATATCACGAACCATCATTGTATGAAAATGTTTTGAAAACATTTGGAAGACGCTCTGAAACCTTTGACAAGGGAGAAGTTTGCTGAATAAATTTTCTATTTCGTCTCCTTGTTTGGTCACGTTGAGAGAGAGAGAGACGGAGAGATAAAATTTTGAAACGGTACCCCTAGGCTGAAGGTAAACCTTTCTCGCTCTTCTTTTCTTTTCTTTTCTTTTCCTTTGCTCTTCCTTCTTCCCTCTCTTCATCTGTTTCTTCTCCTTCGTCTAAGCTTCTCTCAGAGGCCATAAACGATGGTGACAGTGCCGTGCATGCCTCTCTCCTTCTTCCCTACCTAAGGTTTCACAGGTCGGGCATGGCAATGGCGACACCATGTGCGAGCTCCTTTTCTCTTCCTTTTCGTTTGTCTTTATCTCTCTACGAGGCCTACAAATGGTGCTACTCATTGTTGTCTGCAAGGTGTTCTTGATGCCTAAGTTAGGAGCACAGACAGCAAAGCCTATTGCCGCCCCCAGGGATCTCATCCTGTTGCTCGCCTATTGCAGATGGCGATGCCTATTGCTACCCGACGGTCGCGGTAATACCTATTGCCGTGTGCAGGCTCCTCTCTTATGCCTTGCGCCTATCACAAATGGCGATATTTATCACCACCTATGAAGGGTTGTGGGAACAACAATCACCGTCTGCAAGCTCCTCTTGTGCGTTTGGTGCCTATCGTCGTCCGTAAGTCTCTTTCTTACGTCCTGCGCCTATTGTCATGTGCCTCAGAAGGACTGTCGCTGTGCACTTCACAAGTGGTTATCGCCGCTCGCTTTACAAGAGGCTATCGCCGCCCACGAGGGGGTGTGCTGCCTTCTTGTGTTGCCAAACGACGATGCCTAACGCTACCTGTAGTCCATTGCTCACTCTCCAACCGTGAGTAGTAGTGTCTAGTGCCATCCAAGGGCCGTGACACTACTACTCCATGGTTAAGGGTGGCGATGCCTAACGCCATTGGGATTCCATTTCTTCGCTGTCTCGTGCCTTCTCTTCACTCTCTTTTCTTCTCACTTGATTGAGGGTAGATTCAGTCTAGCACTAACATAGCATTTGAGCTATCGAGCAGTATTGCCGTCGTTTTGGTCATGAGTACCATGCTGCCATTCCAAGTCGATCATTTTCCAGCTATCATGCTAGTCTCATCCCTTCATCAAGTTCTTTTCGCTTTCCTACCTTTATTTGAACCTTCCTCTTCGTTACCCTCTCGTAAGAGCGTTCATTGCCCTAAGACAAGGGTGGGTCCTTTTGGCCCACTTATCTTAAAAATTAACCATGTTATTGCTGTGCAGAAAACAAGATGATCACAGGTCAAGGGAGGCGATTTCGAACCAGTTGAAGCAACTGGGGGGCTTTCTTCATGATCTAAGAGAGCACCCACGTGAGCAAGCTTGAGTAAGTCCTGAACCCACCTTAAATTCCTCTCTCATTGGTTGATATACTTGCCCTTGCTCTTCAGCAATGTTCCCAAGAAAGCGATCTCAAATCCTGGGTTCCTTAGAAACCTGAGATACGTGCCGCTAGATCATCTAGATCCGGAGGGCAAGAGCGAGGCACTTAATCAGCTTGGCTACTCCACTGGGACTTACTACCCCTTCATTGGTTTTTCTCTTGTTTGACGAGGTATCATCTTTTATTTTTTGTATGGCATTCATGAGATATGGGTTGTTCAACTTGTTCATCCGAGTTGGGGATTTTCTTATCCCTACACTTGTGACTATCCCAGGGAGGCGAGCCTCTCAAGCCTTGCTCCCTACAATCCTTTTGAGTCAAGACTAGCAGTACGTCTCCCAGGTCTTTTCCTGGATTGGCGTGAGAAGGGACTTTATGGTCCCTAACTCCCCATGTGCTAGCCCTGTTGGACCCACCACTAAGGCATCTCATATTGGTAGCACTCCTACCACCCACAGTACGCACCCTGCTACTGGCAAGTCCCTTGCCAGTCACATTGCTGAGGTATGCTGAAAGGCTTCCTTATCCACTTTCACGAAAGGCATGCAGGTTGCCATCGCCCTTGAGGGTCGCCACAAGGCCTCTCCCCATGCTCTTTCACCACCTCAAGCTTCTATTCTTAAAGGTTCGATGCACCAAGGCGGCCGCCCGGGGGCCTCCATCTCTCGCACACACTTGAAGGCTTGTGGCCCACCCACTCAAGCCACACCTCGTGGCATCTCTCATGACACCCTGAGCTCACATCCAAGGTTAGGCCTACTCATGCCAAACCCTACGCACGCCAGTTCTGCGCCACCTAGAGCACATGAGGGTTGATCACTTCATCTCCCTCTCAGTACACACAGCTGTACCCTGTGAGAGATGAGTTCTTAGCTAGTCCGTCACAGCCACAAGCTCATAATTCTTGGCATTTTAGGGCCAAACCAACTAACAGAGCCCGGGCTCACCCTCAAGTCACCCGGATCGCTGCTTCTAAAGGTGCACATGCACTAGCTTTGCAGGTTCCTTGCCGACCCCGACTCAGGCGGAGTCGTGAACCAGCTCCTTCTCCTGTCACCCTTTTTTCACCAGGAAAACACCTCGAGACCTGATACTCAAAGGTTTTCCCTAAGAGTACCATCTTGAGTTAGCCACCCCTGCTCAGGCATCCACCCAGAACCCACAAGGGAACTCCAAGAAAGGGTCTAATGGCAGATAGAGGCCTATAACCTCCAAGACAGCAGCCCAAGGTGCCTTTTATCCCTAGGCCGAACTCGCTGTCCCAGCTGCTAGACACGACCCTCGAGTTCTCAAGAAGGACGGGGAAACCAAATCTCAGGCTCAATTCTGGAGTGGAGTTTACTGCAGCCTTAAGATCAAACAGAAGAGAGGCCTTCAGCTCCTGACTAGAGAGCCTCCCAAGGCAGTCGAGGGTACCCTTCTTGATGACCTCCTGTCTTATAATTCCTTTTCCCTTCTCCGACTTCTAGAACCTGGACCAGAGGTCATAGAACATTGCTCGGTGGTGACCGTCAAGGAAAAATACCAAGCTACCAAGAAGGCACCGTCCCAAGATCGTCAAGAACCGGTTCTCACACGGTCATCCTACAAGACCCAAGTCCAGTCGGGGCATGGTGAGCCCCTACGAAATGACTTGTCATGAACAACTCGCTAACCTCAGCAGTCCACCACCCCACTTGGCTCTGACCCTCCAGAAGAAACGATCATCGTCATGGTGATCGACGACCTGTCTGACGCCCAAGAGGAGCATATGAATATGTTCGAGGCATTAGTGCAGTCCATCCTCGAGAAGATGGATCGTCTAGAAGCTTCCAAAACTTCTTCTCTTCTCCATGAGACTGACTCCTTGCCTGGTGAGGATGCAGCTCCCAAGCAAGGTTCTCCACAGACTTCCCAAGATAGCTCGACTCCTCACATAGCCTCACAAGCCAACATAGATGCCATGGTAACCCACAACCTCAAGAGTAAGGTCCCGGGCATCCAAGGGGCGCCGCTTTATCAAAAGTTGTACCCCTCATACATTGACCAGGTGCCCTTCCCCCAAACTATCAGAAAGGGAAGCTCCCCCTATTCAATGGCACATGTCACTACAACAACATATCGCTCACTTCCAAGTAGCTTGTCAAGAAACGACAACTGACGAGTGACTTCTTCTTCGTTAGTTCGTCGAAACTCTTGAAGGGCCAGCTTTCCAGTGGTATGCTTTGCTGCCACCAAGCTCGTTACGCACATGGTGGGAAATGGTGAAGTTGTTCTACTAGCGTTTCTACGAGGTTCAGAGAAACATGGAAACCATTGAGCTCCTCACTTTGACTCAAGACCCTAGTGAACCGGTGGACAAGTTCATCGCCCGATGGAGAGAATTGGTAACCTATCAAGCCACTCCCATGACTGAAAAAGAAGCGGTTCAGACCTGCATAAGAAATATGTTGCCTGAGGTCGCTCCACACGTTGAGGCTTCCAATCCAACCTCCAGGTTAGAGCTCTTCTCTAAGGTAGTTCATATTGAAGGTCTATCCAAATACCACAGTGGATCTCATCAGTGGTCTTCCAGCTCGGGCAACAACCGGGACAATGGCAATTCTCACTACAACAATTAGGGCAACCAGCAGACAGGGGTAATTAGTGTGGCTGTTACTGTGATTGACGCTAAGAAGGCTCCCCAGACCTTAGACCTCTCTAAAGGGTTAGTCACGACCAAGACACAGGTAGCACAACAGTCCTATAACAGGGTCCCACCCCCTTAAATTCTAAATAGGAGTGACTACTGGATCCAACACCAGAACAAGGTGTACCCCTTCAAGAAGGAATGGGTTCCCGCGCTACTTCGATTGTTACTGGAGAAAAACATGATCTAGTTTCCCGAGGTCAAATCCTTAGAGTAGGATGGATAGGAAAAACACGAGAAATATTGTGCCTATCACAGGAAAGTAGGCCACCCCAGTCAAGAATGCTATACGCTCAAAAACATTATCGAATCATCAACAAGGGTCAGATAAAGCTCGAAGAGCTAAAGAAAGCGCTCGAGTCAACTGAGGCCTCTCACGTGGTGACGATCCCTGAGGACGATGAAGCACCCACTGTCCTCCGCGTGCTATTTTCCATAATGCTCGAAGAAGGTCTCATTAAACCAAAGTCGGCAAGGCAGGCGTAGCTCTTGCCTCATGGAACTAAGAGCCTTTGGTGTCCGTATCATCTGATACGAGGCCATGACCTGAGTGAATGCAATTGCTTTCATGAGATCTTGACAAAGAAGATGTAGTAATGCTAAGAACTCCATAGCAACCTTATAGGACATCCTCAAGTCCCTACTCCGCAAGTGCAAGAAGACATTCTGACGCAGACCCAGGAAAGTGATGAGTCGGACCCTCTGCAGGACCTCTTCGAGGAGATGCTCCAACAGGGTCTCGTCACTCCCAAGCCCTCCAGGCAGCCTAGGCGTCTCGTTCAGGGTACGAAAAATCTCTGGTGCCTGTATCACCAAGTACGGGGCCATGAGCTGAGTGAATGCTCTGGCTTCAAAGCTGTGGGCACGAAAAAGGTACGGAAAGGACACATCATCTGCATCGTCGTCCCAGAACACTTCCAAGCCACCACTCCCATCCAAGAGGGAATGCAACCACAAGTCCCCTATGAGGATACTCTGGACCCTTCGGAGCCCTCTAAGTCATGGGAGGTCTACCATGGGCAAAGCAGGCTCAAGTCCTTGAAGCATGAAGCAGTTTGCTAATCCAGGGAAACTCATCAGCCCGTCAAGGTCGACCATATGCCTCCCACGGGATCCAGAAAGAGATGAGCACCCAAGTCAGCTTGTCGAAGGAGCCATATCCCTCAGCCACTCCTTAAACCCCTTCCTCCACTCCCAACCTTGCGAGACTTCATCCCAAGCACAGTTCGTCTTATCCCTTTGTCCAATGAAGAGGACATCCCTGAGTCATCAACTACTCGGCACTCGTCCAATATGGGTGACGATGTTAAACGCACCCCCTAACGGTCAGAGCCACGGCAAGACCTAAAATACCCCTTGCATATGTCCAATTCTGGTGACGACGTAAAAAGCTTCTCAGAACCTAACTGTACTTCTTCTTCTTCTCTTCCCTACTCTTTTATTTCTTCCATAGGTGCAGTTCGAAAGTGCTCAAATTTCGATGCTCTAAACAAAGAGCTCGAAGGCACCAGCATTAGCAAGTCGCATCGGAAGCGCCTAAGAAGGATACTTGCCTAGGCAGCTGGCTTCTTAACAGTCGCTGACGCTCTGACAGCCCAAGCCGAGTCCAAGCCATCTTCAAGTTTCCATTCTAAAAAGGCCTCTCACATGGTGCAGATCTTGAAAGTACCATCCAACACAAGGCAAATGAACCTAAGGTTGGGGAAGAAGCTACAACCCACACCTCAGAAGCTCAAGGTCCTAAAGTTTCCTGATCTTGCACTTTCCCCCAAGCCTCAACCTCAAATCTCCACATCCCTAATACAAATCCCTATTACCTCCCCATCAACCCATACCGCACTGGCTGAACAAAAAAGTCAGCGAGTGTTACAAACCAAAACTCAACCAAAACCCACTCTTAGACCTACCCTACCACCTAAACCAGTAGCAGGATCAGGAACACAGAAGGTTAATGAGGATAAGGTGAAATATGGCGTAATTGGGCACTTGAAAAATCCCCAGCCCTCTTGAGTTTCTATGACACCCTTCTGTTGCCCAAAGACTACTGTATGGCCCTGGTTCAAGCCCTTTTCAACCCATAAGTGTATGAAACCGAGGTGGAGCCTATTGAGGTGGACCCATCCATCTTGAGTGGGTGCTTAACAGTCACCTTTTTTGACGATGACTTGCAGTTGCGAGGAAAATTTAATAATTACCTCTCCTCGTGAATGGTGAACTACATGCCTGCCCTATCAATTGGATTATGCTGGATGGCGGGTCAGCAGTCAACCTGATCCCAAGAAGGATCTTCACCAGACTGGGATTAAGATCTGACAACCTCACCCCAACCCACATCATATGCAAGGGTTCAACCAGTCAGGAGAGAAGTCAGTTGACACGGTGCGCCTTCGCCTTAAAATCGGTGACCTGAATGATTACGCAAAATTCCACATAATTGACACCGATACCTCTTACAACGTCTTCCTCGGCGGCCCTTGGCTTCACAATCAGGGGATGGTTCCTTCCACCCTCCACTAATGCTTCAAATATAGCCTAGATGGGAGACAACACACCATCTATGCTGATAAAAGATCGTTCCCTGTAGCTGAGACTCACTACGCTGACGCCAAATAATATTTCACAGATCTTCTGACTCCAGAAAGGCCAAAGGATGATGATTGGAAGCTTATGAGAGAGACATGACCCTCGTCTCATGATGATGTTTAAGATCTGGGGCGAATGATTACGGACATGATCAAAGAGGAGGAAAGACAAGGCAAATTCCTCCCCTTGACTCTTATCTGCCCATGTATACCTTGCCTTGTCTTTGAGGTCATGAAGTCATCCCCCGAAGAAGAAGCCTCCCCCTCTACCTCTACTCCTAGCCCGCCAGAACAAGATGACGAGCTAGATGCAGCTCTTGAGACCGAAGAAGCCCTAGAGGTAGACCTTCCAACACCAAGGGTCACCTATACGCCGGACCAGCGAAAGGTCCTGCACATCCGCATTGCTCTCCTGGAAGCAGAACTGACATACCAACAGACAAGGAAGGTACTCCAAATCCCATCCTCCTTGAACAAGGAGGTCACTAGCAGCCAAAAGAGGGTTTTACACTTCCCAAAGGTGTTCAAAGAAGTACAAACAGACAAGAGTCAGCCCTCTGGCTCTCAGGAACAAGACCCCATGGCAGAGTTGAGAAATGAGGTTCGTAATCTCCGTAATCAGTTGGATGTTATGCGCGTTGTTTCAAAGCACTTCATAGAATTTGTCCCTGAGACTAAGACCTATGACAAGCTCAAGAGCAATGCACCTCGAATCAAAGCCAACGCTCCCCTGGATTGGAGCATTTACAGTGAACAGGCTCACCAAATCATGAGAACCATGGACCATGAGCCCATGTCCAATCAAACACTAAGGGGTGAGAAGGCAACTACACCCCCAATCGAGGTCATTGAAGCCACGACAAACTGTCAAAAGACGAAGCATGGAGTGGGCTATCCTTTTTTGTCACATGCGATGAAAGGGAAAACGTAATGAAGAAGAGGGGAAAATAAAATACATGCATCATATTGAAAAAAAAAGGGGCTGTTTCGTTCATCAAGAGACTATTACAAGTATCTTTTCTTTACAGCAACGAGAAATGAAAAGAAGAAGAGAAAGAAGACATCATCAAAATCGATCAATTGCTTCATTGATCTTCCGCCTGTATGTGGCTGCTGATACCTTTGCCCGCTCGATTTCGCTCTTAAACTCCGCCACTAGCTCCGCCTCATGCTCCATCGAGGTGGTCCCATTTTCCAAGGAGTACTCAAGAGCTAAAATATTATTCAAAAGCATCTTTTCTTTTGCTTCCCATACCTTAGTCTCCTTCTCCAACTTGTCAAGCTGCTGCGTTAGCTGTAATATCTTCGCCTTCAGGGTCATCACCTTATTATGGCGGGCAACGCCCTCTTCAGCAAGGTTGGATCTCTCGGAGGCTGCAGCATCCCTCTACTGCAATTGGGTTTCTACTAGTTCGGGGGACTGTAAAAGTGAGGACAACAATGGGGGTAACTGTGAGCTTTTCAGGAGCTGTGCAGTCGTTTCTTCGTGCAAGGCCTCTATTCTACACCCTTCTAGCTCATTTACGACACCATCAAAATAAGGGATGATCTCTGGTACTCCCCCCGCAAGAGAAACCTGCCTCAACTGCTGGATTGCACCATCAAGTTCAGTAAGAGAAAGACCCTTTAGCCTCTGCATGCCCAAACAAAGCATGTCCATCATTATGTCGGACACCCCACTCAAGCTATGCCTAAGCAGTGCTGCTGAGGCAACTGCAATGAGAGGGGTACCAATCTCTATGGCAATACTCAAAGCGACCATAACCATGTGAGTTGCGGGCTCTCCCCTAGGGATGGAGAAGCTCAGGCCCTCATCAGTTGCAGGTTCAGAGGGGTTTCAACTTGCTCGGCCCTCACTACCTCCTCACTTGGCTTGACAGCCTCATCATTAGCGGGTTTAGTCCCTTCAAGGCCATTCTTTTCTCCTTGCCCCTCGTTTTCTAGGGCAGTCGCAACACTCTCTAAAGCAGCCTCAGCCCCTTCAGGGCCAACTCCTTCTCCCTCCTCCCTCTCTTCTTGAACTGCCATCTTCGCCTCAGCAGGTTCGACACCCTCTACCTCTCCTTCTTCACCCTTGTCCTCAAGGGGAGCTGCTCTAGCTACAGGCTCTTCCGCAGGGTCTGGTTCTTCGACAGCTAGGGGGTACTGCCTCTGGACTCTCAAAGTCTAAACCCTCAAGGTGTCCTACCTCTGTGTCCCCTACAGCTACAGCTCCTACTGCCCTAGTGGCCCCACTTCAGACCTTGGGGCACCAGCCTCTTCCATGACCAAGAGCTCTACCATGGCTTCCCTTTGGGCACAACAACTGCCTGAGCTTCAGAAGCCCTCCTCACCTTGACCGCCTCATCAGAGCTAACCTCATAAGCCCCATTCACCTCCATTGGGATTGGGCCCTCCCCTTCATCCACGGACTCCACCTCCCAGTCCGAAGTAATTTCGATCGTGGATGTGGGATCTGAGGCACCGACCTGAGCCTCTAAAGGTCTAAAGGAAGATTCAGGTAAAGGAGAGGTGAATCCTTTAGAGCAGAGGGCGATGCAGAAATATAAAGAGACACGTATGATTTCGAAGATGCATTCGACGAAGTGCCATCATCCGGCTTCATTGCCTTTTTAGCTGACGCACAAGGAGCTGCTCGAGCAGCCCGCTTTCTCTTCTTTCCTTTGGCCTACTTAGGTACAGTAGCCTTGGAGGCACCCATTTTCGAGGAACTGGTGGTCAGCTTACTGTCCGGGCCGCTCCCTATAAGCTCATTCAGGTGCTGGACCAGGAGTGCCTCGAACCTGAGAACCTTGTGACCCTCCTTCCATTGGAAGATCACAGAGAGATTGTCAAAACTACTCTGTCTCCTTCTCCATACTGAGAAATCTAGGAATGGACTTGTCTACAGCAATCTGACGTGGCCACCTAATCTCGCGCCAGTCATGGGGGAAGCTTAGTGTGAATATTTCGCTAAAGGAGGAGTCATCGCCATCTTCTGTCGCCTCATATCTCGACTCCAACAGCTACTCTCCTTTCCACGAGTGGTCCACATCCCAATACCCCTTGCTAGGCTTTTGTCCCCTGCTCTGCTTTGCCAAAATGAGGCAACACATACTTGTTGCGCTTGGTGGCCTCCAAGCATGTGGCCCAAGCAGTGCGAATATGCCTTGGAAGTCAAGACTCCCAGAAGGTTCCCAATTGATCTTTTTTCCAACGAGCAGCCTTGATATGCCGCTTCTCGAAGAACACTGAGAACGGGCATCCTTTATCTAGCCCATGCTGCCGAGCGAATCGATGAGGGAAGTATTCCTCAAGCTTTGCGCTATGGATAGTGCGATAGGCGAGGACTCTACCTCTGACACTCAGCATAAAAATTAGATCTTTTGGGCTGGTGAAATCACCATCTAGGTGGTGGCCTAGCTCATCAACAAATGCCCGCTCTGTAAGACCTCCAACTGGGAATGCAACCCGGGTCATGTGGAGATGATCGTTATAAAACAATCTGCGTGCATCACCGGGGGTGTAACAATCTTTAAAAGGAAGGGGCACATGGTATCTTTCAACACCATATTTTTGAGATAGGTGTCGGGAAAGTAAGCCTCGAGCCAGCCATAAACATAATGGATTGGGAAAGGGGTCTTGAAATCCCCTAGGTAGTCCTCACCATCTTCTATGACGTTCCCTCCTTCCTCTCCTTGATACAGTCTCCCTCTAGAAATGGCTACCAGGCCATAATAGATGCTGCACAAGACTGGTTTTGTGAGTACATACTCCTTCCCCTGAGCTATGTCACAGGGCACATAGAACGTACCTGGGCAAATGGTATCTGCCCCATCGGGCAGAGCAAACTTGCATAAGAAAAGCATCAGGTAAGCTGTCAAGAATATGTGCTCGTTCTCCTTCCGCAGCTCAATACCTGGTGGGGCCTCCTTCTTCCCTTTCTTTAGTGCTGGAGATGTTTCATCTGAGCAGTTGCCATAATAAAGTGCTACCCATGCCACAAAGGAGACACGTTCCTTCTTGGAATCATTGTAGAGTGTCTGGTAGATCCTAAACAGCTCTTGAAGCCCAGCTAGTGGGGCTTCTCTTGCTACTCTTGCCCCTCCAAAGATGACTGAGTTAGGGGGTACAAACTCGTCATACATAGTGCTAAGGAGTGGAATCCCACCAATGAAGTGCAGGTCCATCAACGACATCCCTGCCTCCCCACGACTAAGCATCCATGTGTTGCTGACATGGTTCCAAGTTTCCAGCAAAACTTTGACTGTGTTTGAGCAACTGTCATAATAACCCACTAAGCATTGGATGGTGGCCAGTAGGGAAGCCCATCTTAGAATAGTTCTGAAATGGCTCAGCACTCTCATGGTCCATGATGTGTAACCCTTCAAATACTGATGCTCCCCTTGCCGGCATAAGACCATTTCATGCCTGGGGTTCTTACCAATCTCTTGCATAGAGTCGGCAAGTCCCCATTCGAGGCTACATTCCGGTGTAGGCAATGCAGATGAACTACCCCTTCCTCTACCCTAACATTGATGTAACCATCTTCTCTCGTCGCAAACAGGATGGGGTCACTAGCAAAGGTGACGCTCAAAGGCCACCTTGGTTCACATAAGGCCTCGTTGAGCCAGATTGGCTCACCTCTCACTAAGCTTTCACCGGTGCACTTATCGGTGCCAAGCTCCCCTGCTCGTGGGAGGTTCTTCACATCTGAGAGGGCACCTGAAGGCTCGGCCATGAAGTTAAGACAAAGGCTTCACTCCCACGTGCAATGTGCAAAAATGGGCTATCGCCGTCTCACGGCCAAAGGCAGGACTATCGCCGTCTCAAGGCCAAAGATGGGCAATCGCCGTCTCATGACCAAGGGGCTATCACCGTCTGTTAGCATAAAGCAGAAACACTTGCGTTCCAACTGTTTGCACGTGTCACACGTGCGGCACACCATGTCCCTCGAAATCTGAACATGTTGCCTGACACCTGCGGCATGGCCTATCACCACAGGTGTGAAGCGTGACCGTTCGCCGTCCCACATTCATTCGCCTCCCCGACTATTACGGCTTAATGACGCCTTGGGTTCTCACCATCATTTCCTCTCCTCGTCGGAAACCCCTGTCTGACTCTGTTCTTTACCCTTTCCAACAGTTGGGAATATCAGGAAAACTATCAGAATTCTGTAAGAAACTCCCCTGTGACCCTGCAGGTTTCCCTTCTCCCTACTTCGCACTTCTGCAGTTTGCCACAACTTACCATAATTTCACTGTGTTTTTGGTGAGCCCAATGCTCCTCCTTCTTCTCTACTGATAATCAGAATATCGTCAAAGTCTCCTAGCCTCTTTGCAACCTACTAGTGACAACAGGACCACCAGAAAATCACCAAGGATTACTGGGACTACCTGGTGACCCCTGGCTTGATTCCCTCCTCTTTCGCAAAGCCCTACAACTCGCCGAAGCTCCTCTGCAACGCTTGCAACTCTACACACTGAAAATAGCTTCAATGGCTACTATTCATAGGAAAAATCTCAATGAAACTTTGAGAAGCCTTGTTCCCTGCTCAGAAGGCCTTGACACTCTCGAAAAACATCCACAAGCACGTTGCGAAGGTTTGCGACTTGCTCAAAGCACAATGGAAATCTTCTAACGGCCTGTGTACCACAAGTCTTGACTGGAACCTCTAGCTTGGAAACTCTTGATGGAAGCTCCAACTCTCTCTCTCTAAAAATTTCCTTCACTGTTTTACCTTTCGATAAAACAGTAAAATGGGGTTTCCCCCCTTTTATACTCAACAGGGCCACAAAATACCCCTTACAAATCTAAAATGATGCGCCAGTCCTTGCCTCCAGATGGCGATAGGTTCAGGCCTGGGCGGGTTAAGCTCGAGACTTGAGTACGAATCACCGCCGCTTATGTCTCATGACGCCGCTGTTGGCGTCATGCCCTATCGTCACGTGCTTCACCAAGGGGTATCATCGTGCACTTCATCAAGGGGTGTGGATGCTATTTGAACACATTTTTCAGCACCTTGGTCCCCGATGTAGAATAAAAAAGAGAAGCCGGTCAACAAAACCTAAAAAAAATGGAAATTTTGATAGTTTCAGAATGGCCCCAAAACTAGTCAAGATCTTTCTAAGGACTCCAAAGAGTCTCCTGCCAAGTTTTGTCGCATTCCGACATGTTTAAGGCAAGCCTCTAGCAACCTAAACGGACCCCTATAACTGGAACCCTATTCTCGGAGCATCAAATAGCCATGTGACCACTGCCATTGGATTCGACACGATTGAAACCCCAAGGGGCAAAATTTCAGCTTAAACGGACACTCTAGGAAGAAGTTATAAGCAAAAGACAAAAACAGGAGATGCCGCACACTATTCTCACGCGGCCACCCTGCAACTAAATGGCATTAATAGGACAGTCATGAATAGTGACTTGAACACACCATATCTACCTTGTCCCCAGTCAGATCGCGCTCAAATTTGGGGAGCTTGTTCGTCTCGTCGAGACGAGTGTTTTGATATTGGCATGCCCCTTGACGACACCCGAGCCTGAAGAAAAGCTAAAGAGAAGTTGCCAATTCGTGGAGAAGTTGCAGAAAAATCAGCAGTGACACGCCTCGCTCGAGAGGCCAATTCACGACGCTCACAAATCGGATCGATACAAGAGCAATTCCATCATGTTGATAAGGTCCATGGCTATCATTGGCCCGAGTACATGATGAATGGTCGGAATTCAAACACAAAGTCATAGAAATGACTGTAAATTCCATCGCCGAAATTCCTGAATCTGGCTAAAATTCTAAAGTTGCAAAATCCTTATCCGGGCACGAAATCGAGCAGCGTTTGTTGCCATGCGACCATGATGGCATGCTCAGCGTGATCCAGTGAAGAAATCACAGAAAAACATTAAGAAACGACTACACTAACGATTTGAAGATTGCAAGAGTCATCCAAAATTCAAGTCTCATGATCGTGGCCTAAAAACACGATCCATGGCTCGAAGTTGGTATCAAATCAATCGCCATGCCGAGCTCTACAAGAAAACAATCATCTTTCGATCAAATGGGCACAGAAGCATCCCGGGACCATCCACGAAAGATCACTCAAGTTTTAGGGCAGCAGGGATGGTTCATGAACTCCACGAATTGTTAGGAAAGGGAAAAATCAGTTATTTTGCACCCTATTTTCTTATTTATTTAATTCAGTTAAATCTTAATATTCAGTAATTAAGGTTACTTTTAATCAATCCATCCATGTTTGGGCACAACTCTATAAATATCACGAACTATCATTATATTAAAGGTTTTTTGGCAACACAAACTTTCGCTTGATAAAAGTTTTGTTTGTTCTTATTGTTGAGTTATGTTCTTAAGAGAGAGGAAGGAGATTAGAAACTTTGGAACGGTACCCCTAGGTTCAAGGTAAATCTTTCTCTCTCATATTTTCTTTTCAGTTATTTTCTCTTCCTTTTCTCTTTCTTCTTTGCTCTCGTATGTCTCTTCCTTTTTCTTGATTTGGGTTTCCTTAGAGGCCACGCACGACAGTGGCAGTGCCGTGCATGCCTCTCTCTCTCCCTGTCTTTCCCTCCTGTGATCTAACAGGTCGCGCATGGCGATGGCAGCGTCATGCGGGAGTTCTCCCTGCCTTCTTTTTACGTGTCTCCATCTCATGGCGAGGTTTACAGACGGCGCTGCTCATCGTCGTCCTTAGATGCATCCTTGATGTCTCAGCGAAGAACAAGGAAAGCGAAGTTTATTGTCATTCGCAGAGGTTTGGCCTTGTTGCGTGACTATCATAGGCGGCGATGTCAGTGTGCAGGCTCTTTCCACGCCTCTCGGCATCTATCGCCGTGCGTAGGCTCTTTCCGCTCCTACGCACGTGCGTAGGCCACATTTGCTTTATTCCTCACCAGAAGCTATCACGGTCCGCAAGAGAAATGTGGCCTTCTCGCGTTGCCAATGGCGATGCTTGTTGCCGTCCATAGGGCCCTCTCGTGTTCCACGCCTAGCACCGTGTGCCTCATGGGGAGCTATCACCGTATGCCTTGTTAGAAGCCATTGTCGTCTGCAAGGTATGCGGTGTCTTCTCATGATGCTAACGGCGATGATCACTACTGTATGGGATCTTCCTCCCTCTGCCGTCTCGCTCTCTCTCTCTCTATTCTTTCTCTTTTCTTCTCTCAGACTTGTATAACGGTCTAGTGGTCAAGCAGTACTGCCGTCATGCTGGTCCTGAGTATCATGCCAGTCCTGCTGCCGCCCTAGACTGAGAAAGTCATATCGGTCTTGGTTTCGAGTAGTATTACCACAGTGCTGGTCCAGAATACCTCGCCCATCTTGCTACCACTCCAAGTCGATCACTGTCCGGCTATCATGCTAATCTCATCCCTTCATCAAGTTCTCTTCTCTCTTCTACCTTTATTTAAATTTTCCGCTTGATCATCCCCTCGTATGAACGTACATTGTCCTAAGACAAGGGTGGGTCCCTTTACCTCACTGTGCAGAAAACAAGGTGATCACAGGTCAAGGGAGGTGAATCTAAACCAGTTGAAGCAACTGGGCGGCTTTCTTCGTGATCTAAGAGACCACCCAAGCGAGTCAGCCCGAGTAAGTCTAGAATCCACCTTAAATTCCTATCTCATCGGTTGGTATACCTACCCTTGCTCTTGAGCATTGTTCCCGAGAGAGCGATCTCAAATCTCGGGTTCCCTAAAACCCGAGATATGTACCGCTAGTTGTAGACACCTGCTTTAAATATGGCAAGTTCTATAGTTTTCTTAGACCCTTAGAATCAAATTGGCCTAGTAAACCCAAAATCTATAGGTCACAGAACTTACCCTATGAGCCGGAACCATTCTGCCAGTGCAGAACCCAACAGATTCCTGTTTTGATCTAGAATCTACTAAACGTGTTGTTTTATAGAAAAATAATTAAAAATAGTAAAAAAAAATTTATTTTGACCCAAATTTTCTCTGAGAGCTTCACAAGAGGCCGAGGAAGACACTAAAATTGAAAAAACATCAATTTGGACAAGTTTTGGTTCGGGCAACAAGGGGCGTGCTGCCCAGGCTACACAGGGCGTGTCACCCAAGTCAACTTGTAAAAATGCCCTATTTTACCAAAACAATCAATAAAAATAGTAACAAAATCCGTTTCGACCCAAATTTTTTCTGGTAGCTTCACAAGGGGCTAAGGAACACACCTGAAAAGAAAATTTTTAATATGGGCCATTTTTTATCACCCCCGCCCAGTCGACACGACTCATGCCTCCCTAGCCTTGGGCGACACGACTCGTGCTGCCCAGCTGCTTTTTGGACCAAACAATTTTTACATATTTTTAGTGTTTTTAGGGTTATCTTGTGGGTGGTTTGGCCACATGATACTATTTGCATTGGTCAAATCTGAATTTTAAAAAATTAAAGATTGGTTTGACAAAGGGATTTGTTGGTTATGGGATATTTCTGCCTCAACAAATCCCTTGTTCAGATGAACTCACTTTGAGCGACCATAAAAGGATGAAAAACGAGAGGGTTTATGGGGGATGAGACTTTTAAAAACTTTAGGCTAGAAGAAAAACCCTAAGAGAGTAGAGAGACCTTCCCTGAGAAAACCCTAACCCTCATCTTAAGTCTGACTAAACCTAGACCTAGGGTACAATAACCCTAGATCTAAACCATTTCTATGGCACAACCGCCCTATTACTACCAGAGACTTACTAATCGACATCTGGACCACAAGGGCAAAAGGAACTGGTTTTGATACGGGCAAGCCCTCGAAGGCTTGGGAAGCCTGGGTCATCCGGCCGGGTTCGGCATTTTCTTCTCCTTCATTTTATATTTTAATGAGACCCTCTAAGACCATTCTGGGACTAACTTTCCAAAAAAGGGTTTATACGATTGTGGTGTAGCCCCAAATATTTGTAACACTAGAATCCTTGAGATGTGACAGTCAATTCTTAACAAACAAATTCTAAATTTGCGCTACCTATTTTATTTCTGCAAAACAATTTTTTCAATTCACAAACTTCCAGACTTGTGCAAAGTCTATTTCACAGTTTATAATAATAACCTGAGGTCCGTACATGTATACAACTTTGATAAACAAAAGTTGCATAGGAGAATGTATTCACAACTACCGACTTCTTCAAAGCAGCTCCTGCTATACATATGAATAATACGGCTGCGTTTACTCTGATAAAAATTTCAAAAATAGCTTGATGAGTTTGGCTACTCAGTAAGTGACCATCATTACCCTTAAAAATAATCACAATTGACAAATGTAGATATTTTTTAAAAGAATGCATATTACTCAAAATTTCGACCTATTGATTTCATACATTATAAAACATGCTATTAGACATATTCATTTTTTATCTTACACATATCCTGTATTCTTTATTAGAAAAAACAAATAAGTATGATACATAAACCAAAGGCACACGATTCATATCAAGATCAACAATAATCTAAATTTAGTACTTTAAAACATTACTGTAATCAAGTAACAAATATGATCCAACATTAAGTGGGACTTCTTTCGCCCACTTATAGAAGTAATCTGTTGCGGCTAGAATGAAAACGTGACCCATTGTCAAAGGAGGATCAATAGGCCCTACAATGTCCATGCCCCATTGTGAGAAGGGCCATGATGACACTATAGGATGTAAGGGCTCTAGAGGTTGATGGACCAGGGTTGAATGTAGTTGACACACTTGGCACTTTTTAACATACTTTAAGGAATCAACAATCATGGAAGTCCAATGGTATCCCAACCAGCGTATTCATTCATAGAGCTTAGGACCGGACTGGTGTAGTCCACAAATGCCTGAGTGGACTTCTTCTAACACCTTATTTGCTTCTTGGGCATCCACACATCTCTAAGAAGAATACTGTCGAATGATCGTCTAAAGAGAGCATCCCCTTCAAGGAGGGTATACTTGATAGACATGCGACGTAAGCTGTTGCATTCGGCAAGATCTTCTGGGAGCCTGCCATGTTTTAGGAAACTAGTGATGGGATCTCTCCAATCTTCTACCTGCTCAATTTCTGGACATATTAGGTCAAACAATTCTAGTTCTTGGTTTCGAACCTCAGCTCCTTGACTCCGTGCCATTTCTTGTTCAATCTTAATTACTTCCTTAGCTGATAGAAGTGCTCCGAACGGATAAGGAGGGCACTCAGGGAAGATATTTCTCTCGTCGTCTTTATCGACCTCGGTTCTCAATTCAATGTGTCTACATTCTGCCACCCAAACATGCGTGGGTCCTGATGAGGACAACTGAATCGTAAAGCTGAGTTTTACAAGTGCGTCAGCCTGCTAGTTTAGCCTCCTGGGGATGTGACTCAGAGATACATCCTTAAACTAGGCCATATCCGTTTTTGCAGTATTGTGATAAGGCTTGAGAGTGTCTTTTCTCACATCTTAGATCCCTTTGAGCTACTGGATAACCAACTTAGAGTCGCCATATATGTTGAGCCGCTCCAAGTCTAGGTCAAAGGCTATCTCCAACCCAATTATACAGGCCTGATATTCTGCCTCATTATGGGAATCGACCTCGGCGAGAAAGAAAGAAAGTGGCAATACCCCTCCTTTCAGGGTTAGGAATACCACTCTGGTGCCTCCTTGGTCTTATTGGAAGGCTCCGTCAAAGTACAATTGCCACACATGAGCGAGCTCAACACATAATACTTCTTCATTAGGGAGGTCACTTGATAATGGAGATTCCGCTGGTATGGGGTGTGCTGCAAGAAATCAGCCAAATCTTGATCCTTGACAGCCTTTTATGGGATGTATGTGATGTCGAATTCCATTAGCAACAAGGCCCACTTGGCCAAGCATCCCGACAAGCATGGGTGTGTCATGAGAAACTTTACAGGATCAGCCTTTGAGATAATCTTCACTTCATGACCGAGTAAGTAATGGCGAAGCTTTTGTACTGTGAAGATCAGGGCCAGACACATCTTCTCTATCAGAGGATAGTTCTTCTTGGCCCCTTGATTCCTTTGGCTGAGATAGTACAGTGCAGTCTCCTTTCCCTCATCATTGTTTTGTGCCAACAATGCTCCGAGTGACTCATCCATAACAGTCATGTATGGGATAAGAGGTCTTCCCAACACTGGTGTAAAACGCAAGAGGGGGTTGAGTAAATATTGTTTGATGTCATCAAGGGCTGCTTGACATGCTTCATCCCTAATGAATGGGGTATCTTTCTTTAAGAGGTGAGTAAAGGGTTTACAATGATCTAAAAGATTTGAAATGAACCGGCGAATGTACGCCAGCTGCCCTTGAAGGAAGCGCAGTTCTCAAAGTGTAGTCGGAGACGACATTTCTCCGATTGCCCTGATATTGACTGGCTCAACCTCAAGCCCTCGATGTCTGACAATGAATCCCAAGAACTTTCCCGAACCCACTCTAAAAGTGCATTTCCGTAGGTTCATTTAAAGTTGATGAAGGCGCAGTCGCTCAAATACCTTTTTAAGGTCTTTCATGTGAGAATCCTTCTGCTCGAATTTTACTACCAAGTCATCTAGATAACAATCTACCTCTTTATGCATCATATCATTGAAGATGGTAGTCATTTCTCTCTGATAGGTGGCACCAACGTTCTTTAATCTAAAAGGCACCATTGTATAACAGAAGACACCCTTCGGAGTTAAGAAAGTAGTTGCTTTCTCATTTTTGGGCGGCATCCGTATCTGATTATACCCAGAGTATCCATCCATGAAAGAAACGATTTCACAGTGAGCCGTAGAGTCGATGAGCATCTTGGTAAATGGTAACGGGAAGTCATCCTTAGGATTGTGGTGCGAGAAGTGTCCTTGCACGAATCATACAACCTTTGCATAGGTGCCTGTAATGTTTGCCCCGTGCTAGCTGGTGCTTCATAGACTTGTACCATGCGGCAAGCTTCTTGAGAATAAAAAATCTGCCCCCTTGATTCTTTCAGTCTTTGCTCAAAGTTAGGCTCAGGGGGTTATTGGGGTTTCTTTGGCTTTGACTTTTTGTTCTTCTTTGAAGAAGGTGGTTCTGCTTTGGCTTTTGCCGTCAGCGCATCAGCAACTGGGCCAGCACCTTTTTTAACCGCTTCCATTACATCCTGCTTACATTGATTCCTTCAAATTCTCTATCAAGAGCCTTGAAGTCCGGACATATCAAGGTTGTACCTGTAGGAGAAGAGGAAGGATGAGAAGCAGAAGAAGAAGAAGGAGAAAGGTTATAAGGTGGGGGACTTTTATGGTCGTTCCCCTCATCAGACTGATCTGTGAAGCTGTTTGCGTCATCATTAGGGTTAAACATGTTCAGGGCGTATTTTAGGTCTTTCCTATGCTTAGACCGTTGGGGATTGCTTTTAACGTCATCACCTTCATTGGATATCCTTTGAGTGGAAGATGGCATAGGAACATCCTCTTGATGAGAAGGAAGGATGATAATGCCAGAGATAAAGTCCAGTAAGGTTGGGAGTGGGGGAAGAGGCCTGAGAATTTCCTGCTCAACCGGAGGTTGAGCCGTCTTGTGTCTTTGGCGAGCAGCATTTGGTGCGCGTCTCCTTCTGGTTTTTTGAGGTGGTAATTGATCAGCTTCGCTTGGCTGGAGAACAACCCTAGCTTGGAGAACTACTTCTCGCCTTAAAGACTTGAATTTTCTTCGCCCGTGATGGACTATCCATGGATGGGAAGTCGAGGGTTCAACAGAGTCTGAATCATTATTAGAAGAGTCTTGTGTTGGGAGGTCTCCCTCTTACAATGATGGAGCAGTGGCTGGGGGATCACTTACTGGACATTGTAAAACTCCAGACATTCCCGCATTTTCTTTGCGAATATGTCATGGAAGCTGATGCATTCGCACAGGTAGTGGCCCCATACCTGGTGATAAGGGCACCAACGATCCTTGGTCCCTTGAGCAAGGCGTCGGGGCTGCCTTGCCGGTTTTGGTGTGATTAGGCCTTCTTGAAGCATTACAACATAGAAGGCATGAAGAATACCAGGGGCTTCGTCTTCCTTTTGGACTGTTACCACATGGGAGACTTTTGATGCCCCGAATGCCTTCTTTAGGTCCTCAAGCTTTATCTGACCCTTTTGAATTAAGGGCTCGAAAATATCTTGTAGCGTGTAGCAATCATCTATGGGATGATTGATCCTTCAATGGTAGGCGCAGTAGTTTGCTTGAGTACGAGGCCAGCTTGCTCAGGGAACTTGGCTTCTGGACGGTGAATCATATTATGTTCCAATAATAACCAAAACAGTGCAGGGACCCATTCTTTCTCAAAGGGGTAGACCTTGTTCCTATGCCTGGTGAAATAATCATCTCGATTAAGATTTGCTGGCGGGGGTACTCGATTATACGACTATTGTTGCTTGCCTGCCTAAGGAGTCGTTTTCGCTATGGTCGCGCCTTTAGAGAGGTCCAAAGTATGGGAGGGGGCCTTCATCAGGTCACTCACCGTGACAGCTGCACTGATTACTCCTTTTTGTTGGCTACCCCGAGTGTTGTTCTGAGAGCTACCACTGCCTTAGTTGTTTGCTGATCTTGCAGAAGGTTGTCGTGACCCACCGTGGTGGCGTGATAGACTTTCTATGTAGACTAATTTAGAGATCAGCACTGACATGGAAGTCGGACTAGAGGCCTTGACATATAGAGAAATTTCAGGTTGCAAGTTCCGTACACAAGTCTGAACTACTTCCTTTTCAGGCATAGGATTGGGATGGCGAGAGGTTAAATTTCTCAATCTCGGTATGAATTGGTCCATGGGCTCATAAGGATCTTAAATCAAGGTAAAAATTTCAATGGTTTGGACCTCTCTTTCAACCTCATAAAAGCGCTGATAGAAAAGTTCTCCATTTCCTCCCATGTGTGCACCGAATTCGGGGGGAGTCGAGCATACCACTGAAAAGTTAGGCCATTCAAGGTTCTAACAAACTGACAAAGAAGAAATCTCTGATTATGTTGATTCTGCTGATTTCCCATGGAATGCAAAGCATGCTAAGTTGGCCCTTTATCGTAACGCGTGCACATCTTCCACATTATCTTCTTCTACCAACTCTGACTGTGCATTCCTTTCGACTGCCTAATCACTCTTTCTAAAGTCACTACCTCCCCCTGTCCTTTGCCGGACCCGGGGCTCGATATGCATAACAATGCTCACTTGATAAAGAGGCAGATCCCGTTAGCCGCTGTTTCTCGACATGCTGCCTAGAAGTGGGCGATATGCTGGTTCGAGGATGTGGTCCCATTGAATAGAGGAAACTTCCCTTTCTTCTAATCTGAGGGAAACAGGACCTAGTCAATATATGAAGGGTAAGGTCTCTAATAAGGCATTGCACCCTGAATCCCCAGAATTTGTCTGTCCTTTAGGCTATGGGTCACTATATCATCAATGTCTACCTAAAAGACAGGGTGAGGGGCAAAAATGTCCTGTGAAACAGAGGGAAGAGGCTACCTTGGAGGTGCACCATCAGAGTGAAGGGAATTGACCTCATGGTCAGCTGATTATTGTGCAGAATCTATGCGACCAATCTTCTCCATCATGGCGTACACCATATCCTCAAACTTGTTCATGCGCTCTACATGTGAGTCGTTGGGCTCGCTCACGACCATTTACACTGACTGTTTCTCGAGGGAGGTCAGCCTTAGTTGTGGTTGAGGGCTTGCGAACCAGACGGATGTGAGAGAAAGAAAGTGAGGAAGAGAATGAAAGAGAGACAGAGAAAGAAAGAAGGAGAAGGGTGTGAGAGAAGAGAGTAAGAAGGAGAGAGGAGGGAGAAAGACACAGTCAGCGCTAGACATAGCCGGCTGTGTTGGAAGATGAAGAGAAAGAAAGACACAGTCGATGCTATGCATCGCTAGCTGTATTGGAAGAAGAAGAGAAAGAAAGACACAGGCGGCGTTAAACATCGTCGGCTGTGTTGGAAGAAGAATGGAGAGAGGATGCAGTCAGCACTGAGTTTCACTAACCATACAAAATAGAGAAGAGAGAGAAGACATAGTCGACCCTGAGCTTCACACACTATGTCATAAAGAAAAGAGAGAGAAAGACAGTCAGCGCTGAGCTTCGTCGACTGAATTGGAAAGATAAGAGAGAAATGATACAGTTCGTGCTGAGCTTCGCCGACTGGGTTGGAAAGAGAAGAGAGAGAAAGATACAGCTAACATTAAGCTTTGTCGATTGAGTTGGAAAGAGAAGAGAGACAATGAAATAGTCAATGTTGAGCTTCACCGACCGGGTTGGAAAGAGAATAAAGAGAAAGTTATAGTCTGTGCAGAGCTTCACCGATAAGGTTGGAAAATGAAGAGAGAGAAAGATACAGTCGGTGCTGAGCTTCAACGATTGGGTTGGAAAGAGAAGAGAGAGAAAGACATAATCGGTGTTGAGCATCGCTAGCTGAGTCAAAAGAAGAAAGAGAAAGGCGCAGTCAGCATGAGGCACCGTTAGCTTTGTCAAAAGAAGAGAGAGAGGAATAGACAGAGACAAGAAGAAGAGAGAGGGATAAAGACGAGAGGGAGAGAGAGAAAGAGATAGAGAAGAGAAGAAGAGAGAGAGATAAAGAAGAGATGCAGAGAGACAGAGCGATAAAGGTGAGAAGAAGAGAGATAAAGAAAAGATGAAGAGAGACGAAGTGATAAAGATGAGAAGAAGAGAGAGAAACAAAGAGATTGAGATGAGAAGAAAAGAAAGAAAGAAAGAGATAAATGAAGAGAGAAAAAGAGATGAGGAGAGAATGAGGTGAGGAGAGAGTAAGAGAAGAGGAGAGAGAAAATTACCTTACCAAAGGGTATTGACCCTTTCCTTCTCTCCTCTCTCTCTCTCCAAGACGCACCCACGAACTCAAAAAAAATTAAAACTTTATTGATGGTTGAAGAAAAAAACCGAGGGTCTTTTTGCAATTTGGATTTGCGTGTTTATATAGAATTGGGCCCAAACATGGGTGGACTCCCAAAACCTACCTAAAGTTGAAGATAAATACAATTTATCTGAATTAAAATAAATTCTAAAAATGGGTGTAAAAGTACTATTTTGCCCCTGCCTAACATTGTGCAGAATTTTTGAACAGTCCCTGCTGCTGCTTGAGAACTTACGTGATCTTTTATGACTGATTCGAGGTTGTTTTGAAGCTTGTTTAATTGAAAGATAAATATTTTCTTGTAGGGCTTGGCATGACGAACGATTTGATACCAACTTCGAGCCATAGATCATGTTTTTGAGTCACGATCATGAGACTTGAAATGTGCTTGAATCTTGAAAAGTTTGGATTGATTGTGTGCTATTTTTTCATGTTTTTCTTCTTCAATTTCTTTGCTGAATCACTCTGAGCATGCTGTCATGATCACGTTACAACAATCGCTGCTCTATTTCATATCCAGATGAAGATTTCGTCGTCTTGAGTTTTAGGCCAGAATGTTGAAATCTGGCGGCCAAAATTCATAGCAACTTCGACACCTCTGTATGTGAAATCCAACCATTCATCGTACGTGGGTTCAGACAAGAGATGGCCATAGACCGTACACACCTAATGCAATTGGTTTCGTGCCAATTAGGTATGCGAGCGTCGTGATTTGGCCGCCGGAGTAGGGCATGCTACCGCTGAATTTTCTGCAACTTCTTTCACGGATCAGCAAATTTTCTCTAGTTTTCTCTCTGCTCGGACATCGTTATGGGGTGTACCACATATCGAATCGCTTGTCTTGACGAGATGAACATGCCCACCAAATTTGAGCACAATCAGACTCAGATCAAGTGAGATATGGGCCCCAAAATTGACTGCCTGTGACTGTAAAAACAACCATCTTTAATGGTGTTTTGGTGCAGTGAGGCCACACGACCCCTCCTGTTTCAATGTTTTACTCAGAACTTTATCTTTGAGTGTCCGATTAATCTGAAACTTCACCCATAGAGGTTTTCGACCATGATGGATTCAATGACAGTGGTCCCATAGTGATTTGACATATTGAAAATATAGTTCCAGTTATAGGGTCCATTTCAGGGGTGCAAGAGCTCAATTTTTCGAATATTGTCTCTTTGTGTTCACTGCCTTCAACATGTTTGATTGCGACGAAACTTGGCAGGTGGCCTTTTGGAATGAGTATGAAGATCTTGACCAATTTTGGAGAAATCTTGAGACTATCAGGATTTCCACTATTTTGTAGGCTTTAATTGACCTGCTTCCTCTTTATTCCGCAACGGGGACCATGGTGCTGAAAATGAATTCAAACAGTCCTGACAGGCATGGTTGAGTCATAAGGAACTTGACTGGGTCTACCTTTGAGATTAGATTGACTTCGTGACTGAGCAAGTAATGGTGGAGCTTTTGTACCGCAAAATTCAAGGCTAGGCACATCTTCTCGATGAGAGGGTAATTCTTCTCGACCCCCTACATCCTGTGGCTGAGATAGTAGAGAGTTGTTTCATTTCCCTCATTATTGTTTTGTACTAAGAGTGCCCCGAGTGACTCATCCAAAGCGATCACATATATAATGAGGGGCCTACCTAACACCGATGTGGAGAGAACTGAAGGGTTCAACAAGTATTGCTTGATATCATCAAGTGTGGCTAGGCATGCCTTGTCCCATATGAAGGGAATGTCCTTCTTCAAAAGGTATGAAAAGGGCCTACATCGTTCTGAGAGGTATGAGATGAAACTTCGAATGTAGGCCAATTGTCCTTGGAGGGATCGAAGCTCGTGCAGTGTTGTGGGTGGTGGCATGTCTTGGATTGCCTTGATTTTGACCGGCTCAATCTCTAACCCCCTATATCTCACGATGAACCCTAAGAACTTTCCTGAGTGTACAATAAAAGCGTATTTCAAGGGGGTTCATCTTGAGTTGGTGACGTCGCAGCCACTCAAATACCTTTTCAAGGTCCTTCATGTGAGTGTCATTTGTTTCAGATTTCACCACCAAATCATCCACATAGCACTCGACCTCCTTGTGCATCACCTCCCTAAAGATGGTCATCATGGTTCGCTGGTATGTAGCACCGGCATTCTTTAATCTGAAGGGCATTACAGTATAGCAAAAGACACCTTTTTGGGTCAAGAACCTAATATCCTCTTCATCCTTTAATGCCATCCTGATCTGGTTGTAACCAGAGTATCCATCCATAAAGGAGAAGGTTTGGCAGTGAGCCATAGAGTCAATGAGCATCTCTGTGAATGGCAAATGAAAGTCGTCCTTTGGGCAGGCGGTATTTGAATCACGATTCACAAGGCTTTTCATTAACCTCGAGTGCAGAGACTCATGATCTTGACATTTGGGCTTTTAGGAGGGTCCTAGTGTGGAGGACGATTTCTGATCTCTAGCCAGACCAATCAAGGAAAGGGTCGACCCCTAACATGGTGTTCATGGCATTGCACTTTAAGTTGCTCAATACTTGCTCCGAGCTGGACAATGCCTCATGAATTTGACTCATGTGACAGGCCTCATGGGAAGGGGAGCATGAGGACGGCTTGGACTCAGCTTGAGCTGCCGAGGCATTAGTGACGGTTGGGAAGCTAGCTGCCTGGACAAGCATCTTTCTTAGGTGGTTTTGCTGCGCCCAGCTAAGGTTGGTGCTTTTGAGTTCTCTATTCAGAGTGTCGAAGTCAGGGCACTGTCGATCTGCACGTATGAAAGAAATAGAAGAGAAGGGAAGAGAAGAAGAAGAAGCAGAGTTAGATTGTTCTCGGGGGCTTTTTATGTCGTCACCAGGATTGAACACGTACAGGGGGTATTTTAGGTCTTGCTCCGGCTCTGACTATTGGGGGCTGCTTTTAAAGTCGTCACCCATATTGAATGTGCCCTTAGCAGTTGATGACTCAAGGAAATCCTCTTGCTTATATGAAGATAAAAAGCGAACAGTGCTTGGGATGAAGTCCCTCTAGGTTGGGAGTGGAGGAAGGGGTTTGAGGAATTCTTCCTCAAATGAGGGAAGAGAAGAGCTGACCTGGGTGCTCGTCTCCTCCTTGATCCCTTGAGAGGCGTGTGGTCCATCATAACTGGCTTCTGAGTGGCCTTGGTTTGGTGGACTGCTTCACACTTCATGGACTTGTGTCTGCTTCGCCCATGGTAGACCTCCCATGCCTGAGAGGTTGAGGACTCAGAAGGGTGTAAAGCATCCTTGTAAGGGGCATTTAGTGGAACCCTCACTTTGATAAGGGTAATGGTTTGTAGGTGTTCTGAGAGGATGGCACAACCAATGTGACCTTTTTGGACCTTTTTCGTGACTACGGCCTCGAGGCCAGAACATTCACTCAGCTCATGGCCCCGTACCTAGTGGTATGGGCACCAAAGATTTTGTCCCCTGAGCAAGAAGCTTGGATTGCCTGGAGCGCTTGGGAGTGACAAGACCTTGTTCGAGCATTGCCTCGATGAGATCTTGTAGAGGGTCAGGCTTACTAGTCTCTTGGATTCATGTTGGGAGGTCTTCTTACACTGATGGAGAAGGGACGTGAGGATGTCTTTCTGGATTGTCCTGAACCTCTTGAAACTACTGCATCTTCTTCGCTAAGACCTCATGGAAGCCAGAACATTCGTTTCTATTGTGTCCACGTAACAAATGATATGGACACCAGAGATTTTTGATTCTTGGGGGCAGGAGCTTGGGCTGCCTTACCGACTTTGGCATGATGAGACCCTCTTTGATCATCATGGAAAATAGCGCACGGAGGACACTAAGTGCTTCATCATCCTCGTAGATTGCTACCACATGGGAGGCCTCGGCTGCCCCGAATGCTCTTTTTAACTCTTCGAGCTTTATCTCCTTCCTGATGAGGGTTTCGATATAATCCTTGAGTGTGTAGCATTCTTGAGCGGGGTAGCCTACTTTCCTGTGATAGGTGTAATATTTCTCATGAGTTTCCTTCCTTGGTTGTTCTGGGGATTTGACATCATGTTTTGCTCCAGTAGTAGCCGCAACAACATTGGAACCAACTCCTTCTCAAAGGGGTACACCTTGTTCTGGTGAGCGAGAACTGCTATTGCCGCCGTCGTTTCCCGAGTTGGAGGACTGCTGACTGGATCTGCCATGGTGTTTAGACTGACCTTCGATATGAACTGTTTTAAAGATGAGCTCTGACATGGAGGTTGGATTGGAAGCCTTTACGTGCAGAGTGATTTCAGGTATCATATTCCGTATGCATATTTGAGCTACTTCTTTTTCGGTCATGGGAGTGATGTGGTAAGTCACCAGCTCCGTCCATTGGGTGATGAACTTGTCAATCAGCTCGCCCGGGTCTTGAGTTAGGGTGAGGAGCTCAATGGTTTCTACATTTCTCTGGACTTCGTAGAAACGTTGGTAGAACAGCTTTTCTATTTCTTGCCAAGTGAGTATTGAGCTTAGAGGCAGCTGCACATACCACTGGAAGCCTGGCCCCTCAAGGGTTTCAACGAACTGATGAGGAGGAGTCATTCATCAGTTGTTGTTTCTCGGTAAGCCACTTGGAAGTGGGCAATATGTTGTCGCGGTGAAGTGCTACCATTGAACAGGGGGAGCTTCCCCATCTGATAGTTCAGGGGAAACAACACCTAATCAATGTATGAGGGGTTCTTTTGATACAACGACACCCCTTGAATGCCTGGGACCTTGCTCTTGAGGCTGTGGGTTACCATTGCATCTATGCCGGCTTGAGAAGCTATGGGAGGAGCTAAGCTGTCTTGGGAAGCTGGTGGAGAAGTTTTCTTGAGAGTTGTATCCTCACCAAAAGGAGGGTCGGTCTGATGGTGAGGAGGAGGAGAGGATCTGTAAGCCTCTAGATGGTCCATCTTTTCGAGGATGGACGACACCAATGCCTCGAACCTATTCATATGCTCCACTTGAGCATCAGATTGGTCGTCAATCACCATGACACTGACCATTTCTTCTAAGGGGTCTGAGCTCGGTGTAGTAGTGGACTGCAGAGGTTGGCGGGTTTTTCGTGGCAAGTCCGTTCGTAAGGGCATCGCACGCCCTGACTGGACCTAGGTCTTGTAGGCTAATTGTGTGAGGACAGGTTCTTGATGGTCTTAGGGCCGTGATTTCTTGACAGCTGAGTCCTTCTTTAAGATAGTCACCACCGACCATTGTTCTTTGACCTCTGATTCTGGTACCGGAAGTCGAAGAGGGGAAAAAGGGTTGTAAGACAGGAGGCTGTCAAGGAGGGTAACCTCGACTGCCTTAGGATGCTCTCTAGTCATGAGCTATAGGCCTCTCTTCTGCTTGATCTTGAGGCTGCAGTAGACTCCGCTCCAGAATTGAGCCAAGGATCTGAAATGCCCTGCTCTTCATGAGCACTCGAGGGCTATGTCCAGCAGTTGGGGCAGCGAGTATGGCTTGAGGATGGAAGGCCTTTTGGGCTACTATTTGGGGGCTGTAGACCTCTATTAGCCATTAAACCCTTGCCCCAAGTTCCCTTGTGGGGTCCGAGTGGATGTCTGAGCAGGGGCAGCTGACTCAAGATGGTACTCTTAAGGAAAACCTTTGAGCACCAGATCTCGAGGTGTTTGTCAGGTGAAAGAAGGGTGATAGGAGAGAAAGCTGGCTCGCAACTCTGCTTGGGTCGAGGTCAGGAAGGAACTTGCAAGCTCAATGCATGTGTACCTTCAAAGTTAGCTGTCTGGGTGACCTGGGGGTCATCCCGGGCTCATTCAGTCAGTTCATTTGTAAGAGGCCGAGACTTATGAGCTTGTGTCTGTGAGGGATCAGGTAAAGACTTGTCTCTCACTAGGTGAAGTCGTGTGTGTTGAGATGGAGGATGAAGTGATTGACCTTGGCATAGAACTAGTGCTGCCACGAGCTACGGGATGCAGATGCGTGGTGCGCACAGGGTTCAGCCGAAGAAGGCATAGCCCTGGACGCAAGCTTAAGGCAATATGAATATTGGCCCAAGGTGTGGCTCGAGTGGGCGATGCATGAACCTTTGGGTGTGTGTGGTAGGTGAAGGACACAGGGTCTCTACCTCAGTGGGTCGAACCTCTAGGAATAAAAGCTCGATTTGACAAAGAAGTGCGGGGGGTGGCCTTGCAGCGACCCTCAGAAGCGATGGCAACCTGTTTGCCTTTCACAGGAACAGACACGGCAGCCTTTCAGTGTACCTCGACAATATGACTGATGAGGGATTCGCCAATAACAGGATGCATGCGGTGCGCAGCAGCAGATGTGCTACCATTGCGAGAAGCCTTAGTAGAGGGTCCACCAGGGCTAGCAAGTAGGGAGTCGGGGACCTTAAAGTCTCTTCTCGCGCCTATCCAAGAGAACCTGAGAGCCAGACTGTGAGTCACGACTCATGAGGAGTGTAGGGAATGAGACTTGAGAGACTCGCTTCCCTGAGATAGCCATGGGTGTGGGGATGAGAAAATCCCTAACTCGGATAAAGGGGTTGAACAACTCAGATGCCATGAGATGCAATGCAGAAAGAAAGAGGTCAAATTGATCAAATAAGAGAGAACCAACGAAGGTGGTAAGTCCCCAATAGAGTTGCCAAGCAAGTTAGGTGCCTCTATCTCACCCTTCGGATCTAGATGATCTGGCGGCACGTATCTCACGTTTTGAGGAACCAGGGATTTGAGATCGCTCTCTTGGGAACCTTGCTCAAAGCAAGGGTAGGTATACCAATCGATGAGAGAGGAATTTTAGGTGGGTTCGGGACTTACTCGGGCTAGCGCCTGTTGGCATCATCTTAGATCACAAAGAAAGCCCCTTAATTGCTTCAACTGGTTTAGATTCATCTCCCTTGACCTGCGATCACCTTATTTTCAGCACAACACTAACATGGTTAATTTTTAAGACAAGTGGGGCAAAGGGACCCACCCTTGTCATAGGGTAGTGTTTGTTATATAAGGGGATGGTGAAGTAGATGGTTCAAATGAAGGTGGGAAAGAGGAGAGAACTTGATGAAGAGATATGGCCAACACGACAGCTAGACAGTGACCGACTCGGAGTGGTAGCAAGATGGGCATAGTACTTTGGACTAGCACGGTGACAATACTACTCGAAACCAAGATCGATATAACCATACTAGTCTGAGTCTACCCTTGGCCAAGTGAAAGGACAAGAAGAGAAGAGAAAAGAAAGGAGGACGAAGAAAGAGAGAGAGTGAGACGGTGGAGGTAGGAAGATCTCTGACAGCAAAGATCATCACCGTTGACATCATGAGAGGACACCGTGTCTCTTGCGGACGGCAATGGCCTTTGACAAGGCACACGACGATAACTGCATATGAGGCACACAGTGCTAGGCGTCGAACACAAATGGGGCCTGTGGAAAGTGATGAGCATAGCCATTGACGACATAAGAAGGCTGTTTGAACGCATTTTTCAGCACTTTGGTCCCCAATTCAGAATAAAGAGGAAGCAGGTCAATAAAGCCTATAAAACAGTGCAAATCCTGAAAATCTTAGAATTGCCTCAGAATTGCTAAAGATTTTCATAATCACTCCAAATGGTCACCTGCTGAGTTTTGTCGCAATTAGACATGTTTAAAAGGCAGTGAACACAAAGAGACAATGTTCGGAAACTTGCCCTCTAGCACCCTGAAACCGACCCTATAACTGTAACTACATTTTCGGTGTGTAAAATCACTATGAGTCCACCACCATTGGATCCAGCACGGTTCAAAACCCTTATGGGTCAAGTTTCGGCTTAATTAGGCACTCTAGAAAAAAGGTATAAGCAAAACATTGACACAGAAGGGGCCGCACACTATTCCCATGTTGCCTCACTGCACCGAAACACCATTAAAGGTGGTTGTTTTTACAGTCACAAGCAGTGACTTCGGTTCCAATATCTCACTCGTTCCAAGTTAGAGCCTGCTCAAATTTGGTGAGTGTGTTCGTCTCATCAAGACGACCGATTCGATAGCTTGTACGCTCCATGATGATGCCCGAGCAGGGAAAAAAACTAGGAAAAATTTGCTGATCCGTGAAAGAAGTTGCAAAAAATTCCGCAGCGACACGCCCAACTCCGACAGCCAAATCACGGTGCTCACATACCCGGTCGACACGAAACCAAGTCCATTATGTGTGTAAGTTCCAAGGCTATCTCTAGTCCGAATCCTGCATACGATGAACATTTGGATTTCACACATAGAGGCATTGAAACTACTTTAAATTCTATTCATTAGATTTTCAGATTCTGGTAAAAAACGCAAGATGACAAAATCTTCATCCGAACACGAAATCGAGCTGCGTATGTTGCAACATGATCGTGACGACTTGATCAGTGTGATTCAGCGAAGAAACTATAGAAGTAATCCAAAAATGAGCACACAATTGTTATGTCATGTCGTATAAGAAAAAAATTATATTTCGATCAAACAGGCATTAAAGCAACCCTGGATTAGTCATAGAAGATCACGTAAGTTCTCGAGTAACAGTAGGGACTGCTCCGAATTCCACACATTGTTAGGCAGGGCCAAAACAGTCCGTTTGTACCCATTTTTAGAATTTATTTTAGTTCAATTAAATTGTAATTATCTTCAATTTTAGGTAGTTTTTTGGGCGTCCACCCATGTTTAGGCCCAATTTTATATAAACATGCAAAGCCAAATTGTAAAAAAAAACCTTCGGTTCATTTCTTCAACCATCAATAAAGTTTCAATTTTTTGCTTGAGTTCGTGGGTGTGTCTTGGAGAGAAAGAGAGAGGAGAGAGAAGAAAACGGCCAGTACCCTTCGGTAAGGAAATTTTTTCTCTCCTTTCCTCTTTCTCTCCCTTCCCCTCTCTCTCTCCTCCATTCTTTCTCTCTCCTCTCCTCTTTCTCTCTCCCCCTCTTTCTCTCTTCTCCTCTCTTTCCTTCTCTCTCTTCTTCTCATCTCTATCTCTTTCTTTCTCTCTTCTTTCTGTCTCTATCTCTTTCTTCTCTCTTCTTCTCGTCTCTCTCTCTTCCTCTCATCTTTATCTCTCTCACATCTTCTCGCCTCTGTCTCTTCCTCTCTCTCTTCTTCAGACACAGCCAATGATGCTCGGCACCGACTGTTTCTTTCTCTTTTTTCGTCAGACTTAGACGGCAATGCTCAACGCTAACTGTGTTTTTCTCTCTTATCTTTCCAACCCAGCTGATGATGCTCAATGCTGACTGTATTTTTCTCTCTCTGCTCTTTCCGACCCAGCCGATGATGCTCAGCACCGACTGTTTCTTTTTCCCTCTTCTCTATCCAACCCAGTCGTTGAAGCTCAAAACTGACTGTATCTTTCTCTCTTTTCTCTTTCCAACCCAGTCGGTGAAGCTCATTGCCGACTGTGTCTTTCTCTGTCTTCTCTTTTTGACATTTAGTGAAGCTCAGCACCGATTGTGCCTTCTCTCTCCTCAATGTCTAGCATGGTCGGCGAAGCTCAACACTGACTGCGTCCTCTCTCCCTTCTTCTTCCAACAAAGCCGGCAATGCCTAGCGCCGACTACGTCTTTTTTTCTCTTCTTCTTCCACACAGCCGGCGATGCTTAGCACCAACTATGTCTTTCTTTCTCTTCTTCTTCCAACACAGCCGGCGATGCTTAGCATCGACTGTGTCTTTCTTTCTCTTCTTCTTCCAACACAGCCGGTGAAGCCTAATGCCGACTATGTCTTTCTTTCTCTTCTTCTTCCAACACAGCCAGCAATGCCTAGTGCCAACTGTGTCTTTCTCCCTCCTCTCTCCTTCCTGCTCTCTTCTCTCACACCCTTGTCCTTCTTTCTTTCTCTTCTTTTGTTTCTTTCTTTTTCCTTCTTATTTTCTTACTTCTCACTCTCTCTTTACGATTTGCATTCCTTCTGTTATTCTTTCGTTTGATTAAGAGGGGTCGAGATTAGCCTTTCATGGTGATCCTGTTATCTAGCAATAATGTTGTTGTGCCAGAATTACTGTGCCCACTTTATTGCCACGACAGACTAAGCGTCGTGTCTAGCTGACCAGTATTGATATTGACATCTAATAGTAACTCTGTTAAGCAAGTCTAAGTGACTGAACCTGTTTTACTACCATGTCAGGCTAATTACCTGCCAACTTAATCACTGTGCTGATCTCCCCTCCTGGTCAAATTATTCTCTCCCTCATTTTCCTTCTTTTATTATTCTCTTATCCTTATGAACGTACACGCCTGTGTGCATTTACCAGAGAGACAAGGTGAGGTCTGTTGACCTACCTGTCTTATAATATTTGCCATATGTGTGTGATTGCACCAAATAGGAGAATACAAGCCAAGATAGGCAAATCCAAACCAGCTTTATTACTAGGGGTTTTCTTCGTGATCTAAAAGGGCGTCCACGAGATCTAGCCCGAGTAAGTCCTGAACCCACCTTAAGTTCCTCTCTCATCATTTGGTAATACCCACCCTTCTTCTCGAACGAGGTTCTCGTAAGAGCGATTTCAAAAGTCCCGGGTCTCTTTAAAACCCGACACGAGTGCTGCCAAATCATCTAAATCCGGAGGGCGAGATCGAGACACCTTACCAGCTTAATGACTCCTCTGGGGACTTACTACCCCTTAGTTGGATCGTACTTGTTTGGTTAGTTTCTCATTGCTGTTTTTCTATTTTCGTACATCACTTATGGCTTGCGGGTTCTGTAACCCAGTTATCTGGATCGGGGATTTTCTTATCACTGGATTCGTGAGTGTCCCTAGGGAACAAGTTCCTCCAACTTCGTTCCCGACCATCCTTTTGAGCAAAGACCCCTTGTCTAGCTCCCATATCTTAACCTGGATCGATGTGAGGAGGGACTTAAAGGTCCCTCACTCCTCATATCCTCGCTTTAGTGGAACCTCCACCAAGGCAACTGTCATCGGCGACAGATCTATTGCCACACACAGCTTCCACTCGACCACCGACACGTCACTTGTCGGTCGTATTTCTGAGGTACGCCATTGCGTCTATGGGCCGCCGCAAGGCTACCCCCCACAATCCTGCACCACCACGAGTCTCTATCCCTAGAGGCTTAACACATAGAGACAGAGACCTTGCGGCCTCCCCCTCTAGCACACACCACAAGACTCGTGGGTCACCCACTCGAGCCACACCTCGGGGCAACCCTTATGTTACCTCGAGTTTGTTTCCAAAATTGAACCTTTCAAGGCCAGGTTATGCGCATGCTGCTCACATGCATCTCACTGCTCTGGGCAACGCTGTCGTTGTGCCGACCCGAGTACACAGGAGACAACCTCCTCGTCCTCCTACTCAGCACACACAAGCGCACCCTGTACAGGACCGGTCTCCACCTGTTATCTTACAGATACTTGCTCACAGTTTCAGACCACTGCTCGAGCTCGAGTTTACACCCAAGTCCCCTGAGATCCTTCTTCAAGGAGCGTACATGCGTCGTCATCACAGACAACCCCTCGCCTTCAAATCAGGCCTCCTCACAAGTTAATCCTGCCCTTCCCTAGTCCTATTTCTTCGAGCAAGCAACCCCCGCCTTAGTACTCGAAGACTTTCCCCAAGAGTACCATCCTGAACCAGCCTTGTCCTTTTGGTCGTGTCTTTGAAGCTCATAACAGGGTTCGGGGCAAACACCTGATGGAAGATCGTGTTCTTCATCATCCTCGGTCCAAGATGACCCCAATTTCTGACCCTCATCCCTTGCCGCACCTGATGGAGACAGCTCTCTCTTGTGTAAGAAGAGCCGATCAACCGTAGTCCCAATCACAGTTTTGGCGCGACGTCTATCAAAGCCTCAAAGCTAAGCGTGATAGAGGTCTATCAATTCTGACCAAGGAAGTGGCCAAGGCAGTTGGGACAACCAGCTCTGATGACCCTCTTCGCTTAAAACCCTTCTACCTTCTTAAGATGACGAAGCCTGAAGAAAAGCTCCATGAGCTTTGCATTGTGGTTAGTGTTGTAAAATATGACCCAGTCACTCAGCAGCCATAGTCCCAAGACTGTCGAGAACTGGTCCTCACGTGATCGGCATACAAGAGTCGAGCCCAGTGGGGGCATGCTGCCGCCCTGTTGACCGATCTACCACACACAACCCATCAAGTTTGCAAGCCCTCAACCATGAGGTCAATTTCCATCACTCAGAAAAAGAGCACATGAACAAGTTTGAGGATATGGTGCATGTCATGATGGAGAAGATCAATCGCATAGATGTTGCACAACAATCAGCTAACCATGAGGTCAATTTCCATCACTCTGATGGTGCACCTCCAAGGCAGCCTCTTCCCTCTGCTTCACAGGACAATTGTGTTCCTCACCCCGTCTGTCAGGCAGACATTGATGCTATGGTGACCCATAGCCTAAAGAATAGACGAATTTCGGCGGTTCAGGGTGCAACACCTTATCAGAGACCTTACCATTCATATATTGACTAGGTCCCGTTTCCCTCATATTACAAGAAAGGGAAGTTTCCTCTATTCAACAGGACCACATCCCCAAACTAGCATATCGCCTACTTCCAGGAAGCATGTCAAGAAACAGCGGCTGACAGGAGACTTCTTCTTCATCAGTTTGTTGAAACCCTTGACAGCCCATCTTTTCAGTGGTATGTTCGACTCTCCCCGAATTCGGTGCACACATGGGAGGGAATGGAGAAACTGTTCTATCAGCCCTTTTATGAGGTCGAGAGAGAGGTCCAAACCATTGAACTTCTCACCCCAACTCGAGACCACGATGAGCCCGTGGATCAATTCATATCGAGATAGAGAAATTTAGCCGCTCGTCATCCCAACCTATGCTTGAAAAGGAAGCAGTTCAGACTTGTGTACGGAACATGCGACCTGAAATGAGGCCTCTAATCCGATTTCCTTGTCAGAGCTGATCTCTGAATTAATCTAAATAGAAAGTCTATCATGCCACCATGGCGAGTCCTGACAACTGTCTGCAAGCTCAGCGAACAACCAAGGCAATGGTAGCTCTCGGAACAATACCCGGGGCAATAAACAAAAAGGAGTAATCATTGCAGCTGTCACGATGAGTGACCCGAAGAAGGATCCCTCCCAAACTTTAGAACTCTCCAAAGGAGTGAGCACAGCGAAAAAGATGCCACAGGCAGGCAAGCAATGACAGCCGCACAATCGAGTACCCCCGCCAGCTAATCTTAATCGCGATGATTATTTCACCAGGCATAGGAACAAGGTCTACCCCCTTTGAGAAAGAATGGGTCCCTACATTGTTCCGATTATTATTAGAACAGAATATGATTAAGCTTCCAAAAGCCAAGTTCCCTGAGCAAGCTGGCCTCGATACTCGGGAAAACCACTGTTCCTATCATTGAAGGATCAATCATCCCATAGATGACTACTACACGCTAAAAAATATTATCGAGGCCCTGATTCAAAAGGGTCAGATAAAGCTTGAGGACCTAAAGAAGGCATTCGGGGCATTAGAAGCCTTCCATGAGGTAGCAGTCCAATAGGAAGATGAAGCCCCTGTTATTCTTCACACCTTTTATGTTGTAATGTTTCAAGAAGGCCTAATCACACAAAAATCTGCAAGGCAGCCCCAACGCCTTACTCAAGGGACCAAGGATCACCGGCCCTTATCACCAGGTATGGGGCCACTACCTGTGTAAATGCTTCAGCTTCCATGACATATTCGTAAAGAAAATACGAGAATGTCAAGAGTTTTAAAATTTCCCAATAAGTGATCCCCAAGCCACTACCCCATCATTGCAAGAGGGAGACCTCCCAACACAAAACTCTCCTAATAATGATTCAGACTTTGCTGAACCCTCGACTTCCCATCTTGGGATAGTCCACCACAGGGGAAGCAGATACAAGTCTTTAAGGCAAGAAGCAATTCTCCAAGCTTGGGCTGTTCACCAGCCTAGCGATGTGAATCAATTACAACCTAAGAAAACCAGAAGGAGATGGGAACCAAAGGCTGCTCGCCCGAGACACAAGACTGCACAAGTTCTGGTTGAGTAGGAATTGCTCAGGCCTCTTCCCCCACTCCCAACCTTACTGAACGTTATCTCCGACACAATCCTCCTTCCTTCTCATCAAGAGGACGTTCCTCTGACATCTTCCACTCAGAGCACGACCAATGAGGCTGGCGACATTAAAACCACTCCCCAACGGTTTAAGCATGGGAAAGACCTATGCACACATCCAACTCTGGTGATGACGCAAAAAGCTAATCAGATCGGTCCGATAAGGGGTATGACCTTCCCCCACCTTCTAACCCTTCTTCTTCTTCTTCTTCTTTTGCTTCACATCCTTCCTCTTCTCCTACAGATACAACCTTGATATGTCCGGACTTTGAGGCTCTTGATAGGGAATTTGAAGGAATCAATATACGTAGGACGCAACGGAAGTAGTTACAAAAGAAGCTGGATTCCTAACAGTTGTTGATGCCCTGACAACTAAAGCCAAAGAAGAGCCACCTTCTTCAAAGAAGCACAAAAATTCAAAGCCAAAGAAACCCCAGTGGCCCCCTGAGACCGATTTTGAGCAGAGATTGGAAGAATCAATGGGGCAGAGTTTTAATTCTCAAGAAGCTTGCCACATGGTACAAGTCTATGAAGCACGAGCTAGCACTGGGCAAACACTGCAGGCACTTGCGCAAAGGTCGTGTGATTCATACAAGAACACTTCTCGCACCGCAATCGCTGAATCTCTAATCCCCCTCATCTTTCAAGACGAGCCCCTTCAGCTTGACATGCCTTCCACGTTTGAGGTCGACCCTTCAGTTCCTTGGTTCAAGAAAGGCACAAAAATCATCACCTACTCTGACGTCCTGTTAGAGGCAAAGATGTCAGGATCGTGGGTCTCTGCACTTGAGGTTGATGCAAAGACTTCTGAAGACAACGAGGAAGAGTTGCAAGAAGCCCTAGAAGAATGGGAAGAAGGTAATCAAGCAACTACTGATAAATTCGAGGAAATAAGTCTAGGGGATGAAGCCGACCCTTGGCCTACATTCATCTCGGTTAATGTCCCCAGAAGAAAACGAAAGTTTCACTACTTTCTTGCCTACAAACTGAGTTGACTTTGCTTGGCATTACCATGAGATGCCTGGTTTAGACCCTCAAGTCACCATTCACCATCTCGGCATCGATCCGACTGTCAAACTTGTTAAATAGAAATCAAGGATGTTTAGGTCTGACCTCGAAATGCAGATAGATGCAAAAGTAACCAAACTCAAACAAGCAGGTTTCATTTGTGAAGTCAAGTATCTGAAATGGCTAGCAAATGTTGTGCCAGTCAAGAAGAAGAATGGCCAAATTAGGGTTTGTATTGACCTCTGCGACCTCAATACCGCAAGTCCTAAGGATGACTTCCCATTGACATTTATCGAGATGCTCATCGACTCTACGGCTCACTGTCAAATCTTTTCCTTCATGGATGGATACTCTGGGTATAATCAGATACGGGTGGCACCCGAAGATGAGGAAGCTGTTGCGTTCTTAACTTCGAAGGGCATCTTCTGTTACACAATGATGCCTTTGGGATTAAAGAACGCTGGTGCCACATACCAGAGAGCAATGACGACCATCTTCAAAGACATGATGCACAAGGAGGTGGAGTGTTATGTAGATGACTTGGTGGTAAAATCCGAAGAGACATATGCTCACATGAGAGACCTCGAAAAGGTGTTTGAGCGATTACGCCTTCATAAACTTAAAATAAACTCTCTGAAATGCGCTTTCGATGTGCGCACGAGGAAATTCTTGGGGTTCATTATCAAACATCGAGGACTTGAAGTTGAGACAATCAAGATCAAGGAGGTCCAAGAAATGTCGTCACCAACTACATTGTGAGAACTACACTCTCTTCAATGGCAGCTGGTATACATTCGTTGGTTCGACTCGAATCTTTCTTATCGTTGTAAACCCTTTACTCACCTCTTAAAGAAAGATACCCCATTCATCTGGGATGAAGCATGTTAAGCAGCCCTTGATGACATCAAACAATATTTAGTTAACCCCCCCGTGCTTTCTACACCAGTGTTGGGAAGACCTCTTATCCTATACATGACTTCTCTAGATGAGTCACTCGGGGCATTGTTGGCAGAAAATAATGAGGAGTGAAAAGAGACTGCACTGTACTATCTCAGCCGCAAGATGCAAGGGGCCGAGAAGAATTATCCCCCGATAGAGAAGATGTGTTTAGCCCTGATCTTCGCAGTACAAAAGCTTCACCATTACTTACTCGGTCATGAGGTAAAGCTTATATCCAAGGCTTACCCTGTAAAGTTCCTTATGACGTGCCCATGCTTGTCGAGATGCTTGGCCAAGTGGGCCTTATTGTTAATGGAAATCGGCATCACATACGTCCCACAAAAGGCTGTCAAGGGTCAAGCTTTGGCTGATTTTCTAGAGGCACACCCCGTATCAGCGGAATCTCCATTAGCAAGAGACCTCCTTGATGAAGTATTTTGTGTTGAGCTTGCACATGTGTGGGAATTTTACTTCAACGGAGCCTTCCAATCAGACTGAGGAGGCGCTAGAGTGGTATTCCTAACCCAGAAAGGAGGGGTATTCCCACTTTCTTTCTCTCTTGCCAATGCCAGTTACCATAATGAGGCAGAATATTAAGCCCTTATAATTGGGATGGAGATAGCCTTTGACCTAAACTTGAAGCTGCTCAAGATCTATGGTGACTCTGAGTTGGTTATCCGGCAGCTCAAAGGGATCTATGATGTGAGAAAAGACACTCTCAAGCCTTATCACGATAATACAAAATCATATATGGCCCAGTTTGAGAATGTATCTCTGAGTCACATCCCCAGGAGGCTAATCTTGCATGCTGACGCACTTGCGAAACTCGGTGCTACAATTCAGTTGTCCTCATCAGGACCCACACTTGTTTGGGTGGCAGAATAGAGACACATTGAACTAAGAACCGAGGTTAACGCGAATGACGAGAGAAATATCTTCTCTGAGTGCCCTCCTTATCCATTCAGAGCACTTCCATCAACTAAGGAAGTAATAGAACTGAACAAGAAATGGCACAGAGTCAAGGAGCTAAGGCTCGAAACCAAGAACTAGAATTCTTTGATCCAATATACATGAAAATTGAGCAAGCAGAAGATTAGAGAGAGACCATATCTAGTTTTCTAAAACATGGAAGGCTCCCGGAAGATCATGCCGAACACATCAATGTACATCAAATGTCTACCAAGTATACCCTCCTTGAAGGGGATGCTCTCTTTAGACGATCATTTGACGGTATTCTTCATAAATGTGTAGACGCCCAAGAAGCAAATAAGGAGTTAGAAGAAGTCCACTCAAGCATTTGTGGACTACATCAGTCCGGTCCTAAGCTCTATGAACGAATACGCAGGTTGGGATATTATTAGGCTTCCATGATTGCCGATTACTTAAACTGCTAAAAAGTGCCAGGTATGCCAAATGCATTCAAGCCTTGTTCACCAGCCTCACGAACCCTTACACCCTACAGTGGCATATGGTCCTTCTCATAATGGGGTATGGACATTAAAGGGTCTATTGACCCTCCTTCAGCAATGGGTCATGTTTTCATTCTAGCCACAATATATTACTTCACTAAGTGGGCGGAAGCAGTCCCACTTAAACAAGTTTCTGAGACAACAGTGACTAACTTTGTTCGACATCACATTATATACCGGTTTGGGGTCCCTGACTGGATTATCTCTAATAATGGTCCCCAATTTCGGAGCCACCATATTGATCACTTAGTTAAACAGTTCGGGTTTCAAAGCAGAAGAAGAATTGGCATGAGAGGCTTCCTGAATCGTTATGGGCTTACCGTACCACTACGCGAAATGCTACTGATTCCACTCCTTATTCTCTGGTCTATGGGGGTGAAGCAGTTTTCCCCCTAAAAATTCAAATTCTGTCACTGCGAGTCGTTATACATCAGGGACTAACCGAAGATGAGAGAGTCAAACTTTGATATTAAGAATTAGATACACTCGATGAAAAGAGACTAGAGGCTCAGCTGAACCTCAAACTTAACCAAGGGAGAATGAAGAGGGCTTTTAGCAAGTCAGTCAAGGTCCTCTCATTCGCCCGTGGTGATCTAGTTCTAGTCATTAAGAGGTCGATTGTTATGCATGGCTAGCGTAAAGGGAAGTTTGAACCCAAATGGGAAGGTCCTTTTATAGTAAAAAAAGTCTCACCAAATGGAGCTTACATTCTGGAGCATCCTGCTGGGGAGGAAGCAATGCCGCCTATTAATGGGCGAGACCTAAAGAAGTACTATCCATGATGCATATTAAAAAAAAGAGACTAAGTGGAAAGCAAGCGAGACAGTCCAAACGAATTCTAACTCTTTGTAGTAAAAAAAAAAAAGGAGTTATAATTTACATGCCAAGTAGCCCATTATAAGGGAGGTTAAGGATAAGAGGAATGTTACAAACCAAAACCTACGGTGTGGCTCTAGCACCTGAGGATAAGAGGACGGTTACAGGCCAAAAAGAAAACTCTCTCCTCATGAAGAAGAAGAAAACCCACCAAAGAAATTCTCTTCTCATGGGGAAGATGCCAAACCACTTGTAGAAGTTAGCTTCAAGTCATTTGATGAGTAAGACGACGGTTACAGGACAAAAGAAGAAGGCAACCATTTTTTAGTCCGCTTTAATTGATCTGACGTGTATATCAAACATACAAGATAGATTTCTCTGGCAAGGAACTGACCTATTATGGAGAGCATACCCTGTTCACAGTGGATGGCCTTCCACATAACAACATGGACTTCACTGTTGTTCTAGAGGACTTGGCTTCCAATAGATATCACAAGCCATGCCTTACCATCATTCACCACCCTTTGCCGACCCATGTCAGCACCACGGATGAAAATCACCGCAGGTACCTCATCACCGTGCACCGCAATTCCTGCATGTAACTTACTGCGACATGCGAGAACCACTGTGCGTGTCATGGCATGCCACATGCGCTGATGAGCGCTGTCTGAAGCCAGCACCTGCTGTGTCCTCCAAAGGCCAGCGCCGGCTATGCTCTCATCTCCTAGTGCCAGCTGCCTTTCTTGAGGATCAACGCCGACTGTGTCAACACCGGTTATGCCTCTAACCATCATCATCGGCTCTGCTTTTGTTAGCCCTGGCTCTATAGTGATTGTTCACCTCCCAAGTGTCCTCATTTTCAAGGCTTAAGTCCCTTAGCCTCCTCAGCGGTTGCACGATTTCCAAGGGAAACCATCCACCTCTTGCAACAGTTCACCTCCAGTGACTGTTCATTTCTCCCAACCTTCCACTTCCCCACAATGGTCCACCTTCAGTGACCGTTCCGTTCCCTGACCCTCCGGTCTCCCGTCAGAAACACACTGAGAGACTTTCCTTGCCTACACCTTGGCCGGGAAGTCACCAAAACCTCACTGAAAACCTCTGCAAAAACACCAAGTCACCGGGAAACCACCATCGTCCCAAGGAAAACTCCCAAAATGAGCGAAAATGCTTGGGCAGACCACTGCTGCAACTCCCGTCTTCTTTTACTTTGCCGGAGCTCTAAAAACCACAACTGGAGTTCCCTAGAAAACCTTGTGCCGACCGTAAAGTTCATGCAAACTTCACCAATCCATGGCAGACTTCTGCTTGTGGAAACCTTCCCTCGATACCGGTGAATTTCCCCAGAGCTTGTCGGAAGAATTGATCTCTTGCTTGAATCCTTGGTTTCTAGCTGAAGCTCGCCAGAGGTCGTCACTTCACTGATAGAAATTTTTTTTTTCTTTGCTTAAGTTTTTTTTACCTTCAGTGAAAAGTGGGAAAATGGGGTTTTACCCCCTTTATATAGCCAGCACTATTCTTAGATGCCCCTCGCAAACTAAGAATTCTAGCCGCATCTAAGGAATTCCAAATGAAAAACGGGCCGGGTCGGGTCAGGCTTTGACCTGAGGCCTGGGTAAAGTTTCATCGACGCCTCATCAAATGCCACGTGACACAGACCAGGAACGGGTCGGGCTCGGTCATGAGTCGAATATCAATCCATACCCAGCACCGCCAATGCAGACAAAGTTACTTAGTACGACTGTGTTTCAACAACTGAGCATTGATTGTGTTCAAAAGATTGCACGGGTCGTTCTCGGCGCCAACTGTGTTTTTAACAATCCAGCGTTGGCTGAGTGGTTAAAGGGCAGTGTTGGTCATCTTCAGTGCCGGTTGCATTTTCGAAGACTCATTGCTGGTTGAGCACTCAAAAAGAAATAATGGTCACTGCACCTGCCGCCAGCTGTGTTTTTAAAACAATTCATCCCTTGTGACGCTGCACCTTGAATCTGATCTATTATCCTCTGCAAAGTGCAACCTAGGTCGAACAAATGCAGGTCATGACTTCTCACCCTCAGTAGGAGACCCATACTCATTCTGCACCTCATTATCCCCAGTGGAGTTAGAGTCATTTTTGTTGCTGCAACCCCTAGTGGTCTGCCTCACACTTATTTTGGCCTCAAGAATATTAAAGACCCACATTTGTCCCCTTTTCCCCAATGAAGTCAGCCTTCTTATCTGAACACGTTGCTGGTCTTACCTATTTTGTCCCCAGGGAGTCAGATTACTATCCACAAACCTATTCCCCATGGAGTCTCACCTACATGGGGACCCAAGCTATTGTTTATGTTGCATGACCTTAAACTGCACAGCCATGGTCCATGTTGCATGACTCTAAACTGCACAACCCCGGCCTAACTGCACGACCTTAAACTGAATGGTCCAAACTATACGACCATAAACTATAGCGATGGTCTAGCTGCAAGACCTTAAACTGCATGGTCCAAACTATACGACCATAAACTATAGCGACGGTCTAGCTGCACGACCCTAAAACTGCTCGATCCAAGCTATATGACTATAAACCATAGTACACTTCCTTGCCACATGACGTTAAAAGGCTTCGCATTACGGTCCAAACTATATGACCTTAAACTACAGCGGAGGTCTAGTAGCACGACTTTAAACTGCATGGTCCTACTTGCATGACTTTAAACTGCATGGTCCTACTTGCATGACTTTAAACTGCATAACCACGATCCAGTTGTATGACCGTAAACCATAGTCGATGTCCTTGCTGCATGACGTTAAAATTCTTTGCTCAGGTCCCGGAGGCATGACCTTAAACTTGCCCCCACATACGTGCACTCATCTTTTACGTGCATCTTAACACACGCCTTCCTTAACTGACTGGGTCATGTGTGCCCACCACCTTTACTACCTCCCTAGTGAGTCCATTCCTCTCATCGCCCTACATAATTCCCCAGTGAGTCTCATCCTCGCTCACAAAATGGCGAACTATCCCGTCACCTATATTCGTCGTAAGCTAGTGGGACACCACTTTCCACATTCCATTCATACATCATCCATCTTTCATAAGTAGCCTTCGTGCCATCTCCCTAAAAGTGAGTAAAAAACCGCTACCATACTCACTCTATGGCTTCTACAGACTAGCATTCATTACCATCATGGTCTAGCTGTATGACCTTAAACTATACTGCACGTCCTGACCGCATGACGTTAAACTACTTCGTACAAGTCCCTGAGGCATGACCTAAAAACGCCCTCACAAAAAAATAAAAATAAAATAAATAAATAAATAATAACGGGCATGGTGTATACCGGAACAAGGGAACTCCATGAGTAAAAATGAGAGACGGGCATGGTCACGAAACCATGAGTAAGAGAGTTCAGTGAATGAAAACAGGGCATGGTGGAACTGAAAGGGCATCGTGAGTAAAAATGGAAGAATAAGGGTGGACATGGCCGAAAGGTCATGGGTAAAAGAGCCCGAAAATAAAAGGAAGTTGGTGAAACCGTCTCTACGGCATCGCTTCCCAGAGCCAAGTGAAAATCTACAAAGGATGCTTGGACCAATAAATAGGTTGATGCAGCGCTCGCCTCAACAAGTGGCTTCAAACCTCACTCAAAAAGAAAAATCCCAGGTGTCATGATACCAGGACCCAAAAATATGAGCTTCATGGAAAAAGATTTCGATAGCCTGAGTCCAGTGGCCAAAAAGACTTGAAGGATAGAAGATTTTCCAAGACAGCTAGACAAGTCTCATGAAGAAGAGCATCATTCCTAGGAGGTCACGAAACACACTCCAAGATACCAGAGATGCCCCAAGTTGGCTAAGTCAACCATGACTTTGGAGCGGCAATCAGATGATTGTCGTAGCTGCAAAGCAGTGGGTAGGGGTGGTTGGACCTAAAGCTGGTCACCTCGATAAACTGAGGTACCCTACTCACTAAGGAATAATTGGTCAGTCATGAATTTGGAGCGGCAATCAGTTGATTGTCATAGCTGCAACGTAGTGGGTAGGGGTAGTTGTACCCAAAGCTGGTCACCTTGACAAACTGAGGTACCCTACTCGCCTAAGAATAACTGATGCATGAAGCAGACATCACCGACAAAGGCCCTTCAGCACACAAACAATCCAAGCCCTCGAAACGTGGCTCAACACCAGAGGATACACACAAACACAAACTAAATGGGAACAATGCCCTTTGACATGGCACTCAATTGTCAAACGGGCATGATTCAGACTGACGAGGTCCGTACAAAATCCTCAACTTCAGAATCATAAACATTTCGCATGAGGGTGAGGACTTCCATAAGATCCCTCAAGCATTCTCTTCTCCCCCTAAAGTCTCCACGGACAGACCTGCGAACAATGCATTCTTACGTTTGAGCATTCTAGTTGCACCATTGCGTGAATCTCCTCGACGTTCACGTGGTCCTGTGGCTCGAAAGAAAAAAAGTAGAAGCCGAAGGAAATTTTCTGAATATTGTCCTTCTCGCTTCCCTTGAACTGCAAAATTTAGCAAGGCAAGTTGTTTTAACACATCTTTCAGCACCTTGGTCCCCGATTTGGAATAAGAGGAAGCAGGTCAATAAAGCCTTCCAAACAGTGTAAATCCCGATTGTCTCAAAATTGGTCAAAATCTTCATAATCACCCCAAAAGGCCACCTGCCAAGTTTCATGATCCCCAGACATGTTTATAGCTGTGAACACAAAGAGACAATGGTTAGAAAATTGGCCTCTGACACCCTGAAACAGACCCTATGACTGGAACTACATTTTTGGTGTGTCAAATCACTATAGGACTATCGCTATTAGATCCGACACAGTCGTAAACCCCTATGGGTCAAGTTTCGGCTTAATCAAACACTCCAAGACAATGTTATGAGCAAAACATTGAAACAGGGGGGCCCGCACACTATTCCCGTATGGCCTCACTGCACCAAAACACCATTAAAGGTGACTGTTTTTACAGTCACTAGCAGTGAATTTCAGGGCCTATATCTCACTCATTCCAAGTCGGATAGCGCTCAAATTTAGTGAGCGTGTTCGTCTCGTCAAGATGAGCCATTCAATAGGTGGTAAGCCCCGTAATGATGCCCGAGCAGGAAGAAAAACTAGAGAAAAGTTGTTGATTCGTGAAAGAAGTGGCAGAAAATTTAGCAACGACATACCCCACTCCGACGGCCAAAGCACAACGCTCACATACCCGATCGACAAGAAACCATTTGCATTATGTGCGTAAGGTCTGATGTTATCTCTGGTCCGAACCCCACATACAATGAACGATTGGATTTCACACATGGAGGTGTCGAAACTACTGTAAATTCAGGTTGCCAGATTTTTAGATTGCGACAAAAAACTAAAGATGACAAAATCTTCATCCAGACATGAAATCGAACTGCATTTTTTGCAACTTGATCGTGACGGCATGCTCAATGTGATTCAGCGAAGAAACTAAAGAAAAACATCAAAAACTTAGCGCACAATCAATCCAAAGTTTTCAAGATGCAATCAAATTTCATGTCTCATGATCATGGCTCAAAAATACGATCTATGGATCGAAGTTCGTATCAAATCAATTGTCATGCTGAGCACTATAAGAAAATAATAATCTTTGGATCAAACGGGCATCAAAGCAACCCTAAATCAGTCATACAAGATCACACAAATTCTCGAGCAGCAGCAGGGACTGTTCTGAAATTCCTCACATTGTTTGGCAGGGGCAAAACAATCCTTTTGCACCCATTTTTAGAATGTACTTTAATTAAATTAAATTGTAATTATCTTCAATTTTAGGTATTTTTTGGGCGTCCACCTATGTTTAGGCCCAATTATATATAAACATGTAAAGCCAAATTGTAAAAAAACCTTTGGTTCAATTCTTCAACCATCAACAAAGTTTCAATTTTTTGCTTCAGTTTGTGTGTGCGTCTTGGAGAGAGAGAGAGGAAAGAGAAGAAAAGGGTCGGTACTCTTCGGTAAGGTAATTTTTTATCCCTTTCCCTCTTTCTCTCTCCTCCTCTCTTTCTCTCTCCACCCCTCTTTCTCTCCTCCCCTCTTTCTTTCTCTCTCTTCTTCTCATCTCTATCCCTTTCTTTCTCTCTTCTTCCATCTCTATCTCTTTCTTTCTCTCTCTTCTTCTCATCTCTCTTCTTCTAAGATCTCCCTGTTTCTCACTCTTCCTCTCGTCTTTATCTCTCTCTTCTTCTCTTCTCTATCTCTTCCTCGCTCTCTTCTTCTGACAAAGCCAATGGTGTCTGACGTTGATTGTCTCTTTCTCTTTCTTCTTTTGACTCAGCTGGCAATGCTCAACGTCGACTGTTATTTCCTCTCTTCTCTTTTCAACCCAGCCGACGATGCTTAGCGCTGACAATATTTTTCTCTCTCCTCTCGTTCCAACCCAACCAGTGAAGCTCAGTGCTAACTCTGTCTTTCTCTCTCTTCTCTGTCCAACCCAGTCAGTGAAGCTCAACACCGACTGTACCTTTCTCTCTCTTCTCTTTCCAACCCCATCGATGAAGCTCAAAACTGACTGTATCTTTCTCTTTCTTCTCTTTTCGACAGAGTTAGTGAAGCTCAGCGTCGACTGTGTCTTCTCTCTCCTTTGTGTCTAGCACCGTCGGTGAAGCTCAACGCTGATTGCATCCTCTCTCCCTTCTTCTTCCAACACAATCGGCGATGCCTAACACAGATTGTGTCTTTCTTTCTCTTCCTCTTCCAACATAGCTGGCGATGGTTATCACCGACTGTGTTTTTCTTTCTCTTCTTCCTACAACATAGCCGACGATGTCTTTCACCAACTTTGTCTTTCTTTCTCTTCTTCTTCCAACACAGCCGGCGACGCTTACCGCCGACTGTGTTTTTCTTTCTCTTCTTCATCCAACACAGTCTGTGACGCCTAGCGACGACTGTGTCTTTCTTTCTCTTATTCTTTCAACATAGCCAGCGATGCATAGTGTCAACTGTGTCTTTCTTCCTTCTCTCTCCTTTTTACTCTCTTCTCTCACACCCTTCTCCTTCTTTCTTTCTCTTCCTCTCTTTCTTTCTCTTTCCCTCTTATTATCTTACTTCTCACTCCCTCTTTACGATTTCCATTCTTTCTGTTATTCGTTCATTTAATTAAGAGGGGTCGAGATTAGCTCTTCGTGGTGATCCTTTCGTCTAGCCGTAATGTTGTTATTTCAAAATTACTGTGCTCGCTGTATTGCCACGACAGACTAACTGTTGTGTCTAGCTAGTTAGTATCGGTATTGACGTCTAGTAGTAACTCTGTTAAGCCAGTCTGAGTTATCGAACCTGTTTTACTACCACGTCAGGCTAATTACCAATCAGCTTAGCCACTGTGCAGATCTCCCTGCCTGATCAAATTCTTCTCTCCCTCATTTTCCTTCTCTTGTTCTTCTCTTATCCTTAAGAATGTACACACCTACGTGCGTTCACAAGAGAGACAAGGTGAGGTCTGTTGACCCACCTGTCTTATAATATTTGCCATATGTGTGTGATTGCAGAAAACAGGAAAATACAAGGCAAGGGAGGTAATTTCGAACCAGTTTTATTACTGGGGGATTTATTCGTGATCTAAGAGGGCGCTCACGCAAGGCAACCCGAGTAAGTCCCGAACCCACCTTAAATTCGTCTCTCATCAGTTGGTAATACTTACCCTTGTTCTCGAACGAGGTTCCCGAGAGAGCAATCTCAAAAGTCTCGGGTCTCTTTGAAACCGAGATGAGTGCCGCCCAAACATCCAGATCCGGAGGGTGAGATCGAGGCACCTAACCAAAGGCTGCACGTCCCTTATAGACAGCGATAGCTTCTGGCAAGGCACACATCGATAACGTCTCCTAAGTCACACGGCAATTATCTCTCGTGTAGCGTACGATGATAGCCCTGGGACGCAAGGGAAACTTGCGTGCGACGATGGTTGCCAAGACGCGTGGAAAGAGCATGCACATGGCGATAGATGCCGAGAGGCACGTAAAGAAGGCCTGCGTACTGTGATGGATGTCAAGAGGCGCGGAAAGAGTGTGCACATGGTGATAGATGCCAAGCAGCACAGAAAGAAGGCATGCACATGGCGATGGATGCTGAGCATGAAAGAGGAGCTCGTGGACGACGACGAGTATTGTCATGACCCCTCGCAGACGGCGATGGACATTGCTGCTTGGGGCAGTCATGCAACAGGGTGAGATCTCTATGGGCGGCAATAAGCTTCAAATTCTGTGTCCCTCGCTGAGACATCGAGGATGTGTCTTCGGACGGCGATGAGCAACGTCATTTGCAAACTTCGTCGAGCGATAGAGACATGCGAGAAGCAATCAGGGAGAACTTGCACATGGCACTGTCATCACCATGCGCAGCTTGTGAGACCACAGGAGGGAAGGACAGGAAGAGAGACAGGCATGCATGGCACTGCCACTGCCGTGCATGGCCTTTGAGGAAGTCCAGATCAAGAAGGAGGAAGAGGAAGATGAGAGAGAATAAGAAAGAGGAAAGGAAAAGAAAAGAAACGAGAAGAAAGAGGAGAGATAAAATTTACCATGAACTTATGGGTACCGCTCTAAAGTTTCTCTCTCCTAACTCTCTCTTAAGAATGCAATTCCACAGCCTAAAGAAACAAATCATTTATCAAGTCAAAGTTTGTATTGCCAAAAGATTTTTCCAAAGGTCCTTAATACAACGATAGTACGTGGTATTTATAGAATTGTGCCCAAACATGGGTAAATGATCAAAAGTAACTCTAATTGATGAAAATTAAGATTTAATTGAATTAAATAAAATAATAAAATAGGGTGTAAAATGACATATTTGCCTCTTTCTTAACAATTCGTGGAATTCTAGAACAATCCCTGTTGCAGCCCTAAAGCTTGCGTGATCTTTCATGGATGATCCAGGGTTGCTCTGATCCCCATTTGATCGAAAGATGATTGTTTTCTTGTGGGGATCGGCATGGCGATCGATTCTATACCAACTTCGAGCCACGGATCCTGTTTTTAGGTCACTATCATGAGACTTGAAGTTTTGATGAATCTTACAAACTTTCGATCGTTAGCATGGTCATTCCTTGATGTTTCTTCGTGATTTCTTTGATGGATCACATTGAGCATGCTGTTACGATCGCATGGCAATAAACGCAGCTCGATTTTGTGCCCAAATGAGGATTTTGCAAATTTTGAATTTTGGCCTGAATTTGGAATTTTGACTATGGAATTTACAGTCATTTTACCTGCCTCATGTGTGAAATCCAACCATCCATCGTGTACGGGGTTTGGACCAGTGTAATCCATGGACCTTATGCACGTGATGCAACTGGTCTCACATTGATTCGATTCGCGAGCACTGTGATTTGGCCACTCGAAAGAGGCATGTCGCTGCTGAATTTTTGACAACTTCTTTACGGATCGACAACTTCTCTCCAGCTTTTCTTCATGTTTGTGCATTGTCACGGGGCTTGCCACATATCAAAACACTCATCTCGACGAGATGAACACGCCTAGCAAGTTTGAGCACAATCCGACTGGGGAAGAGTGAGCTATGGCATTTGCAAGTCATTGCTTGTGATTGCCCTGTTACTGGCATTCAGTTGTAGGGTGGCCGCACGGGAATAGTGTGCAGCTCCTCCTATTTCGGTGTTTTTCCTATAACGTCTTCCTGGAGTATTCGTTTAAGCTAAAATTTGAACTGTAGGGATTTTCAACAGTGTCAGATCCAATGGCAGTTGTCCCATGGCCATTTGACGCACCAAAAATATAGTTGTAGTTATAAGGATCTGTTTTAGGGTGTTAGAGGATGATTCCGTAGGAACTGTTTCTCAGTCTGCATTGCCTTAGACATGTCGAAATGCGACTAAACTTGACAGGAGACTCATTGGAATCCTTATGAAGATCTTGACAAGTTCTGGCACCATTCTGAGACTGTTGGAATTTCACTATTTGTCAGGCTTTTATTGACCGGCTTCTCCCTTTATTCCACATTGGGGATCTTGGTGCTGTAAAATGTCTTCAAACAAGGGCCACCGCATCAGGGTCCACAGCCTGCAAGCTAGCAGCATAGGTCTCTACTCTTTATCCGCTCCGAAAGGTTGGAGAGCGAGCCTGCCTTCAGCCATTAGAGGCCAGCCTCGAGCATGCGAGTTATGGTCGGATTTGAAACTGGGGAACTCAAGTAAACTAGAGGAGTTGTCCTGGGAACTCCTCTCCCTCCCCTAATAGCTAAAGACTCAGGAGGCATAGACGAGGGCTCACCCACCTCGTGCTGACTGTCAACATCGAACAGCCGTGATGCCAAGTAGAGAACCTCCACCTTCATGTGCTTTGCTACACAAAAGAAAAAGCCAATGGGTCAGGTCATAAATGGTGCACCGACCACATGCCCAATAAAAAACAAGCAGCATTACCTAGAGAAGGGGGTGGACTCCCATGGTCACTGCTCAAGAAGTGCTGCTTCGAAAAGAGGCGAACATCGAAAAGGAGGCCTGAGCAAAAGGCACAAAGGGTGCTTGCTCTTACTTGCGATGTAGACCCTTGATAGGAGTGAAAAGCGGACACCCCTCCTTTTACAAAGTCCTACAGCAGAAGAGCCAATTGACGGGTGACCCGCCCCCCATCCGCAGAAGAATGCCGACAGCACGCGAAGCGAAGTGTCGAAGGCCGGACACTACAGCATCGCACGAGCCAGCGCCACGCGCCTCGAAGGTACGATCATATGAGTAGCACACGATGTGAAGTGCCACACGTGTGAAAAATTATGCTCGGTCTGGAGGAAGCACTAGGGGCACGTAATCGAATCTCCATACGACATCGACGTCCGCTCTCTCTCTCACCATTGACTGCTCTACATGCACGAAGCGGGCCATCGAAAACGGCACAACCATCGCCTTCCAAGCACCACTCAAGCATGTAATTCAACCCGACTCGATCTGCCTACAACACAGGCCCACTCAGAGCACCAGAGGAACAACCCTACACCACTCTCTTTTGAGGACAAGAGAACCTCGTTCCTTGTCTCGTACATGTGCAGGACCCTCTGCGGTCCCAAAAAAAAAAAATGTGGGGTCTTACAAAATCTGCAGCGACGCATTCCCCGAGGGTTGGGGTGAAAACCTGCAAGGGCATCCCAACCATCACACAACAAGCAGCAACTGCTCCATGGGCACAACAAGCAGTTCATCAGCCATTCCTTATCCTCATCATCAGAGTAGGGATAAGGACTGCACCAGCCAACAAAAAATAAAGAGCAATACACAGCGACACAATGAAAAGAAGGATATATCAACGCAACGGAGGGCTTTCATTACATGAACAAAAGGATTACAGAACTGTGGTTACAACTAATCGATAACTATAAGGAAGTACATCAGTTCCAAACACAGCCCTCTCCCATTCAAGGGCCCACCACTTTCTCACAACGGTGGCGACTATCAAGAGGTTGTGTCCATTTCTTCAAGTAGGTCTTGAAGAACATGGGGAGTGCCGCCTCCTTCAACTCTTCCTCCAGTGAGGATGACATACCCCAATCGCCTCATACACGGCAGCGAGCCTCACGCCATGGGTTTCGAACAAACAGAGGAGCCCCAAAGCAACAAGCTCGCCCTCTGTCATGGGTCCATCGCTGCCTCCAAGTGGGTGAACACCTTCACAAGGATGCCCAACACCCATGCACGTCCCAAAGGCCGGTGTTAAGCAGTCAGCCCCCGCAGTGGGCAAACCTCACCAGCCAAGTCCTTCAAAGAAAATGAAGTCTCCACACTGCCTCCACACATACGAGCACTAAGAAAAGGGACTTCAACACAAAGGGGAAAAAGCTGCCCTCACACTCTCATGCCTAGCTTCCTTTTATAGGGCAAAGGCTCATCAAAGCTTGTTGCTTCCCGAGCAGCATGCCGGCTAGCTACTCGACCACGTGTCACCATAACGGTGCCTCGTTGACCGTGACATTTAAACCTTCTCATGCCTCACCTACCCAGTGTTGCTCACAAAGCATCACGATTAAATCTCGTGCCACTATGCTGCCAGCTTAGTGTTAGCAGCAAATCACTCAAGCGAATCTTATGCCAAGGCATAGGCATCCACGTGGGACTCCCCATCTGACCTCACCCCAGCATGCAGGTGCCTCGTCAATTCAGTGCTTCCTCTTTAAGCACACTTTCTTTAGAGCAGTGCATCATTCCACTCCCTACGGGTGCCTCTTCATTCCATCCCCCAAGGGTACCTTCTTAAAGCCACCCCTTGCAGGGTGCCTCTTCACTCCACCCCCCATGGGTACTCCATCATTCCACCCCCTACCGGTGCTCCATCATTCCACCTCCTGCGGGTACCTTCTTCACGCCACCCCCCCCGGGTGCCTCTTCACTCCACCCCCTAAAGTTAGCTTTATTATGCCACCCGCCACGGGTGCCTCTTCACTCCACCCCCCACGAATGTTGTCATCACTCCACGTCCCGCGGTGCCTCTTCATTCCACCCCTTGTGGGTACCTTCATTCCACTCCCCGTAGTTGCCTCTTCATTCCACCCCTCGCTGGTACGTTCATGCCACCCCCCACGGGTGTCTCCATCATTCCACCTACTTGCGGGTGCTTCCAACATCTCACACCGTGGGCACCATCCAACACCTCCCGCAAACAGCACATTCATCGACCTCACGCAGGCACAAACCATCTGGGTCACAATAAAGCTACTCTTAGGGGCAATACTCAGAAAAGTTAAGAAGACCACCCCCTACCTCAGCTACCAAAAGCTACAATTGACCCGGGGCAGGGCCGCACCCTCAAGACTCCTCTGTCAAGGCTCACTACACTAGTGACCCCTTCTCCCTACACTAGTGACACGAGTAAAAATAAAAGGTCTTCAGATGGACATTGCCAAAAAGGCAATGGGTAAAATCACCCAACAAAAAATAAAAAACAAGGGCATGGTGAAAGCCCACAACGGCACTGTGAGTAAAAATGACAAGTGGGCATGGCCACAAAGCCATGAGTAAAAGAGTTCTAAAAAAATCCAGGCACAGCAAAAACCCGCAAAGGGCGCCATGAGTAAGAGTGGAAATCAACGGGTGGATGTAGCCTCAAAGTCAGGGTTAAAATGTCCCAACAAAGGGAATGGTGAAAACCACTCTGTTGGCACCATATCCCGTTGTTCCAAGTGAAAACCCGTAAAGGGTGCCTTGACCAAACCTCCTCCTTCCGGTCTTCGAGCCAAACCTCCTAATTTGGCCCTAGGGCATTCCAAAAAAAACCTCGGCTCCAGTGCCTCCAAAAAAAAGAAAAAAACTCTGGCCCCAGTGCCCTCAAAATTTTCTGCCCCAGTGCCAGCTTATTTTTGTCACGAGCCTTAATGTCGCCTTCTTATTTTCAACACCATATCCTTTGTGCTATGGTGGCACCCTTTTATCCCAGGCTCAACGTCACCTACTTATTTTCGGCACCGGAGCCTTAATGCTTCGGTGCCACCCTTTTATCCTAGGCCTTAGTACTGCCTCTTTATTTTCGGCATCGGAGCCTTAGTTCTTCGGTGCCACCCTTTTGTCCCGGGCCTTAGTGCCGCCACAAAAAAAAAAAATCCTCTTCTCCCCTTCTCGTCCATCAAGCTCTTGCAACCAGGGTGAAGTCCCCTAAAATTTGACCGCCTCAGAGGCCATCCTCTTTTCAAGCCTGAGCAATTCAGTACGCATCGTGAAACCCCTCGACCAAGCCAGTTGGACGTAGGCCAAAGAGGTAACTTGCTTGCCATTCTTCTCATCAAACTCCAACATCCAAGGTTAAGTCCCCTAAAATGGGACTGCTTCTGAGGCCATCCTCCTATTGCGCAAAGAAAATCGGGACATGTCGTGAAACCCCCAGCCAAGCCAGTAGGGTGTAAGCCAAAGAGGTACCTTGCCTGCCTTTTCTTCTTCCACCAAACTTTAAGCATCTAAGATGAAGTCCCCTAAAATGGGACCGCCTCGAAGGTCATCCTCCAATCATGCCTGGGAAATCTAGACGTGCCGAGAAAGCTCACGAGAAGGGATCTCGCCAACTGGAACATCAAGACCTTCCTGTCCAGAATGGGATAAAGCTCACAAGAAGGGCCCCCACTGGCTGGAAAATTAGGAGTTCGCATTGAGAAGTCGTAAGCCCGTAGACGGCAGAATATCAACGTGATCTCTCAAAAAAAAAGGATTCTAGTAGGACCCGGAGAAAGCCTCTCAACAAGGCGTCGGACCACTAGAAGCCACTTTGGTCGCTTACTCAAGCAATGGTGATCAAGAGAAAAAATATTGATCGAGAGACAATAAACATGTCTTGGTAAGGATTGGTCATAGAAGCTACGACGTTAAATTTTTTGGAATGTTGTACTAATCGCTTCTTCGACGTGCAATATCAGGTGGGGCAAGTTGTTGTACATCATTTTTGATGTACTTCCATGAGCCCATGCGAGTAAGCAGATAGCCAGCAATAGTCTGGTCTCTTGAGTTCATGAAACACCTGCAAATTGGGATTGTTCCGAAAATAAAGCCTCAAGCGTGGTGACCTGGGTGCAGTTCCTTCGCACCAAAGGAGGACCCTTCATTGTAGCCCTATGTCAGTGGCTGCAACAGGGGACCAGACCACCACCATTATGCTCCAAACGTTGAAACAAATCCTCGAGGACCAAATTTGAGCTCAATCAGACCTCCCTAGAGGGGTCTACGCACATGCGGCCTTGCAACTTATGGGTTTTATCATAGCGCGGTGTGGCTTCACCAAACCAGTCCCGAAAATGGCGACTGCCACAAATTTTCCCAACAATAACTTTGCCAACCAACGACACCTTCCTCCGAAACCAAACAGAGCTCAAACATTGATATTTTCCCGATCATGTCAGTCCCATCATTTTGACCTACGGGACACACTGTGGTGTGACCGAGAACACCCATTGCTCTGAAGAGGAAAGTGACCAGAGAAGCCAAGGAGAAAACGGGGTTCAAAAAGCTCCGGATTCAATGAAGCATAGCTCAATATCCAAGCCATGGATTAACGTGGGGAGGACTTCGACAATATCCCCTCACAAAGAGCTACATTCTGGTACAACTCCTGCATTCAATTCGGGTCTGATGAATGCAAGTCCTTAGGTCACCAAAGAAGAAAATCCAGTGGGTTGCCGAAATCCCTTTCCCCAACAACCTTCAAAATTAGGCAAATGCACAAATCACCACCAAATCAGCCAAAACTTGGTGCAAAACAACTGCAGAAGCCTCCTCTTTGACTTACAAGCAGAGCCAGGAGCCAAAACAACATAGCTTAAAGATGCATTGGCAAATGAAGTTTACAAAAATGGTCGGACTTTCACCCCAGGTAAAAAGCCACCACAGCACGATTGGAGGGCATCTAAATGCTCACAATCGATATAAGAACAAAGATATGTTGCTAAAATAGCTGAACAGTTGCCACAAGTTGCAGAACCAGCTTTCAAGGTCTTCCCATAGCAAAGCAGAGCAAACGACCACAAGGGCATTTTGCTCATTTGTGCTTTATTTTTTGATTTGTTTTGAATTTTTTTAATTGTAATTTAGCTTGAATTTTGAGTGTTCACCCTTGTTTGGTGAATCCTCTATATAAGCAAGCTTAACTCACTTGTAGAGGGGGCCTTTGGACCATCTTTTTAGAGAGACTCCATAAGATTACCCTTGAAGGTTGAGAAGAATCATGGCTCGATTATGTTTGTTGGTTTATCTTTCTCCATGAGACCCTGAGGGAGAAGAGAGGGACAGAGAGAAATTTTTGAGGAAAAGGGGATACCCCGCGAGTGTGCGGTCCCACAAGCACCCCGATCGCGTGGGTCCCCCCACCTCTCCTACGCCAAGTCGTCTTCTCTCTCTCTCTCTCTCGCCTCCACACGCGTGACCCCTGTTTGTGCGACAGCCCGTGTCCACCCATGCACCTCCGGACACGAGCGAACCCACGGGTGTCATCCATTAGGTTTCTCCACATCCCCTTCAGTGACAACTAGGTCCCCTCCATTAAAGGGGGCCAAGGAGGAGGGACATTCGGATCCCACCCCAAAATCATAGAGAGAGTGAGAGGAGAGAGGATGTAAGCTTGAAGAGGGCTCCCGTCCAAACAGTACTGATGAACAGCCAGAGGTCTAAGTAATTGCTCTAAGAGGGTCATCTGCCAGGGCGGGTCCCCAATCCCCCAAAGCGGTGTAAGGGCGTCATGCTCTAGTCGCAAATTCTCTCTCACCATCGGCCTCTTATCTCTCTCACCATAGGGTTGCTCTCGTATACTGCGTGGTCCCTCCACCTCTAAATATATTCATTCATTGGTTCATTTTCCCTTGAGTCGTAGTGGGAAGTTCTATGGCTTGAACTCTTGCTCGAATTTGTAGAACAGCAGTTCCATCTCTTCCCAAGAGTGGACAGAATTTGGGGGCAAACGTGCATACCATTTATAGGCAAGTCTAGGTAGTGCTCCACAAACTATCGAAGGAGCAGACTGAGATCGAAAGATGATCTTGGCATGCCGACAAAAAGTGTGCAACGTGTTGTTTGGGTGAGCCGTTGTTGTCAAAGATAGGCAACCTTCCGATGGTACTTGTTTTGGGGTGATCAGATGGTACTTCTTTTGGTTGTAAGGCCCGTTCTTCTGTAACTGTGACCACATATGAAGCTTTGCTCCTCTCAAATACTTTTTTGAGACTATCCAAATGAATCTACCCTTTATGAATCAGGGCTTCAACATAGTCTTTGTGATGGAAGTAGTCTTAAACAGGATGGGTCAGCATCCGATGATAAGCACAATAGTTCTTGTTATTAGTAAGCCCGACCAGATCATGTCTCTTTGGCTTCGGAAGAACTATCATGCCTTGTTTCTATAGAATTTTTAGGAGAATTGGCACTCAGGTTTTGTTAAAGCTGTAGTTCTTATTCACCCTATGTTCAATGTAATTGGGTTGGTAAAGATTCGACGGCAATGGCACCCAGTTATAAGCCTGCGGTTATCGTTGATGTTGTTGAGGTTCCCCTTGACCTCTGAATTGTAAAACCCCACAAGAAGTATCTAATGTCTTAAGAGGTGCAGCGTTAGTAGGAGGTATAAGAAGAATGGGTTTAGTGGCTTTGTCTCTTTGCTGGCCAGTGCATGCTTTAGACCGATTATTAGTGAAAGTCCAACCTTGACCTCCTCTCGAGGTTTGAGAATGGGTCCCACCATGATACTTGAGTAAGCTTTCAATTTTCACAGCTTTTGAGATCATATTTGAGAATGTAGTAGGATTAGAGGCCACAACATGAAGGGAGATTTCCTTCTTCATGTTCCTGATACATGTTTTGCACGACATCGATCTCATGCATAGGGTTGCTCTGGTATACTGCATGATCCCTCCACCTCTGGATATATTCATTCACTGGTTCTTTTACCCCTTGAGTCATAGTGAGAAATTCTATGGCCTGAACTCTAGCTCGACTTTGTAGAAAGATTTGTAGGACAACAGTTCCATCTCTTCTCAAGAGTGGACAGAATTCAAGGGCAAATGTGCATACCCTTTAAAGGTAGGTCTAGCTAGTGTTTCCACAAACTTTCGAAGAAGCAAATTGAGATCAAACGCTGATCTTGGCATGCCGAAACAAAGTGTGCAACGAGTTGTTGCGCTGAGCCGGTATCGTCAAAGATAAGAAACCTTCTCTTTCGATAGAAAAAGGACTTGATCAATGAAGGCTGAGTAAGGCTTCTTATAATGAGCGTTTCATGTACCTTTGGGATTTTTAAGTTCCGAATGCTTCTATTGATCATATTTTGAATATCTTTTTATGTGATCGCTGGGGAAATACCTTGGGAAACTACAGTGGGTCGGATATCAGGAAGAGAAAGAGCAACTAGAGGTTGTGAGATTTGAGCTATGAGAGGAGGTCTTTGTTCTTCTTCCTCAAACTGGGGTTCAATAGGGGAATTTTCTCCATGGTTGAAAGATGCCTTGATTGATGGAGCACTCTCTACCACTTTGAGCATATCCAGAATTTATTTTAAGGTTTTGCCAAAGAGGGCCATCGGGACTTTAGAACCATCGCCCTCTTGGCTAACCACCATCACATCAGCTCGTTCTTTAGGGCTAAGTGACTCCATGGTAGGAGTAGTCCTAATCCACTTTTTGCCTCGATGTCGCAATCCGGGCAATAGTTGTTTAGATTTCCCTAATTGGATTTGGGACTGCATTGATGATCGAGTGACCACCGTCTCTTGACATCCTTGGGGGTCATAGTTCAGATGGATATGACGTGAGATGGCCTTGGGCCATGGCTTGAATCGCATAGGCATGTGATGGCCTTGGGGCCATACTTCAATTGCTTGTGGCTCAAGACGACCTTGGGGTATGGTTCAGGCTGGCTAGAGTCATCTTCTTGGATTTCAACAACTAAAAATTGAATTGTACTCCTCATTGTTTGTTCTAACTCAATTCATAATGAGTAGAACGATTTCTCTTTAATAAGTTTCTCGACGTGAAAGACTTTGACTTTTTGTTTATGAATGGCACTTTCATGCCCTTTTGTTGCCTGATCCTCAAACTCTAATAAATATGCTCCCAGAACTAGAATTGGTAGTGCGATCTTGAATGATTGGCCTACCTTAAGGAGACTAAGGAAAAGTCAATCAGTTCATGCAAGGCATGGTGACCCAGGAGCAGGGAGCTCGGGATCGCCTTCGGAAGCTTGGTTTTTGTCGAAGAAGAAGGGATATGTGGTTAGATTCCTCGATCTCGCCCTCGGGTCGGGATGACCTGGTGGAATGTGTCTTGAGTTTTAAGGAGAACCCGGGACTTGAGATCACTCTCTCGGTAACCTTGCTAAGGAGCAAGGGCAGGTACACCAATCGGTGAGAGACGAATTTAACGTGAGGCGGGACACACCTCACTTGGGTCCATGACTCACTCGGGCTGACTCGTGTGGGCACCCTCTTAGATCACGATGGAAAATCCCCCAGTCCTACAACTGGTTCAAAATCACCTCCCTTGACCTGTACTCTTCTATTTATGTGATCACACACACATGGTTAATTTTACAAGACAAGTAGGCCAAGATACCCCACCTTGTCTTTGGGCGAATGCACACAGGTGTGCACATTCAAAGGAGAAAGGAAAGAAATGATGAGATGAGGGTTGGGGTAATGAAACGAGAAGGAAGAAATGAAATAAAGAAAAGAGAAGGGAAGAAAGAGAGATTTGACCTGGTGACTAGCCTGACACAGTCGCTTGACTGGCATGATGATTGACCTGACGTGGTAGCAAGACGGGCATGGTAACTCAGACCCCACATCGACAATACTACTCAATGATAGAACCAACACCAACCAGCCAGGCACAATGGTGGGTCTGATGTGGTAACAAGACGGGCACGGTAACTCTGATCGGCACAGCGGTAATATTGCTCGACGACGAGACTATTATGATAGTCCGGGACTTGGCCTATCCTTTAGTCAAATGAGAGAGGAAGAAGAAAGAAGAGAGAGAAAGAAGAGAAAGAGGAAAAGCAAAGAGAAAGAGAGAGACGAGAAAAGAGATAGAAGAAGAGAGAAGGAGAGGAGGAGAGGAGAGAGAGAGAGAAAGAAGAGGAAAGAGAAAGAAAAAGAAAAGTGGAAAAATAAGGGAGAAGATAGAAGAAAATGAAGACAGATTAAAAGAAAAGACAAAAAAGAGAGAAGAAGAATTGAAGAGAAGGGAGAAAAGAAGAAGATAAGAGAAGGGAGGAAAAGAGAAGAGAGAGAAAGAGAAAAAAACAAGAAGAGAAGAAGAAGAAGAGAAGAGGAAGAAGAGAAGAGTAGAGTAGAGATGAGAAGAGGGGAGAAGAAGAAAAGAGAGTAAAGAGAGAAGAGAGAGAAGAAAAAGGGAAGGAAGAAGAGGAAGAAGATAAAAGAAAGAAAAAAAGAAGAGAGAGAAGGAAGAGAAGAAATAGAGAAGAGGAAGAAAGAGAGAAAAGGAAAAGAGACAGGAGAGAGAAAAGAGGGCAGAAAGGAGAGAAACGAGAAAAGGGAAAGAAGGGAGAAGAAGAAGCATGGACGGTGATGGGGTTCTGTCGTCCATGGCAGAGGAGAGAGAAGAAGAGAAGGTAAGAAGGAACATGGACGGTGATGGGCTCCTCCTTCCATGACAGGAGGGAGGGAGAGAGAGAAAGCATGGATGATGATAGGTTCTGTCATTTATGATAGGAGAAAGAGTAAGAAAGAATATGGACGGTAACAGGTTCTTTTGTCCATGATAGAAGAGAGAGAGAGCGAGAAAAGAAAGAACATGGATGACGATAGTTTATGCCGTCCATGATAAGAGAGAGAATAAGAAAGAACATAGACGACGATACGTTCCATTGCTCATGACGGGAGAGAGAGAATAAGAGAGAACAGGGATCACGATAGGTTTCACCGTCCCTGATGAGAGAGAGAGAATGAGAAAGAATATGGACGGCGATAGGTTCTACCGTCCATGACGAGAGGGAGAGAAAAGAGAAGACACGCGTAGTGATAAGCATTTTTGTGCACGTCAGAAGGAACTCAGACACGACCCGGCCCGCCACTTGGGAAAGGGCTTGGTTCAATGTCCTTATTAGAGAATAAGGGAAGAAACGTCGTGCGCAACGATGAGCATCGCAGTGCACAACTTAAAGAAAGCGGAGTTTGGACAGAGGCCAGTCCCACCACTCAAGTTAAGGCCTAGCTCACTGTGCATGTTTCAAGAGATCAGTAAGAAAGGAGATTGTCATGATCGACGATGAGTACTGCCGTGCATGACTGAGGAGAGAGAAAAAAAGATTCGAGAGAGTAAAAGAAAAGATAGAGAAGAGAGAGAAAGGGGGGAAGAGAGACATGCACGACATTGCTTACCACCATGCATGTTTGAGGTAGAGAAGAGAGAGACAGAGAGAAGAAGAATAGGAGAGAGAGACAGAAAGAAGAGAGAGAAAGAAAGAAGAAGAGAAAGAAAAAATAAGAGAGAGAAAGAAAGAAAAGGAGAAAGAAAAAAGAAGAGAGAGAAAGAAAGAAGAGGAGAAAGAAAAAAGAAGAGAGAGAAAGAAAGAAGAGGAGAAAGAAAAAAGAAGAGAGAGAAAGAAAGAAGAGGAGTGAGAAAAGAGAAGCATGGATGACGATGAGGTTTTGTTGTCCATGACAGAGGAGAGAGAAAGAGAGTAGTCGAGAAGGAACATGGATGGCGATGGGTTCCGTCATCCATGACAGAGAAGAGAGAAAAAGAGAAGCACAAATGGCAATGGGGTTTTGTCATCCATGAATGGAGAGAGGGGGTAAGAGAGATGGAGAGAAGAAACATAGATGGCGATAAGCTCAACCGTCCATGAAAAGAGAGAGAAGATGAGAGTGAACATGGACGACGATAAGTTTCGCTATCCACGATAGGAGAGAGAGAAGGAAAGTGCACATGGACGGCGATAGGTAATCCTGCCCATGTCATGTGGAGAGAGATACAAGAGAGAAAAGAAAAGACGCGCGTGGCGATTAGCATCACCGTGTGTGTCAGAAGGGACTCAGACACGACCCGGCCCCCCACTTGGGAAAGGGTCAGGTTCAATGTCTTTATCATAGAATAGGGGAAGAAATGTTGTATGCAGCGATAAGCATCGCCGTGCACAATATGAGAGAAGAGGAACTTGGACAGAGGCTTGGCCAGCCACTCGGGTTAAAGCCCGGCTCGCTGTGCACATTCCAAGAGAAGAGAACGTGCGTGACTGGATAGGATAGAGAAAGAAATGAACAAGGGAGAGAAAGAGAAGAAGAGGAGAGAGAATAAGAAAAAGAGAGAGAATGACATAAAAAAGAGGAGAGAAAGAGAAGAAGAGAGAGAATGGTAGAGAAAAGAGGAGAGAGAAAGAAAAGAAGAGGAGAGAAAGAGAAGAAGAGGGAGAATGATAGTGAAAAGAGGAGAGAGAAAGAGGAGAAGAGGAGAGAGAAAAAAAGAGAGGAGAAAGAAAGTTACCTTCACTGAGGGGTATCAGACTCTTTCTTCTCTCTCCTCTCTCTCTCTCTCCAAGACATGCCCACAATCTTAATGTAAAACTCTCAAATTTTATTCCTTAAATCGAAGTATGAGGGAAGCCCTTTACAATTAGGTTTAGCATGTATTTAAAGAATTGGGCCCTAAATATGGGCGAATGCTCAAAATCTGATCTAATTGATATAATTACAATTTATTTGAATTGTAAAAATGGGCACAAAATTACGGTTTTGCCCCTACCCAACAATACATGGAATTCTAAAACAGTCCTTGCTGCTGCCCTAGAACGTGCATGATCTTCCATGGTTGATTCGGGATTTCTCCGACGCCCATTTGGTAAAAAGATGATTGCTCACTTGTTGGTCTTGGCATGATGATCGATTTGGTACCAACTTCAAACCACAGGTCGTGTTTTTAAGCTACGATCATGCGACTCAAAATTTGTATGAATCTTGAAAACTTCTGATCGATAATGCGCTCATTTCTTAATGTGTTTTCATGATTTTTTCGCTGAATTGCATTGAGCATGCCATCACAATCACGTTGCAATAAACGTAGCTCAATTTCGTGCTTGAACGAATATTTTATAATCTTTGGGTTTTAGCCAAAATTTGAATTTCGACGCTTGAAGTTTACAACAACTTTATCACCTTCACGTGTGAATTTCGACCATTCATCATGGCACGGTTCGGACTAGACATAGCTCTAGACCTTATGCACGGGTTGCAATTAGTTTTGCATCAATCCGATGTGCGAGCAACGTGATATGACCGTTAGAGCGGGATGTGTCACTGTTGAATTTCTTGTAACCATCTTCAAGAATTGTCAACTTATCTCTAGCTTTTCTCCCTGCTCGGGAATCATCATGGGCCATGCCACATATCAAAATGCTCGTCTTGACGAGACGAACACGCTCCTAAATTTTGAGCTTGATTTGACTCGAGATGAAAGAGATACCAAAAATCACTGTTCGAAACTGTGAAAATAGTTTCCATTAATGGAGACTGGTGCAGGGAGGACACATGGGAATAGTGTGCAGCTTATCCCTTTTCAGTCTTTTACCCATAATTTTATCTTAGAATGTTTGTTTAAGCAGAAGCTTGACCCCTAATGGCTTTCGACGGTGTCGGATTCAATGGCATTGGTTTCACAGCCATTTGACACTCTGATAATGAGGTTTTAGTTGTAGGACCTGTTTCAGGGTGCTAGAGGCGTATTTTTTCTTAATTGTTTCTTTGCCTGCACTACCTTAGACAGTCAGATTGTGATGAAACTTGGCAGGTGGCATTCTGGGATTCTTAGGAACATTATCACCTGTTCTGGGGAAATTTTGAGACTATCAAAAATTTCACTGTAAGTCGAGGCTTTATTGATCGTCTTCGCCTTTATTCCGCATCAGGGACTCAAGGTGCCGAAAAATTTCTTCAAACAGCTTGCCTCGTCGAATGTTGTGCTTAGAGATAAGTGAGATGGTAAACATTCGAAAAATTTCCCTCGGCTTTATTACTTTTTTCTTCTTAGACACAGGACAACGTGAACGCCGAGGAGATATCCACGTAATGTTGTAACTAGGATGCTCAGATGTTTGGACACATTTTTCGTAGATCCATCAGTGGAGACTTTGGGGGAGAAGAGACTTTTGAGGGATCCTGTCGAAGTCCTCACCCTCAAGGGACTTTTATGATTCTTGTAGCGGAGGGTTTTGTAAGGACCTCATTAGTTAGAATTAGGCATGTCTGGCGGTCAGGTGCCTTGCTTAAGGGCTCACTTCCCAATAGGTCAGGGTGTTTTGTATCTTCTGGTGGGGGTTATGTTTTGGATAGACAACCAAGGAGCACTTCATGAGCATTGTTTGCTGCTACATCCGATTTGCTTTTGACTAGCAGCGTACCTCTGTGGCCCTCATCCTGTCCGGTCCAGTGGGGGGCATTTTGTTGACATGTCCCGATGTCTGGGCCTGTCGGCTAGAGAGGGATTTAACAAGCCATCACCTTGGAGTCTCTGACAAGTATTGACCTGGCTTGACATTTTCTTACCTTTGGGGGCATCTTTGGTTTTTCATAATGACTTTCTTGTTTTTGTTTGACTTCATGGGAATGTGGTCCTTTAGTATGGGAACCTGACCTGCCATCTTGGTGATGCTTCTAGCTTCTAAGTCCTTCTATGAACGAACTCAAACTATCGAATTCTTCTTGAAGCTCATATTTTTGGGTTCTGGTATTAAGGCATTCTGACTCCAGGGAGTTTCTTCTGAACACGGGCTGAAGCTGCCCATGAGGCATGTGTTGCATCAACCTGCTTGTTGGTCCAAGCATCCTTTACGGATTTTCACTTCGACTTGGGAACTAGCACCGTAGAATCAGTTTTCACCAACCTCCTTTTATTTGGGGCTCTTTAACCCTACATCCACCCTTATTCTTTCATTTTTACTCACAGTGCCCTTTCGAGTTTTCACCGTGCCCAATTTTTATTTCCACGGAACTCTCTTACTCATTGTTTCATGACCATGCCCGTCCGTCATTTTTACTCATGGCATCCTCTTGTTCCGGTATACACCATGCCCATTTATTTTTTTGTAGTATTATTATTTTATTTTATTTTTTGTGGGGGCATGTTTAGGATCATGCCTTCGGGACCTGTGCAAAAATTTTTAATGTCATGCAGTCAAAACATACACTACAGTTTAAGGTCATACAACTGGACCATGGTGGTGATGGACGACAATCTATGGAGGCCACAGAATGAGTATGGTGGTGGTTTGACTGACTTTGGGCAGATGGCACAAGGCTGTCTATAAGGGATGAATGGTATATGGATGGAAGGTGGAAAGTGGTGACCCACTAGCTGATGGCGAGTACGGATGATGGGATGGCTCGCCGTTGATGAGCTCGGGTGAGACTCATTGGGGAATGATGAATGATAATGAATGAAGATGGATTTACTGGGGAGTTGATGAAAGTGGTGTACGCACAAGAACGAGGCGATTAGGGAAGGCGTGCGTGAAGACGCATGTAAAGGGCGTGTGTGCGTGTATGGGGGCATGTTTAAGGTCATGCCTCCAAGACCTAGGCAAAGTAGTTTAACATCATGCGGTTAGGATGTGCACTACAATTTAAGGTCATATAGCTTGGATCATGACTATGCAGTTTAAAGTCATGCAGCTAGGACCATGCAGTTTAAGGTCATAAAACTAAACTGTTGCTACAGTTTAAGGTCATATAGTTTGGACCGTGCAGTTTAGGGTCATGTATCTAGACCGTGGTTGTGTAGTTTAAGGTCATGCAGCATAGACTATGCAGTTTAAGGTCGTGCAACTAGACCTCCACTACAGTTTAAGGTCATATAGTTTGGACCACGCAATTTAGGGTTTTGCATCTAAACCGCTGTGTGGGTTGCCATGTAAGTGAAGCTCCATGGGGAATAGAAGCATGGATGACAATCTGACTCCCTGGGGATAAAATGGTTAAGGTCTTACGCAAGCAGAGGGCTTAGATGGAGATGGTGGCTCGATGAGAGATGGTAAACAAAAGTAGACTTCACTGGGTTTAGGGGGTGACTGTGACTGCTCGGGTGAAAGTTGAGACTCCATGGAGAATAGGTTTATGGAAGGTAACCCGACTCCCCGGGGATAATATAGTTAGGTGCGAAACGGACCCACTAGAGGGAATTGAAGAGGTACGCATGACCCTTTTTCTTAGCATACACCTAACTCTATTGGGGATGATGGGCTACGACATAGGTGTAACTCCTACTGGGGATGTTGGCAGAACACTCACAGTGGTAACCAGGGTCAGACATGCATAGCACTAGCATGGGTGGCGATAACACATGTGGTGCTAACACACACAACGCTAGCATGGGCAGCGGTAACGCATGTGACGGTATCTGCTCACTTGGCAATTCTTTCATGAACAGCGGCAAGTCATGTACAGCTGTGGTCATGAGCGGCGATGAGTTGCGCACGGTGATTATTGCGCACTGCGCTGCGGCATGCGCAGTGATGTTCACTCGCAGTGATGACTCCGGTTGGCAAAGGGTGGTGACCAATGGTAAGACCTGACTTATAAAGCCTGTTGGAACCCAAGTCCTCCAGCACAACTGTGAATTCCATGTTGTCTTATGGAAGGGTACTTACTGTGAAGAGGGCATGCTTTCCATCATAGGCTAGTTCCTTGCCAGAAGGGTCTGCTTTGTATGTCCGATAAATTTGATCTAAAAACCCTTCTACCCTCTTGATGTGGGAGCAGATTTTTTTTTTCCAGTAACCGTCCAATTTTCCTCAGATGCAAGAGCAACGTTGGGGGTCAACTGTTATCTTTCCCTCAAATGCAAGATCAACACTTGGGGTCAACTATTCTCTTTTCCTCAGATGCAAGAGCGATGCTTGATAATATATCCCTGTAACCTCCCTAATAATGGGTTTCTTCAATAAATAGAATTAAGCTTCACTGAATTGACTTGGTTGTTTTTTTTTTCATCGTATTTTCTTTTATTTTATCCTTAACTCTTTTGCATGTTGAGTCTTTTGAGAACATATCAGGGATAGTACTTCTTTAGATGTTGCCCATTGATGGGGGGCATCGCCTCCTCTCCATCTGGATGTGCTAATATGTAAGCCCCATTTGGCGAGACCGTCTTGACTGTAAAAGAGCCCTCCCACTTAGGTTCAAACTTTCCTTTGCACTGCCCATACATAACGAGCGGCCTTATGACAAATAAAACCAGATCCCCACGGGTGAATGAGCAAACCTTGACTGACTTGTCAAAGATCCTCTTCATTTTCCTCTGATTGAGTTCAAGATTATGTTGAGCTTTCAATCTCTTTTCATCAAGTGCATCCAACTCTTGATAACGAAGACTGACCCTCTCATCTTCAGTCTGACCCTGATGTATGGCAACACGAAGCAAAGGTAGTTTAATCTCGAGGAGTAAGACTGATTCACCCCCATAGACTAGGGAATATGGAGTGGAATCGATAGCATTTCGCGAGGTAGTGCAATAAGCCCACACACTTCAGGAAGCTTCTCATGGTCGTTCTTCTTCCTCTTTGATACCGACTTCCTTAAAATGCTGCGCAAGGTCTTATTGAAAGCCTCAGCTAAGCCGTTTGCCTGAGGGTGGTATATAGTCGATTACTTCTTCTCAAAATCGAGCTGGTTAACTAAGCTTTGATAGGGAGTCTTATCCTTATCTAGGTTTGAGATGGCGATGTAAAGGGGGCCAGGGAGTTGGTCAATCAATGTGATGACTTCTGAATTGAGGGCGTTGTCAGATATTATACGATCAGGCACCCCAAACCAATATATGATGTGATGTCGCACGTAGTTAGCCACCACAGCCCCAGGAACTTTCTTGAGAGGGATCCCTTCAGCCCATTTGGAGATATAGTCCATTGCTGCTAGAATAAAGACATAACCCATTGCAGAAGGAAGGTCGATAGGTCCTACAATGTCCATACCCCATAGTGAAAAGGGCCATGATGCCACTGTAGGGTGCAGGGGCTCTAGAGGTTGATGAATAAGGCTCGAGTGCATTTGGCACACCTGGCACCTCTTGGCGTAATTTAAGGAATCAGCAACAATTAATGGCCAATAATACCCCAATCTATGTATCCGTTCATAGAGCTTAGGGCCGGACTGATGCAAGCCACAAATGCCTGAGTGTACTTCTTCCAACACCTTATTTGCCTCTTGTGTGTCTACTCATCTGAGGAAAATACAATCAAAAGACTGTCTGAAGAGAACATCTCCTTCAAGGAGGGGGTACTTGGTAGAGATTCGATGCACATTATTACGCTCGGCACGATCTCAGGCAGTCTATCGTGCTTTAAAAAATTAATGATGGGCTCTCTCCAATCTTCCACCTACTCGACTTCTAGACATATTGGATAGAAGAAATCCGGTTCCTATTTTTGAATATCAGCTCCTTGACTTTGTATCATTTCCTGCTCGGCTTTAATAACCTCTTTGGCTGATAAAAGTGCCCTGAATGGGTAAGGTGGGCACTCGAAAAAAAGGATTCTTTCATCATCTGCATCAACTTCGATCCTCAGTTTAATGTGTATCCACTTTGCCACCCAAATAGGCATGGGCCTTGGGGAGGACAATTGAATTGTAGCCTTGAGCTTTGCTAGTGCATCAGCCTGCGAGTTTAACCTCCTAGGATTGTGACTCAAGGATACATCATCAAACTGAGCCATATACAATTTTGCAGTATCGTGATAAGGCTTGAGAGTGCCTTTTCTCTCGTCGTAGATCCCCTTAAGCTGTAAAATAACCAACTCAGAATCTCCATAGATATCGAGCTAGTCCAAGTTTAGATCAAAGGTTATCTTCAACTCAATTTTAAGGGCCTGATATTTGCCTCGTTATGGGAACCGGCTTCGGTGAGAGAGAAGGATAGAGGAAGTACCCCTCCTTTCACAGTCATGAATACCACTCCGGTACCTCCTCGATCAGATTGGAAGGCTCCGTCGAAGTGCATCTCCCACGCGTGAGCAAATTCTACACGTAATACTTCTTCATCAGGGAGGTTTCTTGATTAAGGAGATTCTGCTTGTACTGGATGTGCTACGAAAAAATAAGTCAGAGATTGACCTTTGATGGCCTTTTGTGGTACATATGTGATGTTGAATTGTATCAGCAATAATGCCCACTTAGCTAGGCATCCCGACAAGCAGGGGCGTGTCATGAGAAACTTTATAGGGTCTGCTTTTGATATAAGCTTTACTTCATGATCGCGCAAGTAATGACCGAGCTTTTGTACTGCGAAGATTAAGGCCAGGCACATTTACTCGATAGGGGGATAATTCTTCTCAGCCCCTTGCATCCTGCAGCTAAGATAGTATAACACGGTCTCTTTCCTCTCATCATTGTTCTTTTCCAATAGTGCTTCAAGTGATTCGTCCAAAGCAGTGACATATAAGATGAGAGGCTTTCTCAAGACCGGTGTAGAGAGTCCGGGAGGATTGAGTAAATACTCCTTAATGTCATCAAGCGATGTTTGACATGCTTCGTCCTAGACGAATGGAGTATTTTTCTTTAACAAGTGCATAAAAGGTGTACACCGACCTGAGAGGTTTGAGATGAACCTCCGAATATAAGCCAATTGGCCCTTGAGAGACTGCAATTCTCCCAGAGTCATTGGTGGTAGCATTCCTGGAATTGCTTTAATCTTGACTAGCTCAATTTCTAAGACTTAGTGTCCAACAATGAACCCCAAGAACTTTCCTGAACGCATGTCAAAAGCACATTTTATTGGGTTCATCTTTAGCTGATGGACGCATAACCGTTCGAACACCTTTTCAAGGTCCCGCATATGAGCATCTTTCCTTTCGGACTTCACCACTAAGTCATCAACATAACATTCATCCTCCTTGTGCATCATGTCCTTGAAGATGATTGTCATTGCTCTTTTATATGTAGCATCGGCATTCATCAACCCAAAAGGCATCATAATGTAGCAGAAGACCCCTTTTGGAGTAAAAAACGTGGTGGCTTCCTCATATCTGGTGCCTTACATATCTTACTGTACCCAGAGAATCCATCCATGAAAGAGAAGATATGGCAGTGAGCTGTGGAGTCAATGAGAATCTCCATAAATGGAACAGGAAGTCATCCTTCGGGCAAGCGGCATTCAAATCGCGAAAGTCGATGCAGACTCTAATTTGGCCATTTTTCTTCTTGACTGGGACAACATTCACCAGCCACTTTGGGTACTTGACATCACGAATAAAGCCTGCTTGCCTGAGTTTGCTACCCTCAGCATCGATATGCATTTCGAGATCACGCCTGAACCTTCTTGATTTCTGCTTGACAGGCTTAACAGATGATTCGAGGCCGAGACAGTGGACTGTGACTTGTGGATCTAAACCGGGCATTTCATGGTAATGCCAAGCAAAGACATCCCGGTTTGCTCACAACAGGCATTAAAATTCTCTTTCTCCTCTGGAGACATATTTACCTAGATGAAAGTGGGTCTGGGGTCAGCTTCATCCTCTAGACTTATCTCCTCGAGTTCATCGGCTGTCGCTTGTTCGCCCTCTTCCCATTCTTCTGGGGCCTCCTGCAACTCCTCATCATTGTCTTCGGAGGTCTTTTCATCAACTTCCAGTGAAGATACCCATGGTCCTAACATTTCTTCTTCTAGTCAGGCTTTATTATGGAACGTGGTTCTTGCATCCTCATCTTGCTTACCGTTGAAAGGATTAACTTCGAGAAGAGCCGATGTATCCGGTGAAGGGAATTCATTCCGAGGTGCCTAGGACGGTTGCAACTTGGTGATTTTACAGATAGCCAGTGCCTCATGAGGATCTTCTCGGTGTTCCCTTGTATTTATTATGGGTTTAGCTATCATGGTAGGTTGAAGGTCAAGTTTAGATGGAGGAGGTTTGTTTTGGGTTGCTCGCTGGCTTGGTTGCGCAACCGGCTTGGTTTGGGTGTTTTAGTGATGTGAAAGTTTTAAGTTGAGGATTAGGAGGTGTTTAGGTGTACGGGACCAGAGGCATCCCAAGGAACTTGAGGAGAGGGGATTGTCTTAGGTCTTTGGGTGAGGAAGGAGTCTAGGGAGCTTGAGTATGGGAAAAGTGTCTGGGGTATTTGGGTGAGGAAAGAGCCCAGTGAGCTTGAAGATGGGCAGATTGTCTGGGGTATTTGGGTGAGAAGTAGTGGACCAGGAAACTTCAAGACTTTTGGCTTCTGAGGTGGAGGTTGTAGCGTTTTCCCCAATTTTAGGCTCATTTTCCTTGTACTGGGTGAAGCTTCCGAGCTTTGCACTGTATACAGACTTCCTAATAATAGAAGCTATGTCCCCTTGATTCCTTCAGCCTCTGCTCAAAGTCGGACTCACGGGGCCACAGAGTTTTCTTTGGATTTGACCTCTTATGCTTCTTTGTGGAAGAAGATGGCTTTGACTTGGCTCGAGCTGCCAGGGCATTTGCAACTGTCAAGAATCCAGCCACCTGGGCTAACGTCTTTCTCAGCCGCCTCCGATGCATCTTGCTTATATTAGTTCTTTCAAGTTCTTTGCCAAGAGCATCGAAGTCTTGACATTTCAAGATTGCACGTGTATGAGACATAGAAGACAAAGGAGAAGAAGAGGAAGGAGAAGAAGAAGAAGAAGAGGATGAGGAAGAAGAGGGGTTAGTAAGTGAGGGACTTTTAAGGTCATTCCCCTCATCGGACCAATTTGGGCAACTTTTTACATCATCACCAACGTTGGACGTGTGCAGGGGATCTTTTGGGTCTTTCCCCTGCTTAGACCGTTGAGGGGTGCTTTTATAATTGTCACCATCATTGGATGTGCCCCGAGTAAAAGATGGCCCAGGGATGTCCTCTTGATGAGCTATGAGAGTAAGGTTGACAGCGGCGGGGATGAAGTCCTATAAGGTCGGCAATGGAGGAAAAGGCTTGAAAAATTCTTACTCGACCTGTGGTTGAAGAATCTTGTTCTTCGGGTAAGTAGCCCTTGGCGCTTGTCTCCTCCTGGTTACCATTGGAGATGCTTGATCCATTCTGCTAGGTTTGTGAACAGCCCCAGCTTGACGAAATGCTTCTCGCTTTAAAGACTTGACTCCCCTCCGCCCGTGATAGACTCTCCATGGTTGGGGAGTCGAGGGTTCAGCGGAATCGAAGGCATCCTTTTGGGAATCTTGCATTGAAACACCTTCTTGAATGGGAATACAGGCTTGCTGGTGTTCGACATAAGCAATGTGACCTCTCTAGATTTTTTCTACAGTCACGACTCCAAACCCATAGCATTTGCTCAGTTTGTTGCCCCATATCTGATAGTACGGACACCAGTGATTCTCCGTTCCCTGAGCAAGGTTCCTGGCTTGCCTCACTGACTTTGGTGTAACGAGCCTTTGATGGAGCATCATACTGAACAAAGCGTGAAGGAGATCTGATGGCAGCTCATCAGAAGGGCATGGGCCTTTGTCTTCCTCCTGTATTGTCACTACGTGGGAATCCTCAGTTGCCCAGAATGCGTTCTTAAGTTATTCGAGCTTTCTCTTACCTTTGTGGATCAGAGCCTCGATGATGTCTTTAAGTGTGTAGCACTCCTCCGAGAGGTGGCTCAACCTCCGATAATAAGCGCAGTATTTTACATGCATATCGAGACCAACTTGATCTGAAAACTTGCTTTCAGGGGCCTCAATCATATTCTGCGCTAGCAATAGTCAGAGTAGTGTAGGAACCCATTCCTTTTCGAAAGGATAGACCTTATTCTGATGCTTAGCCTAATAGTCATCTCGATTAAGGTTTGTAGGTGGGGGTACCTGATTGTGTGATTCTTGCTACTTACCTCCTTGAGGCGTTGTCTGCATTTTTGTTGTGCCTAACGCTTTGGAGAGGTCCAAACTTTGAGAGGCCGCCTTCTTCGGGTCACTAACGGTGACGGCCACACTAATTACCCCTTCTGTTGGTTGCCTCGAGTGTTGGCCCGAGAATTACCATTGCTCCAGTTGTTCTCGAGCTCGACTGTTGACGTGACCTACTATGGTTGCATGATAAAATCTCTATATGAACTGACTTAGAGATTAGCTCTGACATGGAGGCCGGATTGGAGGCCTCAACATGTAGAGCAATCTCAGGTCGCATGTTTCGTACACAGGTAAGGGATGCTTCCTTCCCAAGCATGGGATTAGGATGGCGAGCAGCCAAATCTCTCCATCTTGCTATGATTGATCGACGGGTCCATCTGGTTCTTGGGTCAAGGTGAGAAGCTTGATGGTTTGGACTTCTCTCTCGTTCTCATAGAAGCGCTGGTGGAACAGTTTCTCCATTTCCTCCCAAGTATGCACTAAATTTGGGAGAAACCGAGCATACCACTGAAAGGTCGAGCCATCAAGAGTTTCAACAAACTGACGGAGGAGGAGCCTCCCATCAGCTGTTGTCTCTCGACATGCCGCTTGGAAATGCGAGATATGCTAGTGCAAGGATGTTGTATCATTAAACAGGGGAAGCTTCCCCTTTTTGTAGGCTGAGGGAAACAAAACCTGATCAATGTAAGATGGGTATGGATTTTGATAAAGCGTTGTACCCTGCATTCCCAAGATTTGTCTATTCTTCAAGTTGTGGGTTACCATGGCGTAGATGTCTGCCTGTGAGACGGGGTGAGGGACGGAATTGTCTTGTGGGCCAGGAGGAGGAGGCTGCCTTGGAACCACATCATCCGAGTAATGGGAGTCGGCCTCATGATGGGATACATTGACCCAAGACCGCATGCTTTCCATGCGTTCAATCTTCTCCATCATTTCTTGCACCATCTATTTGAACTTATCTATGCATTCTTCCTAGATGTCATTAGGTTCAATCACAACCATAACGCTAACCATTTCCCCAAGCAGGTCAGCCTTAGGCACAGTTGAAGGCTTCTGAGCTTGGCGGGTCTTGCGTGGCAGATCGGTCAGCAAGAGCTCAGCATGCCCCGACTGAACTCGAGTCTTATATGCCGACCGCGTAAGGACCAGTTCTCAATGGTCTTGGGACCGTGGCTGTTGAGTGGTCGGGTCATCTTCTACGACACTAACCATTGTGCAGGATTCTCGAACCTCTTCTTCAGGCTCTATGATTCGAAGAGGGTAGAAGGGATTTTTAGGAAGAAGATCTTTGGAGCTGACTGCCTCGACTTTTCTGGTTGGCTCCTTACTCAGGATCTGCAATCCCCTATCTTGCTTGATTTTGAGGCCACTCTCATGAACTGAGACTGAGATTGGGGTCGACCTGCCTTTTAGAGCATGAGAGGGTCGTGTCCATAAGGTGAGGCAGTGAATGTGGACCAAGGATAGATGCCAACTTAGGCTGCTGCCTAGGGGCTCGTACGACTTCATCTGTCATCAGGCCTTTGCCCCGAGCTCGTTTGTAGGCTCTAGAGGTATGGCCATCAGGCCTTTCCAGGATGAAATGCCACAAAAAGGAAGAACACCACTAACTCTTATTCTTGTCCACCTTTTTATTCATCTTCTTTAAAAGGGAAAAAAGAAAATAAATTCCACCTGGTGGAAAATCAGAATGGAAGCAATGAGAAAAATGCCACCAGCTGAACACTAGAGAGGGACCTAGGGGCGAAAAAAAAGAAAAGCAAAGAAAAAAAAAAACAAAGAAGTCTATTGAACTAAAAATTTGAAAGGAACCCCAAGCGTTGGAAAAAATGCCACCAAGCTGAACACCTGAAACCTTTGGGCTACAAAAAAAAGAACTTCTCAATCTTTTCGTATTTTCTCCATGATCTCTAGAAATTGCTCTCTTCCCAAGTCAGAATGGTGCCAAAAGCAAACGAAATTTGAAGGCATCAGTTCAAGTAAACTTGAAGAGCCTCAACTATCTGAACTTCAGAAAGGTTGATATTGGAGAGACGAAATTGGAAGTCCAAGGAGATTCTGAGCACTCAAGGTCAGTACCCCACATTATTCAAGAAAAACTCTCCCTTGAATTGTGCCATAAGAGCCAAGATTGGAATATGATGAAGTACTTGGTAATTCCTCATCCTGAAAGTCGCAAGTAGATGCTTGACAAGCTTATGTTGAAAAAAAAAAAAAGAAGAAAGAAAGAGAAAAAAAAAAAAATAGAGCTCCATGGAAGCATGAGCCTTAACTTCTTACTAAACCTGATTTTAAAAATGTCTCACCTATATTCAAAATTTCCCCAACATATTCTTTTGAAGTTTTCAAAAACCTTAATTTCTTTGTTTAAAATGTAGCTTAGAACTCTTTAGCTGTTTCAAAATTATACGAATCTTCAGAACCTTCTAAAAGAGTTTCACGGAGGCTTGGATATGATGTTTATACTTTCACCAAATTGTTATGCATGCAAACTCATACAAAAACAAAAAGACTAACCCATAGTTTCCCAAACAAAAGCCTGAACCTGTGGCCCCAAGAATCAGAATCGACGGTGAACAAGGGGTTCAATCAACCAGGAATTCAACATCTCATCATTTCTTCTAAATCAAACTCCCATTCGATTAGAGAACTAGACCTCAAGATAAAGGTCTAAAGTAGAAAATAACTACACTGGCCGCTTTCCAGGTAGTATTGGGATGACTGCAATGAGTGTCACCGGCTCAACGGTAGCACAATTCATGTTTACTTTCAATTAGGATCCCAATTGTCAGAGACATCTCAACCACACTAACTCAAAGATAGTTGTGACAGTTCAATGTATTACTAATCAAAAGCATCTATCGGCGTACTGCCTACCCAAAGGGTACTGGTCATTCAAAAGAATGATCCCTCTAAAAACTTTTCCTCACCATCTTGTCTCAGGTGTCTACTTCTTTTCTATTCACTTGGTGCCCCAAGTAAATGCCAAGGAAGGGCAACTATAGATGTATTCCTCGAAATTCTGGCTAATAGAATTCCTAATAACCTCGATTATGATTTTAAAAGACCACACAAACCCTAGTAGACCATAGGCAACCTAAACCTTATATACATGCGCCAAACATGCCCAAAACCTATCCCAAGTCGAAGCAGATCCATGATCTTTCCAACGGTCCAAGAATCACTTGTGTCTGACCTATGGTTAAAAATTTCTAGAAAGTGACAAATATGTCCCTATTTAATAGGCCTGAGGCGGCCGGCCCTATGGTCCGCACGTGGCGCGTGTCACCAGGTCCCACATCACGCAACCTTATGGGCTTGGCCTGGCCCAACAACCTTCTAAAAGCTTCTTAAGATGGTTTTGTGTCCCAAAAATTCTAAACAAATCAAGAAAAATCAGAAAAAATAAGAAACAAATACTCAAACCTAATCCTAATTGAACTAGGAGATTCCCTACCTCAAACACTATAAATAACCCCTTAGAGACTAGAAAATTCATTCAGAAATTCTTTAAAAAAATAAAAAGGAAAATACCTAGAAAACTCCTAAAAAAATTACAAAAATTTCCAAAATTTGGATTTAATCTTAGGAGCCCCAAAAACCCATAGAAAACTAAGCATTATCCCTCCTAAACTGTAAAAAAAGCACAGGTAGACCATACCTAAAATTCCCAAGCCTTCTTCCTGCCTTAGGGATGCTAAATCTAGGTCAAAGAACTCTAGATCCACCAATTCTAGCAAGCATAGCCATCCAAAAGGAGACGGTGCCGCAAATCTGAAGAGTGACCTGATCCAATATCGAAACTCTGGGTTCCGGGTTCCTAGAGGTAAGTACCATTTCTTTATTTAATTTTTGCTAATTTTAATATTTATTTTAGTTTTATTTTCTGTATTTTTTGTTATTTCTTGGTTTGTAAAGTTTGAAAGAGTTTTCAATGCAAATACACAGATCTACAAGCTAGCGTTGTCAGTGGATCCAAAAAAGAATCAGATCCGAATAGATCCGTGTCATTCTTAGACCCATAATTCAAGTGACCCTACTATCTCACTACTTTAACAAATTTAACTTCGTTTTGTAAAGATTTGAGTATATTTCATCTTAGAGATTGACGCAAATTGGAGAGCAAACATATATGTATGTCTGTATAGATTGAATTATAAAGGTTCCATCTACTAGGTACATGGACTATGTTTGGACATGAGGTAGATATTTGCACGAGCCTAGAATTGGATCCTAGTCCAATGCATGTATCCTTCCATCACTTGGGATATTTCTTTGGCCTAGATTCTTTTGAGAGTATTTTGCATATAAAATAAGGAGTTTGAAACCCAACCAGAGCACAGTGGAGAGAGACAGTGTGTGTGAGTGAGAGAGAGCAATTAGTGAGAGGAAGGGCACATTTAATAGAGAAAGTTAGAAATTGGGAATGGGGTCGAGGTCATGGTGGTAGCAGCACTTGAGCCTCAGCTACCAGTCTGGGTTTCGATTCCCACTGACGCATTCGAAAACTGTTAATTATTTCTAAAAATGAGTAGGGGCCGGTTATTCCCTACTAATCTAACCAAAAACAAAAAAGTTGGATAGAAAATGCATAATTAGAAAGAGAGGACCTAAAGTGAGAAATAAGTGCATGAACAGAGAAGAGTTAGAGAGAGAAGGGCACTTTAGTGAAAGAATGGTGTTAGAGAGAGTGGATGGGGCAAGATTAAAGAGACAACTTACGAAGCGAGAAAACGCATAATTAGGGAGAGAAAGGAGTTAGAATGTTAAAAAGAAAATACATGGCTAGAGCGAGAAAGGACATGGCCTCATAGAAAAAAAGGAGTGGTTGCAACGAGTTAGAGAGAGAAAATGTATGACTAGTGAGAGAATTATATAAATAAATTAAACTCTTAAATTAAGAAAGGAGTTAACAGAGAAAGGTACACTTAAATAGAGTAGTTCATGAGAGAGAGGGGTCATGATTATAAAGAGAAAGGAGTTATATAGAGTTAGAGAAAAGGTACCAAAAAAAAAAGAAAAAAGAAAGGTTATGCGAACTTCCTAAAAAAGGATGATTCTGACTTCTACCCAGTGTAGAAACTACATGTTTTTAGACTCATTTTTTGAGAACCCAAAACTTCTTAAAATCAATTTCCTAGAGTTTTGTAAACAAGTACAATAAACTGGAACTTCTAGTTTATTGCCATAAAATAAAAAATACAATGACTAGCACTTCTTGATAATTAAAGCTGGAAATTCGTCTTTTCAAACGTGCCCTAATATTCTGGTAAGTATTCACCATGATAATCATATCCATACACATTTTAATGGGCAAGTTATCAAAAGAAATCGGCCACCTTCCACTTGAAAATTGCCCCTCATCATTCCAACGCGCCATTAATTTGAATAAAACATTCCTACACCTGCCGATTGGCTCAAGAAATGGCAATGATGGCGCTTTTAAAATAACAAGGATACCCCTTGCCTTTAACCAGATCACTATGTAGTTTACCCCGAATTATAAAATCAATAATCTTTGAGCCACAATTTGGATGCTTATTCATAGCAAGCCGAGGCTGTATTTCTTACTATTTCAAAATGCCAAAGGTTGGGTGCATGAGAGTCTTATATTATTATTCTAAAGTCCCAAACCTGGGTTACAACAACACAAGAAAAAAAAAATAGTTTAGGTAAAAGTAATTGGAGTAAGAGTTAAGGGATTTGACATCATGATATTCGGGACGACCGCATGATATATTTGATTTGAGCATGAGTAGTCACTTCCTCTCACCCAACATCTATTGTCCATATATTGTAAAATTATATAATTGGTCATGCCCGACAAATGAAAAAAAGAGGGGCCAAGCAACGACTCGCCACACATCTTCTTTGAATAAATAAACATGGATGGTGGGTGTTAGGTCTGAGTACTATGCACACAACGGATGCAATCGTACACATACGCCACAGCCCTAGGTTCAAGAGACATGACATGGAAGTGCATAGACATAGATGAAAGATACATGAGATGGTTGATGAAATTGAGCGACCCCAATGATGAATTAGGGTTTAGAGTGCATAAAGCATAAAGTGGAAAATGATGGTGCTAAAGTAATGATCGCTGAAGCACATGCTAAAGGAAGAAGCCATGGCTCCATTTATCTCCTCTACCACATCAAACTGTCCGACCTGCCTTATCTTATCACTATCAATCCTACTTTCAGTCCCAAACTTGGTCACGTCAAACCCTCTTTTCCCTACTAATAACCAACTTCAAAGCCCTCTATCTGTCCAGCTTCAAAGATTCCAACGACACTAGTCCCACCCAAAAAACACGACTTCCCTCCACTTTATGTGGCTATATTTAATATGCATTCATACTTTCCCTTCTAACACTTGAAAAACCCTCCTTGGCAGCTATGGAGTACAACCAGCCCTTCCCTCCAGGCATATCCTTGTTGCACCCCAGCGAGAAGAAGAAATCCAAGCAGGGAAAGTTAAGGATGAGGTTCTCACTAGTCTGGAAGATCCTCCCCATGCTGAGCACAGGGTGCAAGACTGGGAGGCCTCCGACGGGCCTCCTCCTTAATGGACAAGTGGTGACCGGGACTTTGTTCGGGAACAGGAAAGGACGGGTGAGCCTAGCCATTCAAGAGGACTCGAAGAGCCTGCCAGCATTTGTAATTGAGCTTCCCATGCCGACACATGCTTTACTAAAAGAGATGGCATCTGGGCTCGTGAAGATCGCACTAGAGAGCGAGAGTAAGGGTACTTCGCTCTCCCAAAAGGCTAGTAGGCTAGTGGATGATAGTGTGTGGTGCGTATATTGCAATGGGAGAAAGACAGGCTATGGTGTGAGGAGGGAGAGGTTCTCAGAGGAGGAGTTGCATGTGATGAGAATGCTTCGGGGTGTATCTATGGGTGCCGGTGTTCTTCATTGCTCCTTTGCCCAACAGTCAGCTGCAGAGAGCGAGGTTGGAGATGCCGAAGTGACATATATGAGGGCGCGGTTCGAGAGGGTGGCAGGATCCAAGGATTCAGAGGCTCTCTATATGATAAATCCTGATGGCAAGGGGGGGCCGGAGATGAGCATCTTCTTTGTAAGGAATTAGGATGAAAGGATCCCTGTCTCTTTTTCTTTTTGTTGTGTGTGTGTGTGTTTCTGCTTATATTAATAACACAAGCATATTACCAGGGAATAACACTCTACTACTTTCTTTTAATCAGATTTCTTCATTCCCATTGTCCATTTTTATTTTTATTTTCCGAAGTGACATTAGTGAAGTAAAATCATGGCCTTTCATGTCTTTAGATATGGCGAACCATGTTGCTTTTAACATTGAACCCATTTATATTTCCAAGGAAAGCATGGACATTTTAGAAATCTAGATTCAGGTATTTACTTTCAATTTTGCAAAATGTTATACTCATAGAAGAGGAAACAAGGGAACCCGTGTTCAATTATCACTCATGGATTATGGGACAAGAAATTGGATATACGTGAGAATTAAGATTCAGTCCAATTATGTACTTCCAAAATTGATTTTGCGATAAATATAAAGCCGGGGTTTGCCCATTAGCTAATACTATAGTGTTCGTTCATCAGCTCAAAATGATGCTGGGCAGATCCAATGGTCACGATTGTATTTTGTATATAAATTTTAATTATTTTTTAAAAATCCAAATCATTTGAAATTTTGATAGTTTATTTTTTAAAAATAAGATAATCTAATAAAAATATCAAGAAATAAATTGATCAAAATATCCGCATAACTTTTCAGGGGTATTTTGATCGATTTATATTTTGTAAATTATTTATTTAATGTTTTTATTAGGTGCGTTTTGATGAAAAGAATGTATGTCTAAAATTCATATGATTTGTGTTTGTATAAAAAAAATTTAAAATTATATTGCAAAATGAGGTTGGGACCCTATGATCAATACAAATTTAATTTGAGCCACCGGGTTGATACTGTAGTATTAGCTAGTGAACTAACCTTATCTTTTTCATATATATATATATATATTATTTTATTTTATTTGTTTCCCTATGTTTTTTTGGTTCCCTGCCATTGGATTAAGTAGAGTCTGCCTAAGATAAGGTAATATGATCAAATGATCTTTTTGCCTTGTTTTGAGTCTGACATTCTAATCTTTTTCTCGACTTTTTTTTACTTTATTTTTATTTTTATTTTTTTCTTTTCTTTTTCATTTTTTTTTTAATTATAAAAAAAAAAGTCCCCTACCCATAATAAAAATGTGACTCAAGATATTACATTATAGTGTCCACTACACCGACCACCTAGCCTTTCCCATTTTTTTTGACCTTGCAGTCTCCACTACAGGTCCGATGTAACCGGGAGAACATCAAAACCAAAATTCCCTTCAGCTCCAAAGGTGCGGGTCATACAAGTGTATGGCTGGGGAAGATTAGCATGGTCATTGCGGCATGCGAACACATTAACATATCGGACGGTGATGAACGGGGCTGGGTCCCACTAATAATGCCATTCATTAAATTTTGGTTAAATGCCAACCTGTAATTGCTTTTAAGCCATTTGTCGTTGCTTATGGGTGTATGCCTGTTAATGGGCCCTACTTATTTAATGCTCTCGCAATATAGTTTTATTTTGTTTGATTTATAGCTCGTGTGCGTAAGGGCCCTCTATCCCTAGTTCTATGAGATACAGAGAGAGAGAGAGAGAGAGAGAGAGAGATCCTTTAGGCTCCATTTGAATGGCTCTTGAAGTGTGGATCATTTACTTAATAACCTGACGTCACAAATATGTCGAGCATCGGACATATTGAATAAGTTCCCGTAGTTCAAGGCCTAGACCGACAACCGCCGACATTGAATAGCTCCGCCCAAATTATATGGATATTTGAAAATACATTTTCATAAATATTTTTAAGGGGCAATGGCTCATTTTTGGTGATTGGATCCAAATCTTAGGATTGAAAAGTATTTTTGGCCGTAATTGTTTTTCTCATCTCAAACCAAAAATAATGAAATCTGTATCATTGCTTTTATCCTCTGAAATTGATTTCCAACCAGATTTCGATGTTACGAAAGCGTCTATTTTGCACCCATGAACTTAAGCAAGAAATTGAAACTTTATTGATAATTGTGTAAAAATGAACGAAGGGTCTTTTTGCAATTAAGTTTGACATGTTTATATAGAATTGGGCCCAAACATGGGTGGATACCCAAAAGTTACCTAAATTGATAATAATTACATTTTTTTTGAATTGTAAAGAAAATTAAGAAAATAAGGTGTAAAATGACTATTTTGCCCCTACCTTGCAATTCATGGAATTCCAAAATAGTCCCTGCTACAGCCCTAGAACTTGCATGATCTTTCATGACTGATCTGAGGTTTCTTTGATGCCTGTTTGATCGAAAGATGATTTTTTTCTTGTAGGGCTCGGCATGATGATCGATTTGATACCAATTTCGAGCCATGGATCTGGTTTTTAAGTCACGATCATGAAACTTGAAATTTTCTTGAATCTTGAAAACTTTGGATCGATAGTACACTCGTTCCTTGATATTTTTCCGTGATTTATTTGTCGTAGTACACTGAGCATGCCATCACGATCGCGTGGCAACAAACCGGACACGTTTTGGAGCTCGAGCGAAGATTACACAACTTTCAGGTTTTGATCGGAATCTAGAATCCGACGGCTAGAATTTACAGTCACTTCATCGCCTTCTTGTGCAAAATTCAACCGTTCATTATGTATGGGGTTTCGAACAATGGTAGCCTTGGACGTTACGCACATGATGGAATTGCTTCCATGTCAATCTGATGAGCGAGGTCGTGATTTGACCGCTCGAGCAAGGCGTGTCGCTGCCAATTTTTCTATAATTTTTTCACTAATCGGCAACTTATTTTTAGCTTTTCTCCCTGCTCGAGTGTCGTCATGAGGCATACCACATATCGAAACGCTCGTCTTGACGAGAGGAACACGCTCACATAATTTGATTGTGACCCGACTAGGATCGAGTGAGATATGGGCCCCGAAAGTCACTACACATGACTGTGAAAACAGCCACCTTTAATGGTGTTTTGGTGCAAAGTGGCTACACGGGAATAGTGTGTGGCCCCTTATGTTTCAATGTTTTGTCCATAACTTTGTCCTAAAGTATTCGATTAAGCTAAAACTTGACCCATAGGGGTTTTCGACCATACTGGATCCAATGGTGGTGGTCCCACAATAATTTGACATATTAAAAATGTAGTTCTAGTTATAAGTTGTTTCAGGGTACCAGAGGCTAATTTTTCAAAATTGTTTATTTTTGTTCGCTGCCTTAGACATGTCAAAATGTGACGAAACTTGGCAAGTGGCCTTTTGAATTGCTTATGGAGATCTTGACCAATTCAGGGGCCGTTATGAGACTGTTGAAAATTCTACTGTTTGTCAAGCTTTTTTAATCAACTTCCTCTTTATTTCGCATTAGGGACCAAGGTGCTAAAAAATGTGCTCAAAATTCTTGCCCCGCCGATGGTTGTGCTTCGAAGGAATCGAGAAGGCCAACATTTGGAAAATTTCCTCAGCTTTATTACTGTTTTCTTCCTAGCCACAAGACCACGTGAACGCCAAGGAGATATCCACGCAATGTTGTACCAAGGATGCTCAAACGTAGGGATGCATTGTTCGCAAGTCCGTCTGTGGAGATTTTGGGGGAGAAGAGTATTTTTTTTTTTGAGGGATCTTGTCAAAGTCCTCACCCTCGAGGGACTAATTGTGATTCTGGCAGCTGAGGATTTTGTATGGGCCTCGTTGGTCAGAATCAGACCCTTTTGGTAATTGAGTGCCATGTCAAAGGGAATTGTTCCCATTTGGTCTGATTTTGTTTGTATCCTCTGGTGTTGAGCTACGTTTCGAAGATTGGGTTTGTCTGTATGCTCTGGGGTTGAGTCACGTTTCGAGGATTAGGTTTGTTTGTTGATGTGCTGAAGGGCCTTTTGTTGGCATCTTCTGCTTTGTGCACCAGTTATTCCTTGGCAAGTAGGGTACCTCAGTTTATCAAGGTGACCAGCTTTGGGTATAACCCCTATCCATTGCTGTGTAGTTCCGACAATCAAGATCCCTCTCATCTTTTTCTAGAGGCTTCAATCCTAATTACCACACCAAAGTCATGGTTGACTTAGCTTTCTTGGGGCATCTTCAACATTTTTGGGAAGTATGTTAGTAACCTCCTGGGAATGATGCTCTTTTTCATGAGACATGTCTTGCTTTCTCGGCGAATCTTCTGTTCATCGAGTCCTTTTTGCAAATGAACTCAGGCTGTCGAAATCTTTCCTTGAAGCTTTTTTGGTCCTGATACTATGACACCAAGGATTTTTCTTTTTGAATGTGGGTTGAAGCCACCTATAGAGGCGTACGCTACATCAACCTGCTTATTGATCCAAGCGTCCTTACAGCTTTTTACTTGGATTTGTGAAGCGGCACCGTAAATATGGTTTTCACCAACTTCTTTTTATTTGGGGCTCTTTTACCCACGATCGTTTGGCCATGTCCACCCTGATTCTTCCATTTTTGCTCACGATGCCCTTTTGGATTTTCACCGTGCCTGAGTTTTATTTTCACGGAACTCTTCTACTCATGTGTTTGTGACCATGCCCGTCCATTACTTTTACTCATGGCGGTCCCTTATCTAGACATATACCATGTCCGTTATTTTATTTTTTTGTTTTTATTGTGAAAGCATCTTAGGGTCATGCCTTCGGGACCTGTGCGAAGCCTTTTAACATCATACGGCCAGGATGTGCACTACAGTTTAAGGTCATACAGATGGACCATGACGAGGATGGATGACAGTGTATGGAGGCTATGGAGTGAGTATGGTGATGGTTGGACTTACTTTGGAAGAATGCAACAATGCTACCTGTGAAAGATGGATGATGTATGGATGGAAGATGGAAAGTGGTGACCCACTAACTGACGGCGAGTATGGATGGTTGAAGGGCTCACCATTTTATGACCATGGGTGGGACTCACTGGGGAATGATGAATGATGGTTTGGAAGTGAATGGACTCCCTGGGGAGGTAATGACGCTGGCGTGCGCATGAACAGGTCGGTCAGGGAAGGCGTGCATGGAGATACACATAAAGGGTGTGTGCACATGTGTTGGAGCGTGTTTAAGGTCATGCCTCCTGGACTTATGCAAAACAGTTTAACGTCATGCGGCCAGGACGTGCACTATGGTTTAAGGTCATAAATCTTAGACCGTGGCTATGCTGTTTAGAGTCCTGCAGCTTGGACCATGCAATTTAAGGTCGTGCAACTAGACCTTTGCTACAGTTTAAGGTCATATAGTTTGGACCATGGTGTTGTTCCTTTTAATGTCACATAGCTAGGACATGTACATATAGTTCAGACCTTGAAGTTTAAGGTCGTGCAGCTAGACCTCAGTTATAATTTAAGGCCATATAGTTTGGACCATAGTGTGCAGTTTAAGTTCATGCAGCGCTGACCATGGCTGTGCAGTTTAAGGTCATGCAGTTTGGACCATAGCTGTACAGTTTAAGGTCATGCAGTTTGGACCATAGCTATGCAGTTTAAGGTCATGCAGTTTGGACCATTATGTGGGTCGCCATGTAGGTGGAAAAATGGTCAAGGCTAACAACGGGGTTCAGATGGGAAGGCTGATTTCATTGGGGATAATGGTACAAGTGTGACTTCCTTAAAGGTGAAAAATAATACTCAATGAACCCCTTCAGGACAGGAAAGCTAGGTGTGAGGCAATCCTAGTGGGGATCGCAGTGGTAAAAATGACTCTAACTCCATTGGGGATAATGGGCTACAGTATGGGTATGACTCCTACTAAGGATGAGAATTCATGGCCCGGGTTGAATGACTTGGGTATCACTCTGCTGGGGATAGTAGGGAACGATCAAGGTGCAACTCTCCTAGGGATAATAGTAGTGGAACTAGCACGGCTTTAGCTTGGGGTGCGCGGTAATGATCACTTCTTGAACACTCAGTCGGCGTTGAGTCTTTGAGAAAAAGCAGGCGTCGAGCACAAGCAACATTACTTCTTGAACATCCAAATGGCAATGGGCTTTCGAAAACGTAGACGGCGCTGAGATCAGGAAACACTATCTCTTGAACACTCAGTCGGTGCGTCGGCAGAAATTTGTTCAGACCTCGGGTTAGAGCCTGACCTGGTCCGACCCACTGGCATTTGGCCTTGGGATTCTTAATTTGTGAGGGGCTTTCGAGGAAAGCATCGGCTATATAAAGGGGGTAAACCCCCATTTTCACTATTTCACCAAAGAATAAAAAGACTTACGGTGTGAAATTTTTGTTTTAACAGGAGCTTGGTGGCAAACAGAGCAAGTTCCAGCTAAGCAAGGAGAGACGAGATTGAAGTTGAGTTTTCCAAATTAGTCGGGACGTTTTTTAGGCAACAGGGAACTTCAGCCATGGTTTTGAAGGTTTTGGTGAAGGGAGGATGAGGCGAAAGTTGTAGCAATGGCTGCCTAAGGATTTCCATAGATTTTGCAGTTTTTCGGCATTTGAAAGTCTTATTTTCTGGTGATTTGGGGAACGTTGCTGAGGTTTCCGGTAGTGGAAGGAGAACTCCGGCAGGAACCCTAAAGGGGCAAGGGAGACGGACCATTGCTGGAAGGCCGACGGTTGCAGGAAGGTGAAGGGCCATCATTGATCATGCCATCGTTGGGGAGGCAATATTTCTTAGGCCAGAAAATGAGGAGTCTTGAGAATCTAGGAGACGCATGGAAAACAAAGAGTCAGCAGGAGGTGAATAATCACAACTGGGAGAAGCCTTAAAACACGGTCGACACTGAATTAGAATATGCAGCCAGCGCCAAGGCCTCAGGAACATAGCTGGTGCTAGGAGTTAGCCAGCACTGGTCTTTAGGAGACACAACCGATGTTGGTATTTTAAGAAAGACAGCCGGTGCTGGTCCTCAAGAGAGACAGTCGACGCTGGTCCTCAAGAGAGATAGTCGGGCGCTGGGAGTCAGAAGCACAGTCGCACCAGCCTTTAAGGACAGCCGATGCTGGCCTCACACAGATCTTTTAAGGGCATGGTCAGCATCATGATGCGGGACGTGTTGCTCACACGCAACAGTGAGTTGCATGTGTGGATTGTTGCGCATGGCGATGAGTCATGCGAGGCGATGTTCGCACACGGCGTTGACTTGGATAGGTCAGTGGTAAGGCCTGGCTTATGTTACCCTTTTGACGTCAAGTCCTCGAGCACAATAGTAAATTCCATGTTGTTGTATGGAAGGGTCGTTTGAACGTATTTTTTAGCACCTTGTACCTTGGTAGGAAAGAGATCAATAAAGCCTACAAAACGGTGGAAATTCTCGACAGTCTCATAATGGCCCCAGAACTAGTTAGCATCTTCATCAACACTTCAAATTACCACTTGCCAAGTTCCATCGTAATCAGACATGTCTAAGGTAGTGAATACAAATAAACAATTTCAACAAAATCAGTCTCTAACACCTTGAAATGGACCTCGTAACTGTAGCTATACTTTTTGTGGGTTAAACAACTATGGGACCATCGCCATTAGATCCGACACGGTCGAAAACCCTTGTGGGTCAAGTTTCAACTTCATCGGGCTCTCCTAGACAAAGTTATGAGTAAAAGACTAAAAAGGGTAGACCGCACACTAGTCATGTGTGCCCTCACTGCACCAGAACACCACTAAAGGTGGTTGTTTTTACAGTCACATGCAATTACTTTCGGGGCCTATTTCTCACTCGCTCCAAGTCAGATCGCTCTCAAATTTGGTGAGCGCGTTCGTCTCATCAATATGAACAATTCCATATGTGGTACGCCCCGTGACGACGCCCGAGCAGAGAGAAAAAATAAATGAAAGTCTCTGATCCGTGAAGGGAGTTGCAGAAAATTCAGCAGCAGCATGCCTTCTTCGAGCACATAGATCACAACACTCGCATACCCGATCGGCAGGAAACCAATTGCATTATCTACGTGAGGTTCGAGGCTATCTCTGGTCCGAATAGTGCATACGATGCACGTCTGGATTTCATACACGAAGGAATAAAATCTGCTGTAAATTTCAGCCGCTAGACTTCAAGATTTCGGTCAAAAACTCAAGACGACAAAATCTTCAGCCGAACACGAAATCAAGCTATTTTCATTGCAACATGATCGTGACGACTTGCTCAGTGTGATTCAATGAAGAAATCACGAAGAAACATCAAGGAACGAGTACACAATCGATCTAAAGTTTTCAAGATTCATCCAAGATTTAAGTCTCATGATCATGCCTCAAAAACATGATTCATGGCTCGAAGTTGGTATAAAAATGATCACCATGCCAAGCCCTTTTAGAAAACATTAATCTTTCGTTCAAACAGGCATTAGAATGACCTTGAGTTAGCCATGGAAGATCACGTAAGTTCTCGGGCAGCTGCAGGCAGGGGAAAAATAGTCACTTTTCACCCATTTTTAGAATTTCTTTAAATTCAGTTAAATTGTAGTTATCTTCAATTCTAGCTAGTTTTTCGACGAACGCCCACGTTTTAGCCTAATTCTATATAAACATGCAAAGCTAAATTGCAAGAGCGTTCGGTTCGTTTTTGGATTGATTCAATAAAATTTCCATTCTAGCTTGAGTTTGTGAGTACGTCTTAGAGAGGGAGAGAGGAGAGAGAAGAAAAGGGTCAATACCCTTCGAGCAAGTAACTTTCTCTCTCTTTCTCTCTTTCTCTCTCCTCCCCTCTTTCTCTTTCCTCCGTTATTTCTCTCTCCTCCCCTCGTGTTCTCTCCTCCCCTTTCATCTCTATCTCTTTCTCTCTCCTCCTCCCTTTTCTCTCCTCTCTTCTCAACTTTATCTCCTTCTCATATCTATCTCTTTCTCTCTCCTTCTCTCTTTCTTTCCTTCCCTCTTTCTCTCTCTTCTTTCTCTATCCTCTCTTCTCATCACTATTTCCTTCTCATCTCTATCTCTTTCTCTTTCTTCTTCTCATCTCTATCTCCATCTGTCATCTTCTAATACAAAACGACGAGGCTCAATGCCGGTTGGTTTTCTCCTTCAGTCACAACTGACGAGGCTTAACGCCGATTGGTTTTCTCCTTCTAACCCAACTGACAAGGCTTAGCACCGATTGGTTTTCTCCTTCCTCTGTGAGTCGGTGAAACCTAACGCCGATTGGTTTTCCCTCTCCTATCCTACTGTCTATCAGTCGGAGAAGCTTAGCACCAATTGGTCTTCTCTCTCATCTTTCTCTCTCCTCTATTCTCATTATTATCTCCTTCTCATCTCTATCTCTTTCTCTCTCTTCTTCTCATCTATATCTCCATCTGTCCTCTTCTAATGTAAACGGCAAGGCCCAGCGCTGGTTGGTTTTCTTCTTCTGTCACAACTGACGAGGTTTAGTACCGGTTGGTTTTCTCTTGTCACAACTGATGAGGCTTTGCAGCGGTTGATTTTCTCCTTCCGTTGTCAGTAGGTGAAACCGAGTGCCGATTGGTTTTCTTTCTTCTTCTGTCTGTCCGTGAGTGAAACCTAGCGCTAACTGGTTTTCTCTCCTCTCTTGTCAATCGGTGAAGTCTAGCGCCAACTGATATTCTCTCTCTTCTTCTTTCTCCTCTTCTATCAGTCGGTGAGACCTAGTGTCGATTGGTTTTCTCTCTCCTTTTGTCTATCAATCGGTGAAGCCTAGCACCGACTGGTCTTCTCTCTCTTCTTCTCTCTCCTCTTCTATCAATCGACGAGACATAGTACTGATTGATTTTCTCTCTCCTTTTGTCTGTTCATCGGTGAGACCTAACGTCGACTGATTTTCTCTCTCTTCTTCTGTCAATCGATAAAACCTAACACCTACTAGTCTTCTCTCTCCTCTCTTATCAGTCAGTGAGGCCTAGTACCGACTGATTTTCTCTCCCTTCCTCTATCAGTCAGTGAGACCTAGTGCCGACTGGTTTTCTCTTTCTTCCTCTGTCAGTTGATGAGACCTGGCATTGACTGGTTTTCTCTCTCCTCTTCTGTCAATCGACGAGACCTAGTGTCAACTAGTTTTCTCGCCCTTGCCCTGCCAGTCGGTAAGATCTAATGCTGACTGGTTTTCTCTCTCTTCTTTTTTAGTCGACGAGACTTAGCACCAATTGATTCTCTGTTAGCCACTGTCAGTCGGCGAGACCTAGTGCCAACTGGTTCTCTCTCTTCTCCTGTCAGTCGGTGAAGCCTAACACAGCCTGATTTTCTCTCTCTTCCTTCTAAACACAGTCGACAATGCTTAACCCCGACTGCACCTTCCTTTTCTCTCTCTCCATTATTCTCTCATCTTTCATACTCTTCTCTTCCTTCCTTCTCCCTCCTTCTTTCTTTCCCTTCTTCTATTGTTATTCTCTCGTCATATCCTTAATTCTGCTACTCTTTCATTCGACTAAGAGGGATTGAGATTAGCATCTCAAGGTAGTCCTGTCGTCTAGTCGTAATGTTATTGTGCCAAGGTTACTTGGCCCGCGTTATTGCCATGACAGACTGACCATCGTACCTAGCCAGTCGGTATTGATAACGACGTCTAGTAGTAATCATGTGAGCTGGTCTTAGTTATCGAGCCCGCTTTATTACCATGTCAGGGCAATTATCCATCAGCCTAGTCATCACTCTGATCCTCTCGCTTAGTCGAATTCTTCTCGCCCCCATCTTTCTTCTCTTCTTTTTTAATGAGCATGCTTGTGTACGTTCATCAAAGAGGAAAAGGGTGAGCTCTGACCCACCTATTTTATAACCTTTGCCATATATGTGTGTGATTGCAGAAAAGCAAAAAACAAGAAGAATACAAGCTAAGGGACGTGATTTCGAACCAATTTTATTACTGGGAGACATTTTTTGTGATCTAAGAAGACGCTCATGCGGGTCAGCCCGAGTAAGTCTCGAACCCAACTTTAAATTCCTCTCTCATCGGTTGGTAACACGTTCCCCAATATTCAAACAAGGTTCCCGAAAGAGCGATCTCAAAAACATCCTAAATCTTCCCTCTAAACCCAAGACACCGTCACCCAATCTCCAAAAGATCCGAAGGGCGAGATTGAGGCACCTAACCAGCTTGGCGACTCCATTAGGGGCTTACTACCCCTTAGTCGGATCGTTCTTGTTTGGCTAGTTTATTCTATTATTATCTTCTTTCATTGTCTTTACACACTTTATTATGGCTTGAGGGTTCTGTAACCCATTTATCCAGATCGAGGATTTTCTTATCCCTGTATTCGAGAGTGCCCTTAGGGAACAAGTTCCTTCAACTTTGTTCCCAATCATCCTCTTGAACAAAGACCCCTTGTTTAGCTCCCAGTTCTTAACCTAGACTGGCGTGAGGTGGGACCTAAAATTTCCTCACTCCCCATCTCCTCGCTATGGCGAAAACTCCACCAAGGCACCCTGCATCGACAACACTTCTGTTGCCCCACACAGCATGCACCCAGCCATTGAAAAGTCACTTGCCGGTCGTGTTTCCGAGGTATGCTGGACGGTTGCCCAGTTCCTTTCTACAAAAGGCAAAAACGTTGTCATTACTTCTGTGGGCTCTTCCCTAGAGGCTCTATCCCTTGAGGCTGTTCACGAGGTGGAAACCCCACGATCTCCACCCCTCATACATACCACAAGGCTCGTGGGTTACCTACTTGAGCCACACCTCGGGGCAACCCTCCTGGTACCTCTAGATGGTGTCCAAGATTGAACCTTTTAAGGACAGATCCTGCAGATGCTACTCAGATGCATCACACTTCTCAGGCTAACGCCATTGCGATGTCAACCTGACTACATAGGAGACGACCTTCTCATCCTCCTACTCTGCACATACAACCACACCCTGTAAGGGGCAAGCGTCTACCTGTTCCCTTGCAAACACTTGATTGAGCCTGGGTTGACCCCCAAGTCTCTCGTAACCCTTCTTCAAGGGGTGCACACATGTCGCCATCACAGACGCTCTCTCGCCCTCGACTCAGGTCTCCTCATGAGTCAACCCTGCTTTGGCCCGCTCCTTCAAGGTTTTCCCTAAGAGTACCATCTTGAACAAGGCCCGTCACTTTGGTTGTGTCTCTCGAGCCCATAAGAGACCTTGGGGCATCGACCTGATGGAAGATCGAGTCCTTCATCCTCCCCGGCCTAAGATGATTTCAGTTCTTAACCCTCATCTATTGCCGCACCTGATGGAGACAGCTCTCTCCTATGCAAGAAGAGTTGACCAGCTGTGACCTAGATCGCAGTTTTGGATGAGGTCTACAAATTTGACTAGGGAGGTGACCAAGGAAGTCAAAACAAACAATTATGACGACCCTCTTCGCCTGAATCCCTTCTACCCCCTTCAGAAGATGAAGCTTGAAGAAGAGCTCCATGAGCCTTGTGTTATTGTTACTATTGTAGAAAAAGACCCAGTCGCTTAGCAGCCACGATCCCAAGATTGTCGAGAACCGATCCAAACACGATCAACATACAAGAGTCGAGTTCAGTCAGGGCATGTTGGCCCCTTGCTGGCTGACCTACCACGTACAACCCGTCAAGTTCACAAGCCGTCTGTTTCCACTAACGTTGACCTCCATAGTGAAACCATCAGTGTAATGGTCATAAGCGAGCCCGGCGCTATGCATGAAAAGCACATGAACAAGTTCAAGGATATGGTGCTTGCGATGATGGAATAGATCGATCGTATCGATGTTGCATGACAGTCAGCTAATCATGAGGTCAATTCCCGTCACTCTGATGGTGCACCTCCAAGGCAGCCCCCTCCTTCTACCTCACAGGACAATTCTATCCCCCATCCCATCTCTCAGATAGACATTGACGCTATGGTCACCCATAGCCTATAGAACATACAAGTCTCAGGGATACAGGGCGCAACGCCTTATCAAAGGCCATACCCCTCGTATATTGATCAAGTCCCGTTTCCCTCGGATTATAAGAAAGGGAAGTTTCCGCTATTCAATGGAACAAACTCCCTGAACCACCGTATTTCCCACTTATAAGCAACAAGTCTAGAAATAGCGACAGACGAGAAACTTCTTTTCTGACAGTTCGTTGAGACCCTCGATGGCCCATTTCAATGGTACGCCCAACTCCCTCCAAACTCAGTCCATACATGGGAGGAGATGGAGAAGGTATTTTATCAATGCTTGTATGAGGTCGAGAGTGAGGTTCAAACTATCAAACTTCTCACCCTGACTCAAGACCTTGATGAACCCGTGGATCAGTTCATATCAAGACGGAGAAACTTGGCTTCCCGCCATCCTAACCCTGTGCCTGAGAAGGAAGCAATCCAAACATGCGTGTGGAACATGCGACCCGAAATCGCTCTACATGTCGAGGCCTCTAATTCGACCTCTAGGTCAGAGTTGATCTCTAAATCAGTCTACATAGAAAGTCTATCACACAACCATGGTGCAACTAGACAACCATCTATAAGTTCAGCAAACAACTGGGGCAATGGTAACTCTAGGAATAACACAAGGGGCACCCAACAGAAAGGAGTAATCAGTGCGGCTATCATGGTCACTGATTCAAAGAAGGCTCCCTCCCAAACTTTGGACCTCTCTAAAGGGCTGAGCACAGCAAAGGTAGCACCGCAGGTTGGCAAGCAACAACAATCGTACAATTTGGTACCCCCATCAGCCAACCTTGATCGGGGTGATTATTTCACCTGGCACAGGAACAAGGTCTACCCCTTCGAGAAGGAATGGGTCCCTACGTTGGTTCGATTATTATTGGAATAGAATATGATCCACCTTCTAGAAACCAAATTCTCTGAGCAACTTGGCCTTGAAACTCAAGCGAAATATTGTGCCTACCATCGGAGGATCAATCATCCTACAGATGACTGCTACACGCTGAAGGGTATTATCAAGGCCCTGATTTTGAAGGGCCAGATAAAGTTTGAAGACTTAAAGAGAGCCTTCGAGGGGCAGCCGAGGCCTCTCATGTCGTAACCATCTAAGAGGAAGACGAAATGCTTGATATCCGTTACGCCTTCTGCATTATAATGCTTCAGGAAGGCATAATCATACTGAAGCAAGCAAGGAAGCCTCGTTGCCTTGCTTAGGGGACTGAATATCATTGGTGCTCAAACCATTAGATCAGAGCCCATTACCTATCGGAGTGCACAAGATTCCTTGATATATTCACAAAGAAAATGCGGGAGTGTCAGGAGTTCTACAATCTCTCTGTAAGTGATCCCCAAGTCATTCCCCTATCGGGGCAAGAAGGTCTCATAGAGGAAGACCTTCCTATCAATGACTCAAACTCTGCGAAACCCTCCATTCCGCAGCCATGGATAGTCTACCATGGCCGAAGCAAACACAAGTCCTTAAGGTGAGAAGCAGTTCACCAAGCTTGGAATGTTCGCCAGCTCAGCGAGATGTATCAAACATCACCTCGGAAAACCAGAAACAGATGGGCACCAAGGGCTACTCACCGAAGAAACAAGACGGCTCAACCCACATTGAGCAGGAATTTCTCTGGCCCCTTCCTCCACTGCCAACTTTACTAGACTTCATCCCTGGTACGACCCTTCTTCCTTCGTCATCCAGTCAAGAAGACATCCCTGTGCCATCTCCCACTTAGCATACGTCCAATGAGGGTGACGACGTTAAAAGCACTCCCCAATGGTCTAAGCAAGGGAAAGACCTAAAACACCCCTTGCACTCGTCCAACCCTGGTGATGACATAAAAAGCGGCCCAGATCTGTCTGATTAGGGGAACAACCTTAAACGTCCCCCACCTTCTAACCCTTCTCCTCTTTCTTCTCTTGCTTTTCAGTCTCCCTCTTCTGTCTCTTCTACAAGTACAACCTTGATATGCTTGGACTTCGAGGCTCTGGACCGAGAACTTGCAGGAGCCAATATAAGCAGGACGCAACAAAAATGATTGAGAAAGACCCTGGCAAAGGAAGCAAGATTCCTAACAGTTGACGATGCTTTAGCAACAAAAGCCAAGGAAGAGCCACCTTCTCCAAAGAAGCACAAGAAGTCGAAGCCAAAGAAACCCCAGTGGCCCCCTGATCCTAACTTCTAGAAGAGACTGAGAGAATCGAGGGGGCAAAGCTATTATTCTCAAGAGGCTTGCCATATGGTGCAAGTCTATGAAGCGCAAGTCATTGCGGAGCAAGTACTGCACACATCTGCGCAAGGACCGTGTGATTCATATGAGGACATTTCATGCCCAACCTTTGCTGAACCCCAAAACAAACTCCTGCAGCCTGATTGGCTTCCCATGTTTGAGGTTGACCCTTTTGTCCCTCGATTCGAGAAAGGAGCAGAAATCATGACATACTCTGGAACCCTATTGGAAGCAGAGATGTCAAGGTCATGGGTCTCTACTCCTGAGGTTGATGAAAAGACCTCTCAAAGCGATTGTAAAAGGATACAAAAGAATGGGAAGAAGGTGGTCAGGCCACAGCTGACGAACTAGAGGAAATAAATCTTGGAGATGAAGCGGATCTCAGACCCACTTTCATTTCAGCGAATATGTCTCCCGAAGAGAAAGAAGATCTCACTAATTTCCTGAAAGCTAACCGAGACGTCTTTGCTTGGCACTACAATGAGATGCCCGGTTTAGACCCTCAAGTCATTGTTCACCGTCTCGGCATTGATCCAACTGTCAAACCTGTCAAACAGAAAATTGAGAAGGTTCAGGCCTGACCTCGACCTACAGATAGACACCGAGGTGACCAAACTCAAATAGGCAGGCTTTATTCGCGAAGTCAAGTACCTGAAATGGCTAGCCAATATTGTTACAGTAAAGAAGAAGAATGGTCAAATCATAGTGTGTATTGACTTTCGTGATTTGAATATCTCCTGTCCTAAGGATGACTTCCCATTGCCATTCACCTAGATGCTCATCAACTCTATAGCTCACTGTCAAATCCTTTCCTTCATGGACGGATGGTCTAGGTATAATCAGATAAGGATGGTGGCCGAAGATGAAGAGGCCACTGCATTCCTAACTTCAAAAGAGCTCTTCTGTTACACAATGATGCCTTTTGGATTAAAGAATGCTGACGCCACATACCAGAGAGCAATGACGACCATTTTCAAAGACATGATTCACAAAGAGTTGGAGTGTTATGTAGATGACTTGGTGGTAAAATCTGAAGAAAAGGATGCTCACATGAGAGACCTTGAAAAGGTGTTCAAGCGGTTGCGCCTTCATCAACTAAAAATGAACCTGCTGAAATGCGCTTTTGGCGTGCGCTCCAAAACATTCTTGGGGTTCATCGTCAGACATCGAGCGCTTGCGGTTGAGTCAGTCAAGATCAAGGCAATCCAAGAAATGTCGTCACCGACTGCACTTAGAAAACTGCGCTCTCTTCAAGGGCAGTTAGCATACATTCGTAGGTTCATCTCGATCCTCTCAGGTCGCTGTAAACCCTTTACACACCTGCTAAAGAAAGATACCCCATTCATTTGAAATGAAGCATGTCGGCAGCCCTTGATGACATCAAGTAATATTTACTCAATCCTCCAGTGCTTTTTACACCAGTATTAGGAAAACCCCTCATTCTACACATGACTGCTTTGGATGAATCACTTAGAGCATTATTGGCACAAAACAATGAAGAGGGAAAAGTGATTGCGTTATATTACCTCAGTCGTAGGATGCAAGGTGCCAAGAACCCCTATTGAAAAGATGTGTCTGGCCCTGATCTTCGTAGTACAAAAACTCCGCCATTACCTGCTTGGTCATGAAGTGAAACTTATATCGAAAGTTGATCCTGTAAAGTTTCTCATGACAAGCCCAAGCTTGTCAGGATGCCTTGCTAAGTGGGCATTATTGCTGATGGAGTTCGACATCACGTATGTCCCACCGAAGGCCATCTAGGGCCAGGCCTTGGTTGACTTTCTCGCAGCACACCCTGTACCAGCAGAATCTCCTCTATCAAGCGACCTCTCTGATGAAGAAGTATTATGTGCTGACCTTACTCTTGTGTGGGAATTGCACTTCGACGGAGCATTCCAATCAGATCAAGGAGGTGCCGAAGTAGTATTCCGGACTCCGAGAGGAGGAATATTGCCACTTTATTTCTCTCTCGCCCAAGACGATTCTCATAATGAGGCAGAATATCAGGCCCTTATAATCGGACTAGAGATAGCCTTGAACCTCGACTTAGAGCGGCTCAAGATCTATGGTGACTCTGAGTTGGTTATCGAACAGCTCAAAGGGATTTACAATGTGATAAAAGGAACTCTCAAGCCTTACCAAGATACTGCAAAATCGTACATGGCTCAGTTTGAGGACGTATCCCTGAGTCACATCCCCATAAGGTTAATCTCATAGGCTAACGCACTTGCAAAACTTAGTGCTACAATTCAATTATCCTCATCAGGGCCCAGGATTGTCTGAGTGGTAGAATGGAGACACATCAAACTAAGAACTGAGGTCGATGCGGATGACGAAAGAAATATCGTCCCCAAGTGCCCTCCTTATCCATTTGGAGCACTTCGATAAGCTAAAGAAGTAATCAAGACTGAACAAGCAGTAGCGCAAAGTCAAGGAGCTAAGGGTCGGAATCAAGAACCAAAATTCTTTGACCCAATGTTTGCAGAAATTGAGTAGGTAGAAGATTGGAGAGAGCCCATCACCAATTTCCTAAAACATGGCAGCCTCCCAAAGGATCGTACCAAATGCAACAACATACGTTGAATGTGTACCAAGTATAGCTTCCTTGAAGGAGATGCTCTCTTCAGATGGTCGTTTGATGTCATTCTTCTTAGATGCATCTATATCTAAGAAGCAAACAAGGTGTTAGAAGAAGTCCACTCAGGAATTTGTGGGCTACATTAGTCCGGTCCTAAGCTCTATGAACAAATACGTAGGTTGGGATACTATTGGCCTTCCATGATTGTCGATTCTTTAAGCTATGCTAAAAAGTGCCAAGTATGTCAAATACACTCCAGCCTGGTTCACTGGCCTTTAGAGCCATTACACCCTACAGTTGCATCATGGCCCTTATCACAATGGGCTATGAACATCGTAGGGCCCATTGACCCTCCTTCCACAATGGGCCATGTTTTTATCCTAGTTGCAACAGATTATTTCTCTAAGTGGGCTGAAGCGGTCCCCCTTAAGCAGGCTCCTGAGATAGTGGTAGCCTACTTTGTTCGACATCATATCATATATCACTTCGGAGTGCCCGACCGGATTATATATGACAATGGTCCTCAATTTACGAGTCATCATATCGATCGCTTAATTAACCAATTCAGTTTCGAATGGAGGTACTCAACTATGTACCACCCTCGGGCGAATGGATTAGCTGAGGCTTTCAATAAAACTCTGTGCAACGTTTTAAAAAAGCCAAAATAAAAAACAAGGCAGGCATGAGAAGCTTCCTGAAGCCCAATGGGCTTGCGAAATTCTACTGATTCCACTCCTTATTCTTTTGTTTATGGGGGTGAAGCAGTTTTACCCCTCGAAATACAAATGCCTTCGCTGTGAGTCGCGATTCACGAAGGAATATCCAAAGATGAGAGAGTAAAGCGTCGGTATCAAGAATTGGATGCACTCGATGAAAAGAGGTTAGAGTCTCAGCAGAGCCTTAAACTCAACCAAGGGAGAATGAAGCGGGCTTTCGACAAGTTTGTCAAAGTCCGCTCATTCACCCATGGTGATCTAGTCTTAGCTATCAAAAGGGCTATTGTTATGCATGGACGATGTAAAGGGAAGTTTGAGCCTAAGTGAGAAGGTCCCTTTATAATAAAAAAGGTCTCGCCCAATCGAACCTATATACTGGCACATCCTGAGGGAGAGGAAGCAATGCCCCCTATTAATGGACGATACTTAAAGAAGTATTATCCATGATGTGTATTCAAAAGAAAGAAACTCAACATGAAAATAAGCAAGATAGTCTAAACAAAATTCTAACGCTTTTTATTGCAGTAAAAACGAGTTACAAGTTACAAGAAGCCCATTACTAGGGAGGTTACAAGTCTCTTACATCTGAGGATAAGAGGACAGTTACAAATCAAAACTTGTACTTTTGCCCATGCATCTGAGGATAAGAGGACGGTTATAGGTTAAAACAAAAGGCTGCCCCATGAGGAAGAAGAAAACCCACGAAAGAAAGGCTTTCCTCATGAAGAAGAAACAAAACCAATTAGAGAGTTAGCTTTAATTCATCTAACGAGGAAGAGGATGGTTATAAGCCAGAAGACAGAGCAAAGCCACTCCAAGGAGTTAGCCTCAGTTCACCTGACGTGTATGTAAAACATACAAGTCAGGTATCTCACTTGACCTGCACATCAAATATACAACGAAGAATTCATTCGTCGTGTGTATCAAACATACAAAGCGGACTACCCTGACAAGGAACTGGCCTATGACAGAAAGCGTACTTTGTTCACAGTGGATGCCCTCCCACAGAACAACATGGACCTCACTGTTGTGCTGAAGGATTTGGCTTCCAACAGGAACCGCAAGCCACGTGTTACTATCATTCACTACTTTTGCTCTGCCCATGAACATCGTCGTATGTACCTCGTTGCCGAGCGCTACCAATGCCACACGTAACTTACTACCATAAGGGAGCATCACTCTCTGCACCATGATAAGCCACACATGCTGATGAGCGCCAGCTGTGTCTTCAAAAGGTCAGCGACGGCTGTGCTCCTTACGCTTACCATCGTTTGCCTTTCTTGAGGTTCCGTGTCGATTGAGTCAGCACTCCAAAGGCCAACGTCGGTTGCGCTCCATAACCCTAGCACTGGTTTCCTTTCTTGAGGTTCAGTTCCGGTTGAGTCAGCACTACAAACCATCAGCGTCGGTTGCCTCAACGCCGGCTACACTTCTGTTAGTGCTAGCTCGGTCACACTGTTCGGTTCCCGAGACTCCTTGTTTTCAAAGCCTAAGTTTTTGCACCTACTTAATGGTCGCACAATTTTAGGAGGTAACCCTTATGCCTCACCTGTGACGATTCACCTCCACGACAGTTCACCTCCTGCAAACCGTACATGTTCCATGACGGTCCACCTCCCGTACCTGTGAGTCTCCTGTCGGAACTTCTGCTATCGAAAAACTTACTGAAAAATTTTCCCGCCTATATTTTTGGCCTAGACAGCACCAATAGCTCACAGAAAATTTTTGCAAACTTATTTAAGTTCCCGAAAACCTCTGCAACACCACTAACAATGTTAAAAAGTTGTGACAATCCCACAAAATTTCTTAAAAGCTCTCCAAAAAACTCCCAAAACGTGCGAAAATGATCACAGTTTCACTTCCTGCAGTCGGAACCTCTTCCCCTCACTGGAAAATCCTCAGTGCTAAAAAGCACTCCCCGCAACTTCACCAAATTCTTGGCAAAAAAAATTCATCAAGAACCTTCCCAACAAAAAAACGCCTGAAATCCCAATGTTGGTCGAAAACCTTCCCTGCAGAACTTTTGCTGAATCCCGTTGCTTGCCAAAACTTCAAACGAACAATCTCTCCTCACGGTTAAAGAAAACTTGCTCTTAAGTCTTTTTACCTCGAGCCAGTTGACTTAGCGTCGGGTATCTTCCAAACAACCCTACCACCAGTTGACTTAGTGTCGAGCACCTTCCAAAGAACCCTAGCGCCGGTTGACTTAACGTTGGGTATCTTCCAAACAATCCTAGCGTCTGTTGACTTAGCTCCGGGTGCTTTTTCAAAACAATTTTAGCGCCAGTTGACTTATCACCGGCTAACTTAGCGTCGGTTAACTTGGAGCCGGTTGTCTTCAAACGATATCACAGGCTATTCACAGCGTCAGCTGAGTCTTTAATAACCCAACGTTGATTGTGTTTCTGTGAACTCAGCGCCAGTTGAACACTCACCAGAAACCACTAACGCTACACTTGGCTTCGATCTTATTTCGATCCCACACTCTGCTACCCTTTAGTTGTGTACGACAGGGGTCTGGGGGTGGGGTCGTGATAGTTATGGTATCAGAGCAGCCAGGTTTGGATTCTTAGCTTAGAATGTCATAGAGGTGTCTCTAGAAACGTTTTGAGTAGACTTGTGACTGAGGTGTCCCTGTTGTAAGATAAAGAAGTTAAGCACCCGTGCTAATAATGTGAGCTCTAGTAATGAGAATACAGAGGCCCTTGGAGAATTCGTTAGGACATTGGGGGCCATGACTCATATGATGAAAGACAGTATGTCAGTCCCAGTTACCCATGCCACGGAGCAGACTCATAGTGGACTAATAGAAAGATTCAAGAGACTAGCACCTCTGACGTTCCAAGGACATGGGGGAGTAGAAAAAGCAGAGCTATGAGTAAGGCAATTGGAGAAGATATTTGAAGTATTACCTTACAGTGATGAGCAAAAGGTTAAGTTAGGGGCCTTCATGTTAGAAGGAGATGTTGAGCAATGATGGGGCTCAGTAAAGCAATCTTGGGAAGGTCAGGGACAAAAGTGACCTAGGAAAATTTCATAGAAGCCTTCAATGAGAAGTACTTCTCTGACTTAGTGCGGGAAAGAAAGGAAGTGGAGCTTATTGAGCTGCAACAAGGGGGACTGTCTGTAGAACAGTACACAGCTAAGTTTGCTGAATTGTAGAGATATGTGTCGCACTTCATTAACACCGACGCCCGGAACGCTAATAAGTTCGAGAGGGGCCGCAGGCTAGAAATAAGGAGGGAGGTAATATTGGCCAATTTAAAGACCTTCTCCTCTTTAGAGGACCTGGCCAAGAAGATAGAAAGGGAAGACGAAGGGTCCTGGTTTAGGAAAGAAGGAAGGATGGGACCATCTCCATTTAGAAGTTTTGGAAGGAAGACTCGGCCACCCCCAAAGATAATTTCTAGGGGAAATAATAATCAAGAAAGCAAGAAGATCCCAAAAACCTTCTCGGGCGACATAAGATTGAACTAGCACCCAGTATGCTCGTACTGTGGAAAGGACAATCACTTGGCAGCCGAGTACCGAAGAAGGACAGGTGCATGCTTCAGATGTGGCAAGCCTGGCCATATGATCAAGGACTGCTTGGTAAAGGGACCAGGATACCGACCAAAGACTCAAGGTCTGGTGTTTACCCTTACAAAATGAGAGGCCAAGTCGTCCACTTCTATGATTCAAGGTACACTTTTTGTCTGCAACATGGAAGCTAAAGTTTTGATTGACCTTGGATCTACACACTCTTTTGGTGCACCTCACTTTGCATGTCACATAAATGTTAAAGCTGCACTTCTTGACTGGACATTGATAATAGGCACACCTATGGGAGAATCTATGGAGGCTGAAATTGTTTGTAAACACTGTAGGGTTTGCTTGAAGTGAGTGTTCTACCTATAGACTTGTTAGACATCCAAGACTTTGATGCGATTTTGGGTAGGGACTGGTTGTCTACTCAGTTTACGACAGTGAATTGTTATGACAAAACTGTAACTTTTAGATGCCCTAGTCCGCCTGAACTGAGTTTTGTTGACATCAAGGATGTTTCCACTATACACTCTTTTTGTTTGTTAGCCAAAGGATGTGTTGGGTATCTGGCTTATATAGTGGAGAATCGGGATGCCTAGTCAAAGTTAGATGAGATACCAATAGTAAAGGGGTATCCAGAATTTTTTCCTTAAGATTTGACCACTCTGCCTCCAGTTAGGGAGATAGACTTAGAAATAGGGGTGGTTCTTGACACTGCTCTCATCTCTAAACCACCTTATAGGATGGTCCCAACCAAATTGAATGAATTGAAGGAGTAATTGCAAGAGTTATTGGCAAGGGGATGTGGTTGACCTAGTGTGTTACCATGGGGTGCATCAGTGTTATTTGTGAAAAAGAAAGCTGAATCAAGTCACGGTAAAGAATAAGTACCCCTTGCCTAGAATTGACGACCTTTTTTATCTGCTTCAAGGGGTTCGGGTGTTTTCTAAAATCGACCTTTGGTCAGGCTATCATGAACTGCGGGTCAAAGAAGAGGATGTCCCTAAGACTACATTTAAGACCCAATATTGACATTATGAGTTCTTGAGAATGCCGTTCGGGTTAACTAATGCCCTGACCGTCTTTATGGATTAAATGAATAAGGGGTTTAGACCCTTTTTAGATGACTTCGTGGTGGTTTTTATAGATGACATTCTGTTATATTCAAAGAATCTGGAAAAGCATGAACAACACTTAAGGATGGTCTCTGCCACCTGAGTTGGCAAACATTCATGATGTGTTTCATGTGTCTTTATTAAGGAAATATCAACCAGATCCATCCAATGTTTTGAAGTATGAGCCATTGAAAGTCAAGGAAAACCTGACTTATGTTGAGTAGCCAATTGACATTCTAGACTGGAGGATGCAAGTTTTGCGTAACAAACAAATGCCCCTGGTTTGTGTTCTATGGCAGTACCACTCAAAGGAGGAATCGACATTGGAACGAGAAGATGAAATCTGGAATAAGTACCCCCAGTTGTTCAACTGATCGAGATACGATTTTGAGGAGAAAATATTTTTTAAGGGGGGATGACGTAAAGACCCAAATTTATTCAGCCCAAAGAAGAGTGAGGCATGCGGCGAAGGGAGAAGAGTGAGGCACACGATGATGCGAGAAGAGTGAAGAGTGAGGCACGCGATGATGGGAGAAGAGAGAGGCACGCAACGATAGTGAGGCACGGGGTGATGGGAGAAGAGTGAGGTGCGCGGTGATGGGAGAAGAGTGAGGCGCATAGCGATGAGAGAAGAGTGAGTCGCACAGTGATGGGAGAAGAGTGAGGCGCGCAGCGATGGGAGAAGAGTGAGGAGCACGGCGATGGGAGAAGAGTGAGGCATGCGGTGATGGGAGAAGAGTGAGGCGCACGGAGATGGGAGAAGAGTGAGGTGCTCAGTAATGGGAGAAGAATGAGGAGTGCGGCAATGGGAGAAGAGTGAGGCACGCGGCGATGGGAGAAGAGAGAAGCGCATAGCGATACAAAGAAAAAGAGGGAGTGCTCATGCAGCGATAAAAGAAAGAAAAAGGAAGGGTGGAGTGGATGTCGTGCATGAGGCAAGATAGCCACCCGTCCACTACATGCTACCAGACATGCCAATTGGCAACCTGCATGCCATTGAAGAGGCCACTTGGCAAGCGCAGAGTACCACCTTCCCACCCTTGGAGTAGAACTCTCTCTCTCTCTCAACACCTCAAATTTTGGGAGGAGAAAATTTCAGCCCTTTCGTTCCATTAGTTGTAGAGCTTGAGAAGCTTGTTGGCGAAGGGGATTGTGAAAGGAGTTTGGGATCACCTTTGGCTACACAAAAACGTAAGTAGATCATTATCTCACAGACCCCTGAGCATGAAAACATGAAGGAAGCATGGTTTGAGTCTATTTTAAGCTAGAATTGATCTCATTTTGTTACCTTGCAGAGATTAAGAGTCAGGAGAAGATTTTAGAAAGGATAACATGGCTGGACTGTGATTTCTAGTGATTTTACATGTTCTTGTAATTGGATTTCGACTAAGAAAATGATATGATTTTGGCTTCAAATCACACCATTTCAAATATCCTTGGGTCTACTTTGAGTTTGATGTTTATGTCCAGTTGAGACTCATCCTATTTTGGAAGATATGTTTCATTTTGTGCTCATATGTCACTGTTGGCAGATTATGCTAATTTCCAAAAATATAGCTTCTTTTGTGTTGAAAGTTTGCCTAAACTCTTGAGGTCCAAATGACACAAAAATATAGCCATTTTATGGATGTATGAGTCTGCTATGATTTTCATGTTTTAGCCTTGCCCAAATTTTGTGTAAATGAGGAGCTACACTCAAGAATGTCCCAGTATGTCACTGTTGACAAACCTAGTAGAAATTCAGAACTTCTGTCTCTATTGTCATGAACTTTGGCTGACTAATAGGAGTTAGATTACTTCAAAACCACAACAATTTGAAAGCTCTAAGTGTCTACTAAAATTTGCATGTTTCAATCATTTTTAAATTTCAGCTGGATTGCAAGTTAGGCTTCGAAATGTGAACCTATGTCACTGTTGGCAAAAATTAGTAAGATCCAGAATGATTTACTAAACCCTCATTAGACTATGCAATGTTCGGTTAGGAAATTGGGATCGGAATTTAGTTAAATTCCTCTCACAATTGGGTGTTATACCTTATTCTATATAAACCCATGATTAATAAGAACAATAATGAATTTTAAGTTGTACATGAATTATGCACATATCATGCATCCATGTTTCCTTTGAACATAGCTTAATCCTTTGTGCAAGATGATTGAATGTTCTGTTATAAGACACTGAAATGGCATGCCTATGATCCTACAAATGTTGAATGCTCCTGACCTTTAAGAAAGAGGAAAGTGTGAATGAATGAATGGTATACATGCTTATGCACGGTGCAACTAATATATGTGATTTCTGGCCACTATGCAATAAGTCCTCCATTGGTAGTGGATATTTTGTTTCTGATTTATAAACTCTGGTATATGTGATTTCTGGTCACTACGCAATGGGCCCTCCATTGGTAGTGGATATTCTGTTTTGCCAACAAGTTTTGATTCCTCCCCGACTCTAATGATAGAAGTGGAGTCAGGAGATAACTGTAAGTAACAGGGTGCGTCGCACCCCCCAAATTGTTATGGGCACAATGCATTGGATCCTCCAATGGTGGTGGAACGCCCTCTCACCTGAAGGCGCAAGGAGAGGGTTGTGTCTTGTAAGGCCTCAGCCTATCAAAACCCCAAAATTGTCTAGGGATCGTGTGTGTGATTGAGGATACTACGAAATGGGACATCCATTTGTCATTGTCTTCCTTCCCGAATGAGGGTAGAAGTTTCAAGTTGTAAGATAGGCTTAGCCTGATCGATTTGAGTTCTACTTCGGGAGTAAATGATTATGTTCCTGATTCTGATTCTGATTCTATCTCTGATTCTGATTCTATTTCTGTCCGTTTGAATTAAGGATTATGTATGATTGTTTAACTACGACTGTGACATGCATCAATGTAACTTCCATTGCGGGAAATATGAGACGCTCCAACTTCTGAACAGTACTCATTTTATGCTGTTAATGTACATATTCTAGGGATGACTTTGCTTTCTGATTGCCAATACGATGTCTAAGGAATAGGAAGTCCTATCATTATCTATAAGCTTGTAGGCAGGAATGTAAGGTACTGATTTACTTACTGAGCTTTTAGCTCATACCCCTCTCTTTCCCTTCATTGTAGAGTGAGAATCGATAGCTCGTGTGTGGACTGCTGGACGGTGGTAGCATACCTTTGAAGCTCAAGCTCTGTTCAAGAATCTTTTGATTGTAGGTGTCTGGTTGTTGTGCTACAATGCATTTTGATGAATAATGTAATTTTGTGGTCAGGCCGGTCGTGCCTTAAAATTTTGTAAAAGAATTTTGGAAATTGGGTCTGTATAAATGACTTTATTATTCTCCTTTTGTGGCCTCTGTTTGTCAGTTTATTTTGATTCATGGTTTTCTTTGATTCCACAATTATAACACGTGTTGATGCCACTCCCACATGAGTGACGTACGCAACCTGCGATCGTGATCCCGCACTCTGTCACCCTCTGGTTGTGTATGGAAGGGGCCAAGGGGCGTGATCGTGACATTTTTACTCATGGAGTTCCCCTTTCAGGTTTACACCATGCCCATTTTTTTTTTTAGGGGCGTGTTTAAGGTCATGCGTCCGGGACCTCGGCTATGATTTAAGGTCATATAGACTTGACCATGATGTGGATTGATAATGGTCTGTGGAGGCCATGGAGTGAGTATGGCGGTGGTTGTTTGATTCACTTGGAAGAGATGGCATGAGACTATCTATGGATGATGGATGTTGTATGGAAGATGGATAATGTGTGGCCCACTAGCTAACGATGAGTTTGGATTATGGAATGGCTCACCAGGGATTCAAGAGCATGGGCCCTACTCACTGGGGAATTTTGCGAGTTCTTAAAGAGTTATGGAGATGGACTTGGTCGGGAGGAAATGAAGGTGGTACGTACGTGTGGACGGGCCGGCTAGAGGAAGCATGCATGGAACGACATGCAAAGGGCTTGCATGCAGTGGAGGGAGCACACGTGTGTGGAGGCGTGTTTAAGGTCAGGCCACTGGGACCTGCGCGCAGTAGTTTAACGTCATGCACCTAGGACGTATGCTACAGTTTAAGGTCATGCAAATGGACCGTTTTGCGAAGCAGTTTTATCGTCATGCGGCCAGGACGTGTGCTACAGTTTATGGTCATGCAACTGGACTGTTGTGCAAAGTAGTTTAACGTCATATGGCCAAGACGTGCGCTATAGTTTAGGGTCATGCAATTGGACCGTTGTGCAAAGTAGTTTAACGTCATACAGTCAGGACGTGTGCTACAGTTTAGGGTCATGCAACTGGATCATGGAGAGAAGCATGCAGCCAGGACGTGCGCTACAGTTTAGGGTCATGTAACTGGACCGTGGTGCGAAGCAGTTTAACATCATGCAACCAAGACGATTTTTACAGTTTAGGGTCATGTAACTGGACCATTGTGCGAAGCAATTTAATGTCATGCGGCCAGGACGTGTTCTACAATTTAGGGTCATGTAACTGGACCATTGTGTGAAGCAGCTTAATGTCATGTGGTTAGCATGTATGCTACAGTTTAGGGTCATGCAACTGAACCGTGGTGTTAAGTAATTTAACGTCATGCGGCTAGGACGTGTGCTATAGTTTAGGGTCATGCAACTGGTCCGCGTATGAGTCGCCATGTATGTGGGTCGCCAATGAAGGGTGGACTCACTGGGAGATGTGAAGTGGAAGTGGCTTCATCGGAAATGAGCCTGTGGATGGTGGTTTGACTCACTGGGGATGAAAATGGCCGAGACCATTTATGGGCAGTGGGTTCAGATAGTGAAGGTTTTCCCCAGTGAAGGATGGTTGGTGAAATGAGACTCACTGGGGATTAGGAAGTGGGTATGACTTTCTGGTGATTAAAATGTGTGGAATCATGTGATAGGGAGCGTGAATATGACTCCAATAGCGATGGAAAGGTGATGAGGGTTAAACCATGTCGAGGCGCACACGAACGAGCCAGCTAGGGAAGGCGTGCTTGGAGGCACATGTAAAAGGCGAGGGTGAATAGGCAGAAGGGTTGTGCTCAGCAGTACAAGAGTTGTGCTCTACGGTAGTCTACAAGATACAGATGCGTCGTTGTCAGCAGCAGGACTTCTCATCAAGGAGGCACTCTAGCATGCACGATAGCTAGATGGCGTGTAGAACGCACACGGCGTCTTGAGTGAGTGTGTTTGAGCAAGCATGGCAGTGAATGCGTACGGCGGTGAACACACATGGCATCTTTAGTGAGTCTGTCTAACAGCGGTGAATGCGCACGACGGTGAATGCGCATGGCGGTGAATGCGCACGGTGTCTTGAGTGAGTGTGTATGAGCATGCACGTCGGTGAACACGTACGATGGTGAACACCCATGGCAGTAAACACATGCGGAGGTGAACACGCACGATAATGAACATGCTCGATGGTGAACACGAACGGCGGTGAACACGAGCAGCGGTGAACACGCACAGCAATGAACATAGACGACGGTGAACGTGCATAGCGGTGAACATGCACGGTGGCTTGAGTGAGTGTGTCTGGACGCTTGCAAGTGGTGGTTTGTGAAGGACCTCGAGCTCTGGCTTGGGACTTGCTGCCTCCATCGATTCAGCCTCATGAGGAAAGGTCTTTGGCCCCGAATGGATCACCGAGGGGTGCTTTTAAAAGTCCTCACCCTTGTTGGATGTGTTAGGAGAAATTTTGAGGTCTTCACCCACTTTAGACCATTGAGGGTGCTTTTAAAGTCCTCACCCTTGTTGAACATGCTGCGATAGAGGACACGAATGACAAGGAGTGGGATCATGGGCAATTAAGGTGTATGATTGAGGCTTAAGGGCGCTATGAGTGGTGTGACTCAACTGGGAAAGTGGAGGCCAGAAGAATCTTGAGGTAATGATGTGTTTGGTCATGGTGATGCATGGAATGGGTACAATGAAAGCACCCTATCAGGAGTAGGGGTACATGGTGGAGATTACGGTACGCCTCTTTAGGATATTCCTTTGTAGAGATTGGTGCATGCCCTAACGATTGCATGCTCTTCTTTGAAGCCTCACAGTTGGAACTATGGTCTGCCTTTTTGAGAGGAGGATGCATGCTTGCATGCTCTATTTCGAAGCCTCACAGTCAGAACTGTGGTCTGCCTTTTTGAGAGGTGAGTGCACACTTGCATGCTCTGCTTCGAAGCCTCACAAACAGAACTATGGTCTGCCATTTTTAGAGGCAAGCGCATGCTCTACTTCGAAGCCTCACAGCGGAACTATGGTACACCTCTTTGGGATATGACATTGTAGAGGTGGTTGCATGCCTTGCATGCTCTACTTTGAAAGATCACAGTTGGAACTGTGGTACACCTCTTTCGGATATGGCATTGTAGAGGTGGTCGCATGCCTTGCATGCTTTGCTTTGAAGCCTCATAGTCACAACCGAGGTACACCTTGATGAGGGATGACACCTCGAAGGTGTGGTGTCCTTTCACCGGGGACATTGTGAAGGACGATGTGGTAGGGGATACGTAGGAGGGTGTCATGTGGTAACCCCATGGAGACATGTAAGAACAAGAAGCAGTTTATAGTTGTGTGAATGGACTGTATGTCGCACAGTTAAACGTCCTTCCATAGGGACGTGACATTTTTACTCTTGATGACCCATAGGGCAGGATCAACACACCCGTCATTTGAGAGTGAGTGTCCCAAAGGGTTTTCACCCTACCCCTTTTATTTTGACACTCTTGTCTATGGTGCCCTTGCAGGTTCTCACTATGCTCATCTTTTCTTTTTCTTTTCTTTTCTTAAACATACTTTTTCCATGGTGGTCTTTGAGGTGCACACCATATACGTCATTTCCTTTCTTTTCTCTCTTTTTGACATTTGTATCCATGATGCCCTTTCAGGTTTTCGTCATGTCCGTCTCCCTCTTTATTTTTATTTTGCAGAGGCAAGTTTAAGGTCATGCTACTGTGACCATCGATTTGCATGTTTTAAGGTCATCCATCGAGACCTGACGGCATATTTAAGGTCTTATTGCTGAGGCCGTAGGGCATGTTTAGGGTCTTGCCTTCGAGACCGTAAGAGTAGTGTGTTTTATGGTCATACACCAAGACCGGAGGGTAGGTTTTCAGGTCTTGCCTCCAAGACCATAAGAGTAGTGTGTTTTATGGTAATACACCAAGATCAGAGGGTGTGTTTAAGGTCTTGCCTCCGAGAACGTATGTTGTCTAGTTTAACATTGTGCCACTAAGATGTGTGTTATAGTTTAGGGTCGTATATCTTGGACAATTGTGTGGCACTAGATCACGTGTGGAATCAGGCCCCAAATTCAATTTTCCCTTGTTTATGAAGTTCTAGATGATGTCATTGGTAGCGTGGCACTCCTCAGTCTTGTGACCAAGCCTTCTATGATATTGGCAGTAATTAGGTTTGTTTTCCTTTTCGACTTCCCCCGATCGTTTTGGCGCAAGTAGCTCGATCATCCCCTCTGATAGGAGGGTCTCAAGAAATTTGGGGACCTTGTGCTTTTCGAAGGAATAACTCTTGTTCTGGCTTTGACTTGAGGAGTGCTTGATATTTGTCATGGCATTTGCTAACTGATCATCATATTTGACCAATGCAAAGGGCCCAGACATACTTCCATGGTGCTTGAGCAGGATTTTGATTTGTACTGCCTCATTAACCATCTTTGTGAACGTGGTGGGCCATGCTGAGGTGACATAATAGGCTAATTCTTGGTGCATCCCGTCTATGCAGTACTCCATCAGTTGGAGCTCACCTATTGGAGTGGCCAAATTGATGGCCAGATTGCGCTATCTTTCGATGTACACGATCACTGGCTTGTATGGCTTTTGTTTTACCTGAAGATGCTCAAAAGGCTGCACTTTCTTGTTTATGTCACAGAAACGCCTGAGGAATTCTTCTTCCTTTTGTACCCATGATGAGATTGAACCTGGTGATAATCGAGAGTACCATTTGAATGCAGCTACCTATAAGGGTTACCACAAATTGCTGAAGTAATAGTTGTTCATTGCTCGCCATATTACCATGGCAGCAATGAAGTGGGCTATATGCTGTTGTGACGAGCCAGTGCCATCGTACCTGGGGAGGTCGAGCCTTTGGTACCCCGATGGGAATGGAGTTTGGTCAACATAGTCTGGGAAAGGCTTTTGATAGCGATTCTGCTCTTCCCTCACTGAGATATTGTACTTTTTCAATACTTCGGCTATCATGCCTTTTACTAGTTCTCCATTCCCAACCTGAGTCAGTGGGGAAGAGAGCGATAATGAGGGAGGCGAGGGTGGGAGTGGCCCTTCTTTTAATGGTGTTGTTTCAATGATCAGGCATGGTGCTTGAGAGACGATAAAGTGGGCTCAGTGCCTCGAGGGGGTACAAGACACTAATAACTCTTGGCGCAAAGGTTCGACCATTTCATCTTTTTACCTCATCTCGGCTTGTAACTGCATCAATGTGATATTAAGCTGCACAATCTCGTCTCCATATGATTCTGGTACTTTATTGATCCCCATAGCTTCAAGAGCTTCCATACTTGAGGGCCCTTCTTCTACTTTCCCATTACATTCCTCAGAGCTTACAATCTTGAATTCAACTGCTGCCGCTTCAACAACATCATCAGCAAGATTCATTGAGCCTTCCCTCATGCCTACTTCATTTTCCAAGGCTTGAGTATCCTCATCATAATGAGAATGTAAAATTCTCATCAGATGATGAGGTCACATCATCATCATTGAGGGAGCAATTTTCAAGACACCGAAAGAACATGTGATTGTCCTTATAAGGGGCCATGGCACCTTCAAGACATGGACCCCATATGCAGTCAGCCTCATAAAGAATCATGGTGTCTTCAAGAGCTAGACGAGCCATTTCATTGGGGTGGTCAGCGAAGGGAATGCTGCCCATCTCATCCTCTATTAGGGAATGATTTTCCTTGAATGAGAGTGACGAGGTCTCATCATAGGTAGGAGTCATTGGGTGTATGAGGACTAAGGATGCCGCCCCATCAGAATTGAGCTCTTCATCACCAAATGGGAATGTGAAACCCTCATATGACGAGGCTGTACTGTCATTGTCAAGAGTTCACATGCAACACGCTTCACATGGCGGAAGCATGTAGCTGGCTTTGCAGGGAATCATGGTTCCTTCAGGGCATGGAGGAGCCATTCCAGTGGGGTTGCTAGCAAGAGGAGTGCAACTCATCCCATCCAGTACTGGGCAGTGGCTTTCCTCTAATGAAAGTGACGAACTCTCATCAAAGTTTAGAATATTTGGATGAGAGAGGGTGAGGGAGGCCGCATCATTAGAACCATTCAGAGGGGATGGGAGTCCATCACTTCTCTAAGATTCTAAGACGAATTCAGATGAAGGCTGGGAGAGTGTGAACAATGACAAAGTCCCATTCTTGTTTATGAGATCGATTTCAACAATGAGCTTTTTAGCCATTTGAAGAAGCTCAACAGTATCGGTTCTCTTTTCAGTTTCATCTTGTGGAGCTGGGATGTCGAGGCAGACTTTGGGAGGCGTTGGTGGATCATTCTCTTGGATCACGGAAAGAAGATCAGTCTTTTCATAATTCAAACTTTCTTCCTCCAAGGCATCATGGGCAATGCCCTCGGTGGGTTCGGCTTCTGTCTCACTTGAGTCACCGTGATTACCGCGCAGCGGTGCCTTCCGGCACATCCGGAGTCTAGGGGAAACTGGTTCGAGCCCATGAGCTGCCCCGAGTTTAGTCAGTTCGAGAGATCTTCACCAGAGTCTAGGGGAAACTGGTTGGGGCCCATGACCTACGCCTGACTTGATCGGGGTGATGGCTCAACTTGCTCCGGATTGACGGGGTGTTTATGATGAAAATCGGACAGATCTTTTAGCGATGATCTCTCGGATCTTGACACCTTAAACTGATAAACATAAATATGTGGTAGAGAAAGTGGGACAAATCGAATTCAGATCTGAGGTCAGATCTGCCGTGAAGCGAGTAGATCTGCTCTCAGATTTGTGGCAGAGCTAGCATGATCCAAAGCATTAAAACACAAGTTCAAAGAAACATAATCAAAATAGGATCAAAATAAATTCAAAACAATAAAAGAAGAAGAACGAAAGGGTAAGAAAACAATATCAAACTAGGCCGGATGGCCTAGGACTCCCGAGCCTTCAAGGGCTCGCCCATATCAGAACCGGCGTCCTCTTTGCCTCTCTGATTCAGATGTTGACCAGCAAATCTCTAGTTGAAAATGGTTGTTGTGCCTCAAGGATGGTGTTGTTGTGCCTTAGGTTTAGGTTAAGGTTTCTCATGCTTAGGGTTAGGGTTTCACGCTAACTTTCTCTGAGGAAGTTTCTCCAGAGGTATCAAAAGTGCCCTCTCTATGGCCATGAAAATGAGGTTTATAAAAGGCTAATGATCTGTTGGGAAGGCCATCTTTCCATTACTAACAGATCCTCCATCCAAAGGTTCCATTTTTGGGGATTCGGGTTTGGGCGACACCAGTGTTGTCTCCCGAGTGACACGCCTAGTGTCACCCAAACAAACATGTTTCATGTTAAAAATTTCACAAAAATGCAAGAAATTAACCCCGAACGGAAATTTTTAACTTTGGATCTGATAGGGCTAGGTACCACTATCAGTGTCGCCTAAGTCAGGGTGGCACCACTCGTGTCGCCATGTCTGGGCAGGGTGACACTCCTAGTGTCGGCCAAACCTAAAATGGTCCAAATTGAAAAATTTCACTTCTGTTTTTCTCAGTCTCTTGTGAAGCTATTAGAGAAAATTTGAGTCAAAAAGGATTTTTCTACTTTTTTTAATGATTGTGTTAGTAAAACAAGGCGTTTGTAGGATTCTGGGTCAAAACAGGGTATCTGCAGGGTTCTGAGTTGGCAGAATGGTTCTAGATCACATGGAAGACTGTGTGGACTATGGATTTTTGGTTTACTACGATAAGTGTGGTCCTAAGGGTTCAGGAAACCACAAAATTTGCAAGATTTTAAAATGGGGTGTCTACAGTTGCCCCTCTTTGGCACTCCATGTCCTTCGCGTGACAGGTGAGTGGAAAAGAAGTAGACACTTTGGCATTCCCTATCCTTTGAGGGGCAAGTGAACGTCAAAGTTAATGCGGACATTCTAAATTTCTTCCTGACGTCACATGGTCAAAGGCACACTAACTAATCCGTCCAAGTCATTGCACTCACCTAGGTGTGAGATGTCAATGAGTTACACAAGCTTGAACCTCGAGTTGGATTTTCTGACCATGCCACTTGACTTCAGGTGTTTCATAGTTTGAAAAAAATTTAACCCTGAGATCTTCTTTGATTCCTTAGGGTTTCTTAAGTCTTTCTATAGGAAGAGACTTGTCTGGCCGATTCCAAAGAGAGAGACGACGCAACAACGCAGTAATCGCTGCAATGCAGTAATCATCATATACGGGTATCTAAGCACCTTCATTTTTAAAAGTATTTTTTATAAATTTTGAAAACAAGGGGGAATTTTAAAATAGAACCCAGAACTTGGACAGGTCATGATTTTAGCTAAGAAATTAAAATTTTTGAAAACACAAGACATATAGTGAAAGTTTTGAAAAGATAAAATTATTTCGAAAAACAAGGCTGTTTGGCAGTTTCAACACCTGCAACCATAGAGCCTTCTAAGCAGTTTAGCACCATGCAGCGATGGACCATACACTCGACCCGTTTACGTCATATGGGGCTAGACGGAATACACTCGACCCTTTTACTTCATATGGGGCTAGACAGAATACACTTGACCTTTTACGTCATACGGGGCTAGACGAAATACACCCAACCTTTTTACATCATATAGGGCTAGATGGAATACAGTCGACTTTTTACGTCATACAGGGCTAGACATTACCTACCTCGGCTCTTTTACGTCACATGAATTTGACATTGAACTAGATACACTCGACCTTTTACGTCATACGGGGATAAATAGAATACACCCGACCTTTTATGTCATACTGGGCTAGACGTTACCTGCCTGGACTCTTTTACGTCGTACGAGTTTGACGTTGAATAGAATACACCCGACCTTTAACCTTATACGGGGCTAGACTTTACCTGCCTCCACTCTTTTATGTCGCACGAGTTTGACGTTGAACTGGAGACACCTAACCTTTGATGTCATCGGGGCTAGATGTTACCTTCCTCGACTCTTTTACATCGCATGAGTTTGATGTTGAACTGAATACACCCGACCCTTTGCATCATACGGGGCTGGACGCTACCTATCTCGGCTCTTTTACGTCGCACGAGTTTGACTTTTTTCCTGTCTCGGCTCTTTTACGTCACACGAGTTTGACATTAAACTGGATACACCCGACCTTTTTCGTCATACATGGCTAGACGGTACTTTTCTCGAATCTTTTATGTCGCACGAGTTTAACGTTTTCTGAATTGGACTTAGTAGTTTAGGCTCATGCCACCGTGGAGCATATTATTCTTTATTATTTTTATTTTATTTTTTTCTGGAAAATTGGCTGGTAGTTTAGGCTCATGCCACCGAGGAGATTGTTAAAAGTTTTGAAAATTAATTAAAATGTTTGAAAATAGTCATAAAAACACATGACAAAACCAAAATTGATTCCCGGACGCCCCATAATTAAGAGGGGACATTTTTTTCAAAAATGTTTTTAGGCGACAGTGTTGGTGTCGCCTGGGCGACAGTGGTGGTGTCGCCCTTAGAAGAAAAAAAAAAAAAATTGGAAATGCTTGAACAGATGGTTTTTTTTGTTAAGAGAAAAGTGGGCAACATGCTTAGTGTCGCCTTCACAGGCTAGGCGACAATAAGCGTGTAGCTCAAAAAACAAAAAATTATTTATTTTATTAAGGAATGTTTGGTTAAATTAAAAAAAAAGGGTTTTTGCAAAAAAAATTTGGGTGACACGAGTAGTGTCGCCCTCACAAGCTGGGGGACACTAGGGGTGTCGCCCATAAATTTTTGTTTTTTTGATTTATTTGGAAAATGCTGAGATGAGGGAGGGTCTTTTTTCAAAATTTTTGTGGGCGACACAAGTGGTGCCGCCTTGCTTGGGTATAGACTTGGGAGACACCAAGCATGTGGCTCAAACCACCGACTTCCAAATTGCAAATTGCAAATTTCTTACTTTTGAAGGTCTTGGGGTTGCTAAAACTTTCTGTTGGCCAAAGTGGAAACCTGCAGGACGGGTTTTGGGTCGGATTTCCTATTTTCTATAAAAATCATCTTCTTCCCATTCCTCTCTCATCCTTCAATCTCTTCTTTCTTTTTCCCATCTTCATATTCTTTCTTCTTTATCATCTTGCTTCTGATTTTACTGGTTTTTCTTGCTCTCACCCTTAGGCTTTCATGGCTCCTAAGAAGGACAATGCTATTTCCAAGGGCAATGGGAAGGTTTCTGAGGGGGCTGATAATGGGGGAGAAGAGGAGGTTTTTCCTTTGTTTTCTAAGGTTAGGCACTTCCCCGAAGGTCTGCCCTCCCATATCTTGCAAGGCCTTCGATAGGGTGAAATTCCTCGACGTGTCAATGGATTTCCTATCGTTGGGCCTGGTCTAGGGATTGGTTTCTTTTCGGTCGGCAATGGCCTGAGCTCATGGCATTTTTGGCTTCAGTTTTGATGATAGGGATCTTGAACATGGCATCTTGCCATGTGAACTTCTCGCTCCACTAGGCTCTTGCTAACAGGTTCAACTATCAAGCAAACACCTTCTTCCTTCCTATGGGCGAGACAACACCAACTTTGGAGGAAATTGTCAAAGTTTCTGGCTTGACCTTGTCCGAGATTGCGTATCAACCTTCTATTGACACCGACGATCATTCCATCATGGGTGCACAGCTGTTGGGGGCTGCTGATTCTTCACATGGTCAGTGAGTCGATATGAAGTTGCTAGTCCGAAATAGAGAGCAGTCTCGGGTTGCCGAACATATACGTATTTTTTTTTGTGCTATTGGGATCTGTTTGTTTTTCCAAGCGATTGTAAGATGGTTTGTAGTTCTCTTGTTCCTTTAGCCTATGCCTTCTAGGAGTGAGCGGGTTACACCATTGTCCCGGCCATGTTAGTGGGCATTTACTAAGGTCTTGACGACCGGGTCACGCGAGGCGACTAATTCATCGAGGCCAGTATTTTGATTTTGCAGGTATATTGTCAAACTCAAATTTTACTTTATTTTTTCCTTTGCAACATAAATTTTCTTTTTGTTTTGGTCTCTGAATCCCATATTTTTACCATAGGAAAACACTGGAAAAAGCCCGGATTGAAACAGGAGGGTTCTGGTTGGGAGACATTGGTAGTGTCACCCGTTGACACTACTGGTGTCGCCCCCACAGGCTGGGTGATACCACTAGGGTCGCCCTGGTCATCTTGCCCCGGATGGTTCTGGGGTTCTTGCTTTTGGTTTTCTGTCTTATGGCCTATTGGGGTGATTTTGGCTTCTATTTTTTTTACAGATTTGGGCCCTTGAACACATTTCCATTGTCCTTCCTCCTTGACGAACGATGGTTGTATTTGTTACTCTGGGATAGGCATATGTCAATGACACCACCCGACCTTGAGACGTCAATTATTATCGGCAGGTTTTGGACGAGTTGTCATCCTTTGATTGAGTGATCAGGGGTCTTGATAATGTGTCCCTATTTTTGCCTAATATGGGACATTCATGTCTTATTCTGGTCGGTCAGTACTTCACAGAGGGGTATTTCCCTCAAAGCGTACTTAGTCAGTGTCGCCATATTTAGCATTATACTTCTTTTGGAGAAGCAATCGATCGTCATCCAATTTTTCCTCTTCAATGGCACTCTTTCACCCTTCTGGTCAAGCAGGTTTGTCGTGGAAGGCGAAGAAGTCTTCTTCTAGTGAGGGTTTTCTCAAGCAAGACAAGCCCATAAGCACTTCCAACTATGATTCTTGGTGGGAACGTGCCTGCCCTCTTCCATTATGTCCCAAGGCTTCGAGACTTCGTGATGAATCTTCTACTCTTGCTTGGGATCTCATGTTTTCTCGAAAAGACTATGCCTCTTCTTCAAATAAGCGGGTTAAATCGAATGAGGATGTTTCTGGCATCAGTTTGGAAGATGTTGAAGTTGAATTGGCTCGATGGGCGGCCTTCATGGCAGAACTCAAGGAGAAGGATGTTGATCCGAAGCTGAAGACTGAATAGACAAAATATTTTTATTTTCTTTATTTTTCAGGCTTTAATCATTTCATCCCCAGGGAGTCACACTTACCCTCCTAATCCCCAGCAAAGTTTGCCACTCCTCGTAGGGCCACCATCTCCATATAAAAAGCTCCCTACTTGTGTATAGCCTTAACCATTTTATCCCCAAGGGGTGAGATTGCTATCCACATATTTATTCCCCGTGAAGCTTCACCAACATGGCGATTCACACAATGGTCCAAACTATATGACCTTAAACTGCAGTGGAGGTCTAGTTGCATGACCTTAAACTACATAGTCCAAGCTGTGGGACTCTAAACTGCATAGCCTCGATCCGCACTGCATGACCTTAAACAGCAAAGCCTTAGTCTAATTACACGACCTTAAACTGGAGCAGAGGTCTAGTGGCACGACCCTAAACTGCATAGTCCAAGCCGTGGGACTCTAAACCGCATAGCCTCGGTCAGCACTGTATGACCTTAAACTGTACAGCCTTGGTCTAGTTACACGACCTTAAACTGCATGGTCTAAACTATACAACCATAAACTGTAGCGGAGGTCAAGTTGCACGACCTTAAACTGCATAGTCCAAGCCACGGGACTCTAAATCGCATAGCCTCTGTCCACGCAGCATGACCTTAAACTGCATAGCCTTGGTCTAGTTTCACGACCTTAAACTGCATGGTCCAAACTATATGACCTTAAACTGCATAGTCCAAGCCACATGACTATAAACCACATAGCCTCAGTTCGCGCTGCATGGCCTTAAACTACACAGTGTTGGTCTAGGTGAATGACCTTAAATGGAACGGTCCAAACTATACGATCATAAACTATAGCGTAGGTCAAGCTACACAACCCTAGACTACACGGTCCAAGCTATATGACTTTAAAATATAGTACACGTTCTAGCTGCATGATGTTAAAAGGCTCAGTACCACGGTCCAAACTACACGACTATAAACTATAGCGGAGGTCCTAATTGCATGACTTTAAATTGCATAACCATGGTCCAAGCTATATGACCCTAAACCATAGTGCAAGTGCTGACCGCATGATAATAAACTGCTTTGTATAGGTCCCGGAGGTATGACCATAAACTCGCCCCCACATACATGCACACACCTTTTACGTGCACCTTCATTCATGTCTTCCCTAACCGACCCATTTGTGTGCATGTACCACCTTCAATGCCTCCCTAATGAGTCCATTCATTTCACCATCTGCCAACATTCCCCAATGAGTCTCACCCACGCTCACAAAACAGTGAACCATCCTGCCACCTATACTCATCGTAAGCTAGAGGGTCACCACGTTTCATTTGCCTTTCATGCATCATCCAACTTTCCTAGGTAGCATTGTGCCATTTTCCCCAAGTGAGTCAAACCACCACCATACTCACTCCATGGCCTCCATAGAGTGTCATTCATCACCATCACGATCTAGTTGTATGACCTTAAACTAGAATGCACGCCTTGGCGGCATGACGTTAAAAGGCTTCACGCAGGTCAAGAAGGCATGACCCTAAACATGCCTTCACAAAAAGAAAGAAACAAAAAGAAGTAATAACGGGCATGGTGTATTCCAGGTCAAGGGAACGCCATGAGTAAAAATGACGGACGGGCATGATCACAAATCTATGCGTAAAAGAGTTCCATGAATAAAAGCTGGGCACGGTGAAAACTCGAAAGGGCATCGTGAGTAAATATGGAAGAATAGAGGTGGACATGGCCGAAAGGTCATGGGTCAAAGAGCCCCAAATAAAAGGAATTTGGTGAAAACTCTCTCTAAGGTGCTGCTTCCTAAGTTCGAGTGAAAATCCATAAAGGATGCTTGGATCAATAAACAGGTTGATGCAACACTCGCCTTAACAGGCAGTTCAACCTACACTCAAAACAAATAATCCCTGATGTCATAATATTAGGAACTAAAAAATAAGAGCTTCAAGGAAAAGATTTCAACAACCTGAGCCCAGTTGCAAAAAGGACTCGAAGGAAAAAAGATTCGTCAAGAAAGAAAGACAAGTCTCATAAAGAAGATCATCATTCTCATAAGGTCACCAACACATTCCAAAATGTTGAAGATGCCCCAAGAAAGTTACGTCAACTATCATTTTGAAGCGGTAATCAGGGTTGAAGCCTCTCTTAAAGAAGAGGGGGATCATAATGTCGTAGCTGCAAAGCAGTGGGTAGGGGTTATACCCAAAGCTGATCACCTCGATAAGCTGAGGTACCCTACTCGCTAAGGAATCTTCCATGACTTTGGAGCGTGGATTAGGGTTGAAGCCTCTCTCAAAGAATAGGGGGATCATGATTGTCGTAGCTTCAAAGCAGTGGATACTCACAAAGAACAACTGATGCACGAAGTAGACGTCACCGACAGAAGGCCCTTCAGCACACAAACAAACCAAATCCTCGAAACGTGGCTCAACACTAGAGGGTACACACAAACCCATACCAAATGGGAACAATGCCCTTCGAATTGGCAGTCAATTGCCAGACGGACCTGACTCTGACTAACGAGGTCCATACAAATCCTCAGCTTTAGAATCACAAACAGTCCACACGAGGGTGAGGACTTCAATAAGATTGCTCAAAAAAGTCTCTTCCCGCATAAATTCTCCACTGATGAACCTACGAACAATGCATTCCTATGTCTGAGCATCTTAGTTGCATCATTGTGTGAATATCCTCGGTGTTCACGTCGTCTTAAGGCTAGGAAGAAAAAAAGTAATAAAGCCGTAGGAAATTTTTTGAATGCTATCCTTCTCGCTTCTCTCGTAGCACAACATTCGGTGGGGCAAGCTAATTATATGCATTTTTTAGTACCTTGGTCCCTAACATGGAATAAAGACGAAGCATGTCAGTAAAGCCTGACAAAAAAAGTGGAAATTTCGATTGTCTCATAATGGCCACATAATTGGTAAAGATCTTCATCAGCACTCCAAAAGTTCACTTGCCAAGTTTTATCGCGATTAAATATATCTAAGGCAGTAAATACAAAGAAATAACTTCGAAACAATTGGCCTCTAGCACCTTGAAGTGGACCTCATAACTAGAGCTATATTTTTGGTGTGTTAAATTGCTATGGGACCACCACCATTGGATCTGACATGGTCGAAAACTTCCATGGGTCAGGCTTTGGCTTAATCGAACACTCCAGGACAAAGTTATGGGTAAAATACCAAAAAGGGGTAGGCCGTACACTATTCCCGTGTGGCCACCCTGCACCAAAACACCATTAAAGGTGGCTTTTTTCACAGTCATGAGTAGTGACTTTTGGGGCTTATATCACACTCGATCCGAGTCAGATCATGCTCAAATTTAGTGAGCACGTTCGTCTCGTCAATACGAGCATTTTGATATATGGTACGCCCCGTGATGATGCTCGAGCATTGAGAAAAACTAGAAAGAAGTTTCTGATCCGTGAAGAAAATTGCAGAAAATTCAGCAATAGCACACCTCACTCGAGCGGCTAAATCATGGCGCTTGCATACCTAATCGACACGAAACCAATTGCACTATGTGTATAAGGTCAGTGGTTATCTCTGGTCCGAACCTTGCGTACGATGAATGGTTGGATCTCACTCACAAATGTGTCAAAGCTACTGTAAATTTCGATTGCCAGATTTCAAGATTCCAGCCAAAAACTCATGACAACAAAATCTTCATCCGGACACGAAATCGTGCCACGCATGTTGCAACATGATCGTGACGGCATGCGTAATGTGGTTCAGCAAAGAAATGAAAGACAAACATCGAGGAACGAGCACTCTACCAATCAAAAATTTTCAAGATTCATCAAAAATTCAAGTCTCATGAGCATGACTCAAAAGCATTATTCATGACTCGAAATTGGTATCAAATCGATAGCCATGTCGAGCCCTACAAGAAAACAATTATCTTTTGATCAAATAGGCATTAGAGCAACCTCGGATCAGTCATAGACGATCACGCAAGTTCTCGAGCAGCAGCAGGGACTGTTCTAAAATTTCACACAGTGTTAAGCAGGGGCGAAACAATCCTTTTGTACCCATTTTTGGAATTTCTTTTAATTCAATTAAATTGTAATTATCTTCAATTTTAAGTAGTTTTTGGGCGTCCACCCAAGTCATAGACGATCACGCAAGTTCTCGAGCAGCAGCAGGGACTGTTCTAAAATTTCACACAGTGTTAAGCAGGGGCGAAACAATCCTTTTGCACCCATTTTTGGAATTTCTTTTAATTCAATTAAATTGTAATTATCTTCAATTTTAAGTAGTTTTTGGGCGTCCACCAATGTTTGGGCCCAATTCTATATAAACATGCAATGCTTCATTGTAAAAGCCATTTCGTTCATTCTTTAATATTCATTAAAGACTTCAACTTCTGCTTCAGTTCGTGGGGGCGTCTTGGAGAGAGAGAGAGGAGAGAGAAGAAAAGGATTAATACCCTTTTGTAAGGTTACTTTCTCTCTCCTCCCCTCTTTTTCTCTCCTCTTTCACTTTCTCTTTCCTATTTTTGTTTCTCTCCTCCCCTCTTTCTCTCTCTTCTTTCTCTTTCTCTCTTCTCCTCTCTTCCTCTCTCCTTCCCTCTTTTTCTCTCTTCTCATCTCTATCTCTCTTTCTCTCTCTCCTTCTCTCTTCTATCTCTCTCCTTCTCTCTTCTATCTCTCTGCCTCTCTCTTCTTCTCATCTCTCTCTTTCTCTCTCTTCTTCTCATCTATATCTCTCATTTCTTCCTCTTCTTCTTATCTCTATCTTTCTCTCTCTCCTTTTAATTTCGATCTCTTCCTTCTTGTCTCTATCTCTCTTTCTCTCTCCTCTCTTCCTTACACAGCTGAAGATGCTCAACGCTGCATGTATCCTTCTCTCTCCTCTCTTCCTAACACAGCTGACAATGCTCAACGCTGCCTGTGTCCTCTCACTCCTCTCTTCTTAACATAGTCAGCGATGCTTAATGTCGTCTGTATCCTCTCTCTCTTCTTTGTCTAACACAGTCGGTGATTCTTAGCGTCATCTATGCCCTCTCTCTCTTCTTTGTCTAACACAGTTGGAGATGCTCAGTGTTGTCTGTATCCTTCTCTCTCCTCTCTTCCTAATGCAGTCGATGAAGCTCAACGCTGCTTATGTCTTCTCTCTCCTCTCTTCTTAACACAACCGGTGATGTTTAGGGCCGTCTGTGTCCTCTCTCTCTTCTTTGTCTAGCACAATCGATGAAGCTCAGTGCCGCCTGTGTCTTACCTCTCCTCTTTTTTAACATAGTCGGTGATGATTAGCGTCATCTGTGTCCTCTCTTTCTTGTTTGTTTAACACAACCGACGAAGCTGAGCGCCGCCTGCATCCTATCGTGCCTCTTCCCTCGCCATAGTCGGTGAAGGTCAAGCGTTGTCTCCCTTCTTTCTCTCTCTTCTGTCACATTGGCAAGAGAAAATTGCAGCTTGTGCCTTCACCTTCTTCTCCTTACTCGTCATAGCAGGCGGAAACATATCGCCTTTCCCCTCCTTTCTTTCTCTTCCTCTCCTTTTTTTTTTTTTTTCTTATTCTCTTCTTCTTCTCTTATCCTATTCCTTATTCTTTCTCTACGATCTCCATTCTTTCTGTTATTCTTTCGTTTCATTACGAGGGGTCGTCTAGCTGTAATATTGTTGTGCCAAAATTATTTTGCCCGCTTTATTGCAACGACAGACTAACCATCATGTCTAACTATTCAGTATCGGTATTGACGTCTAGTAATAATTCTGTTGAGCCTGTCTGAGTTACCGAGCCTATTTTACTGTCACGTCAGGCCAATTACCTACCAGCTTAGTCATTGTATCTGCCCACTTGATCAAATTCTTCTCTCCCCCATCTTTCTTCTCTCATTATTCTCTTCTTCTTTTTTAATATGCACGTTTGTGTATGTTCACCTTAAGGCAAGGTGAGGTTTGTTGACCCACCGATCTTATAATATTTGCCATATATGTGTGATTGCAGAAAACAGGAGAATACAAGCTAAGGGAGGCGATTCCGAACCAGTTTTATGACTGGGAGGCTTTCTTCGTGATCTAAGAGGGCACCCACGCGAGCCTGCGCGAGTAAGTCCCAAACCCACCGTAAATTCCTCTCTCATCGATTAGTAATACCTGCCCTTGTTTTCAAACGAGGTTCTCGAGAGAGCGATCTCAAAGTCCCGGGTCTTCCTGAAACATGAGGCGTGTGCCGCCCGATCATCATAATCTGAAGGGCAAGATCGAGGCACCTAACCAACCATATGCGTGAGTTGAGGGCATTACGAAGTGGATTAACCCACTTGTCATTACCCTCCCTCCTGTAAGATGGTAGAGGTCTTAAGCAATAGGATGGGCTTAGCCTGATGGATAGGACCTCTACTGCAGGAGTAGGTGATTTAGGGAGTGAGTGGTTAATGATTAAATTTTTGAATAAGGAGTGTGTAGGAATACACTGATTGAATGTTAAAGATTTCATTGATTGAATACTCATGATTGATCGGATTTAGTGATAACTTCTGTTTAAATGAAATGTTCATACTTGTTGTCTTAACTTGATATTCATATATGCCAAACTATGGCTTTATATTGATGGATTTAACTGTTATCACACATGGATAGAATTACTATGGATGCATAACACTATACCTACTTACTTGGCTGTATAGCTCATTCCATTATTTCTCCTCTCCTTATAGATTGATAGCGATAGGTTCAGGGTTGGAGTTCCTGTTTTTCGAAGGGAAGTCGAAGCTAGATTTCTCAAAGAAGGTGCTTAGATCTTGTTTGTGGCTGGGCTGTTTAGCCCTGGGTTTTTGTTCTTTTTTTATATGTGTAATATTGGACCTACATGCCCAAAACTGAATGTAATATTTTGGAAGAATTTTACATAATGGATTTTTGGTGTTGGGATTTTCTATGTTTATCTGCTAGTTGAGTCCACTCCTTCCTTAGTGACAAATGTTACATTGGATCACAAACCCTCTCTCGACCTCCCGTCGGGGGCGGGGGTGGGGTCATGACAGATATGGTATCAGAGCAGCCATGATAGAATTCTTAGCCTAGGTAGTTTAGGAGAGTTCTTAGATTAGTTTGGGCTGGACAAGTGACTACGTGTTCTTGTGACTAGGTTAAAATATGTTGAGAGCCCATACCTACAACGCGAGTTCCAATAATGAAAATACCGAGGCACTAGACAAGTTTTATAGGACTCTGGGGCTTATGACCCAAATGATGAAGGAATCGATTCCAACCCAGTCTACCCCTACAACAGAGCAGAATGATAGTAGCCTCATGGAGAGGTTTAGGAGAATGGCACCCCCAACCATTTTGGGGCATGGGGGAGTGGAGAAGGCTGAGAGGTGGAAGAAGCATATGGAGAAAATTTTAAAGGTGTTACACTACTCAAATGAGCAAAAATTTAGGCTAGGGGCCTTTATGCTAGAAGGGGAAGCAAAGTACTGGTGGGAATCGGTGAAGCAGACTTGGAGGGAGACAGGGACCAACATCACCTAGGAAAACTTCTTGACAGCATTTGACGAGAAGTACTTCCCCGAATCAGTTAAGGAAAGGAAGGAAGTAGAATTTATTAAACTCCAACAAGGGAGTATGACTGTTGAACGATACACCTCCCGGTTTGCAAATCTCTCTAGGTATGCTCCCCACATCATAAATATCGAGGTGCGAAAGGCGGCAAAATTTGAAAGGGGCTTGCGACTAGATATCAGGAGTAGAGTGATGTCGGCCAATATAAAGTCATACGCCCCTATGGTAGACCATGCCTTGAAGATGGCAAAATACTGCAAGGATTGCAGGTTAAGGAAGGAAGGATAATGAAAGCGGTGCCGTCGGGAAACTTTGGGAAGAAAACCCGGCATTTTTAGAGGAAAAATGCTAGAGGGAAGCCAAACCCACTTAACTTGAGGATTACGAAGAGCGTTTCAAGCAATATGGACACTGATCAACGCTTGATTTGTACTTATTGTGGGAGAAGCAACCACACTGTCGCAGAATGCTACCGAAAGAAGAATGTATGTCTAAAATGAGGCAAGCCTAGGCACTGAGCGAGGGACTTCCCTTTGATGAAGGCCAAGGATCATCTGAAGACCCAAGGTCGAGTGTTCGCACTCTCCGAACAAGAGGCCATCGACCTAGGTGATCAGATGTATGCTCTCAATTTGTAATATTAATGCTAAAGTCCTAATTGACCCTAGATCCTCTCACTCATTTGTTGCACCCCATTTTGCCCGTTACATGAATGTTGCACCTGCATGTCTCAATTATACTTTAGTAGTATCCATGCCTATGGGAGGCTCTATAGAAACTGATAGAATATATAGGTAGTGTAAGCTTAGAATTGATGGGTGCGACCTACCTATGGATCTAATCCACCTAGATATTCAAGACTTTGATGTGATTATAGGCATGGATTAGGTATTTACACACCATGCCACCGTCAGCTGCCATGAAAGATGGTAACCTTTAAATGGTCCAATCTAGCAGAAATACACTTCAGGAGCATTAGGGACAACTTTCCATTGCACCTCATCTCTGCCCTCCGGGCCTCTCACCTTCTGGTTAAGAAGTGTGAAGGGTACTTAGCTTATGTGGTTGAGAATCGGGGTGATGAGACCCAGTTGGAAGGGATACCAGTAGTAAAAGAATACCCTGAGGTGTTTCCAGAGGAATTGCCATCCCTACCTCTAAAAGGAAAAATCGAATTTGAGATAGAAGTAGTACCTGACACTGCTACCATCTCCAAAACCCCATATAAAATGGCTCTAGAGGAATTGATAGAGTTAAAAGAGTAGTTGTAGATATTATTGGATAAGGGATTCATCCGACCTAGTGTGTAGCCCTGGGGTGCACTGGTCCTATTTGTGAAGAAAAAAGATGGGTCCTTGAGATTATGCATTGACTATAGGCAGTTGAACCAAGTTATGGTGAAAAATAAGAACCCTCTACCTAGGATTGATGACCTCTTTGAACAGCTCCAAGTGGCCCAAGTGTTTTCGAAGATTGACCTCCGATAGAGTTATCATCAATTGCGTGTCATGGGGGGAGACATCCCAAAGACCTCTTTCAGAACTCGATATGGTCACTCTGAGTTTCTTGTGTTGCCGTTTGGGTTAACCAATGCCTCTGCTATGTTCATGGATTTGATGAATATAGTGTTTAGACCCTTCTTAAATGACTTTGTAGTGGTTTTTATCGATGAGGTGTCCATCAGCATTGTGTCAGACAGGGACACCAGATTCACCTCCATATTTTGGGCAAGTCTGCAATCAACTTTGGGGGCCAGACTTACATTAGCATCGCCTTTCACCTCCAAACAGATGGACAATCAAAGAGAACCATTCATACCTTGGAGGACATGTTAAGGGCATGTGTCACTGACTTTAAGGGGAGCTGGGAAGACCATCTATCTCTGATAGAATTTGCTTACAACAACAGTTTCCAAGCCAGTATTCAGATGGCACCTTATGAGGCCCAGTATGGAAGAAAATGTAGGTCACCTATCTGTTAGGATGAAGTGGGCGAAAGAAGATTATTAAGGCCCGAAATAGTTCAGATAACTTCCGAGAATATTGCCTTAATCAGAGAGCGGCTCAAGATAGCCCAAAGTCGACAAAAGAGTTATGTCAATAATCGTCGAAGAGACCTCGATATGGAAGTGGGGAATCGAGTCTTCTTGAAGGTATCACCAACTAAGGGTGTTATGATATTTGGTAAAAAGGGGAAATTGAGCCCACGATTCATTGGACCTTTCGAATTCCTGAAAAGAATTGGAAGCATGGCTTACCGGCTAGCTCTGCCACCTGAACTGGTCAGGTCCACAATGTCTTCCATATATCACTGCTGAGAAAATATCAACCTGACCCATACCATGTCTTAGAGTATGGACCAATCTCGCTCAAGGAAGATTTGACCTATGTTGAACAACCAATTGGGATATTAGACAAGACAGTCAAGTGTTGCGCAATAAAGAAATTCCTCTGGTTCGGGTGCAATGGCAGTATCATTCAAGGGAAGAATCGACATGAGAATAGGAAGATGAGATTAGAGAGAAATACCTCTACCTTTTGTGTTAATGTTAATATGATTTTGAGGACAAAATCCTTTTTAAGAGGGGAATGATGTAAGGACAACAATTTTCTCCCAATCCAAGGATGCGCACAGTGATGGAGAGCGAGACAGAGGCCTAGCACCATTTGGAGCATCGCCACGAGTGTTTAAGAACGCAGTGTCAACTATGTAAGAGAGACGCAGCGCCGACTGTGTAAGGAAGACACAGCACCGACTGTGTAAGGGAGACACAACACCGACTGTTAAAGGAAGACGCATCGCCGACTATGTAAGGGAGACGCAACGCCGACTGTGTAAGGGAGACGCAACGTTGGCTGTGTAAGAGAGACGCAACGTTGGCTGTGTAAGAAAGACACAACGCTGATTGTGTAAGGGAGACACAGCGCCGGCTGCGTAAGGGAGACGCAGCACCGGCTGTGTAAGGAAGACGCAGTGCCGGCTATGTAAGGAAGACGCAGCATCGGCTGTGTAAGGGAGACGCAGCGCCAGCTATGTAAGGAAGATGCAGCACCGGCTGTGTAAGAGAGATGCAGTGCCTGCTGTGTAACGGAGACGCAGCACCTGTTATGTAAGGAAGACGCAACACCGACTATGTAAGGAAGATGCAGTGCCGGCTGTGTAGAGAAGAGGTAGCGCCGACTGTGACCCAGCGTCGTCTGTGAAATGAGAGCAAGAAAGAGCAACGTCATACGTGAACTAAGAACACCGTTGGGACTGTCTTGGTCAAATGTAAGGCCTCCGCATATGTCAGCCACAATGAATCCCACCAACTGTGGGTACTTAAGCCTTTCCCCTCCCCTTTGACAACAAAGTCTCCCTCATTCTACCTTATACTCTCTCTCTCTCCCTAAGGAACTCATTGCCGCCCCTAAAGACAGCCAACGGGTGAAGGTGGAGGAAGCAAGAGAAAGTTGTTGAGGCTGATTGAAGACAACGTGAGATTCAAGGTAAGTGGGTTTAGTTTCTACGCATCCATTGTTTTGTGTAAAGATCAAATATTGAAAATGGGTAAGATGATAGAATGAAAATGTGAAGTATGAATATGAGATTGAAATTTCAGGTCTGTGCTTCTTAATGCCATGACTGATTTAACCATACAAATGATCTTGTTATTCATGGAGACTCATGAAATTTCTCAATGCGAGACTTGTTAACATGAACAAGGTTCCACGCCCAAAGTGTACCTTGGCCATGAAATATTAAGTGTTCTTTAAAAAGCATGTTAACTTGAGAATAAGAATTTCCAGAACAGTGAAATTTTTTGTATCAAAATGTTCGATACCCAAATGGCGTCGTCTATTGATTTGGGGTGCCATACAAGATCATATCTGATAATGGATCCCCGTTCAAGAATGACCATATCATCTAATTGGCCAGTCAATTTAGTGTCGATTAAAGGTACTCTTCTATGTACAATCCTAGTGCAATCGCCAATTGTGGAAGCCTTTAATAAAATCCTTTGCAATGTTTTGAAGAAAATCAATAAAGAGAGCCAACGAGATTGGCATGAAAATTACCTGAAGTTCTCTAGACATATTGAGCAACTCCAAAGAATTCCACCTCCACGACCCCATATTAATTGGTTTACGGAGCTGGAGCCGTCTTACCCCTTGAGGTCCAACTGCCCTCCTTAATGTAGCAGTCCATTACAGGCCGATAAAAGACGAACATATTAGGATACGAAATAACGAACTCGGTGCACTAGATGAGACTCATCGTAGAACAAAAATTGGAATTCTATCAAGCAAGGATGAGTAGAGAATTTGATAAGAACAGATAAGATTGCATCTTTCAAACCAAGAGATTTGGTTTTAGCTGTGGGATGGGCCTTACATCGTTAAAAAGTGTACTCCGTCGGAGCATACCTCCTAAATAAGGAAATAGGAGAGTATTACATGCCACCAATCAATGGGAGGTACTTAAAGAAAATAGTTTGCGATGCACGTCTTTATACTGCCTATCGCATAGTCTAAGCTACAAGACTTTAAAAAGTCTAGCATATAATGGGTCTTTTCATAGACCCTTAAAGCCAGATGAGGATATTTTGAAATGGATGCAATATAAAAGTTCATACCCCAAGACTATAAACTGATGGGTATAAAATTCCATATCTCAAGGCCGCAAAGTGATGGGTAAAGAAGTCCATCCCTCAAGACTAACTGATGGGTATAAAAGTCCATATCTTAGAACTATAAACTGATGGGTATAGAGGTCCATACCTCAAGACTATAAACTGATGGGTATAAAATACATATTGCATGACTAGAAACTGCTTGTAATCAGCTCTTGATATAGCTGCTTGGCGTTCCAATATATGCAATATAGATAAATTGCCATTCTTCGGGTACATACGCCTAACTTCACATATACATTTATATATAGTCCTGACGCTTGACTTTAAAGGGTTTCACTCATATTCCATGATATATTACTCTAAACTATTATGATATAGTCTGCTATGCACGACTCTATACTAGCTATCGTATAGTCCAAGCTACAAGACTTTAAACTGTTCAGCATATGACTGTTCTAGACCATCGAAGCCAGATATTGATGTTTGGAATGACCAATATGTTCTCCATATAAGTCCATACCTCAAGACTATAAATTAATGGGTATAGAAGTCCATATCTTAAGACTACATACTGATGAGTGTTACAGTCCATTATGCACCATAAACTGCTTATTATTGACTACATAGGCGGTTGCATGAGATACCAAAATATGCAATATATATGATTGTTCCACATAGATATGTTTATATAGTCCTGACGTATGTTTGTAAAATTATCCAAAAATGGTCCATCTCTGCATGACCCTAAATTTCCATTGATATAGTCTTGACATATGACTATAAACTGCTTCAACCAAGGTCTATTTTGCATGACCTTAAATTACCATATATATATAGCCCTGATGCATGACTCTAAAGGGCTCCACTCATAGTCCATGATATATGACTTTAAACTATTTATCATGTGGTCAGTGATGCATGACCTAAAATGGCCATCAATAGGTCCATGACGTATGACCTAAAACCTTGCGATACAGTCTTTCCTATAGAATTTTAAACTGCAGTGCCTCTTAGAGTCTTATCACTCTAAGCATTGTCTGCTCGTACTCTTTTTTATAAGAACATGGAAGGTTTTTATGTACAGTCTTTCATGTATGGCTATAACTATCTTGGGGTCTTTTGACTCTAAGGATCGGCTACCCATACTTGCTTTTTTTTCTTTAATGAGTGAGTAACGCTATAATGCAATCCTCCCTATTCCTGTTTAGAAACAATTGCCAAGACATGGTTCATTTTATCATGATGATGCTGTGAAAATACCTTTGAGATTTTGGAGCACGATGGGTGATTACCAAACTAAAGACAAAATGTACGAAGAAAGAGGAGGATGTTATACCCACAATCTGAAAGGTTGCACATCTCTTTTAGTTGCTTTTACCCTCTGTGATAGTCGGAGGGAAGTCACTGGTGTGATCCTTAGTACCCTTGATAGCAGTAGTAAAGTCGGGTTTTAGAGAGATGGATTATTGATGGATAAAATTTGGAGAAGTCATGGTTGTGATGTAGGTTGAATTCTCATACCCGTTAAGTATATATAGACCTCCATATGGAAGCCAAATCTCTCAGGAATAAGGAGTAATGATGATGATGTGTTGAGAAGTGGTAACTTGATCGCTATCTATCCCACGATTAATTTGAGGTTCTTAGGATAAGGGGAATGTTTGAGAGAATTAAGACATGCATGCATGGCCATAATGAAGGCGATATGTAATACGTAAAGTAACCCAAATTACCTGAAATCACACTCCTTTTGGGATTCTCCCATGCATACAACACCCGAGCCAGTTTTGTTGGGCGTATTTTCAGTCACATATAAGACTAGATACATTTTGATGGACACTTGATAAGATTGAAGGCTTGATTATAAGCGCAGTCTTTTGACGAATGTAGAATAATTGCCTTAAACAGAGGATGGATAAGTTATGAGCATGGTTCTTGAAAATACTCATTAAGATATGTACCTGATATGATATGAAGATATGATATGAAAATATAAAATATATGATATGCCCCGAGATTTATCTTATAAAGGCCCCAATATGCCTTCAGAGTCTTGGCTCGTCGATGTCCTTACTTACAACTAATAATAGCAGAGGGAATCAGATCATCTCAACATGGATAGATTTTAGGAAACATATACTCCTAAATGCCTCTTTGCAAGATATTGAAAATATTTGATATAATACCAATGACTCGTCAATCAAGCATGTTCAATTTTGACTTATGGTTGATGATAGAGGGTATTAAAACCAACTCATTGTGAGACAGGTTCTAGAATATATAAACTCTTAAGGCCCATATATGCCTCTCTATGTGATATGTGGAGGAATCTGATGTGGTATGATGCATCTTCCCAATCCACCATCAACTACACATGTGCATCGTGACTAATAGTTAATGATAAGAGATCATGAAAACTTTCCAATTTAAGACAATACTCTAGGATACATATACTCCCATGACCCGTATAAGCCTCTCCAAATGAAACCGGAGGAGTTTTGATGAGATATGATATGTCTCTTCTAATCCGTCGTCGGTTGATGATATAAGGGTTAACAGATGAGGCATAAGGGAACCTCGTCATATGATATCACAATGAGATGAATCATTGAAGATATACATAAGTCTAAAAATTATACAAATTGGGTAATATTCGGAGTTGGCTTAAACCCATCATCCATATACATAGTCAAGTAGGACATGCCATGACTGACGTCCCGAAACTTTAATGTTTTGTGATTGAACAAAGACTCTCGAGAAATCATACTTGAGGCATGATATCCCTCACTCTGAAGTTTTATATCATTCGGAGTTGGCTTAACCCATCATTCATATTCCCTGACAATTGAAGCCCTAAAATTTATGCGTTGTCTGTTACAGCTAGGATGACCCCTGGTCACCAAAATAGAGGTTTCTCTCTAGATATAAGGAATTTTCTTATGGGACAAGGACTGTTGAATTCCTGACTCGATGCCTTATCACCATTAAAAGGTGTGATGTTCTGTTAATCCCTATGGAGTGAGCTGTTGCATCCACTATATACTGGTTTTGCTGATGCAATTTCCAAAAAAAATAGGTTAATTAGGACGAATGAGATCTCTTTCTTCTATGATCTATTTAAAGAAGGAGTTAAACCATTGTGTTTATCTTTGAGTTCTCTTAAATCTCTTCAAATTTTATGTTAAATGGATCTACCATCAGGGGTGGTTGACGAATTACGCAGATATATCATAATTGTGCTTCAAAATTTTGACTGATGATCAATAAAGAGCAACAAAATCCCTATTTTCTCTCATGCGGTGTCCTTTCTAGATCTAGGAACTGCGAATTCGAAATTGAATATTATAAATATGAGCATTAACTGAAATATGTGATTATCACTAAAAGACACATTGGATTAATAGGATTGAATCATTGTGTTTAGTGTGAGATAGAGAGTGACTATATACATAGTGCGTGAAGAAACAATCCCATATATGATTGTATTTTAAAACATATATGATAGATAGAGTGAGAAGTTTTTCTTATTTTTACTTTGATACACTTGAAGCCCAATCTCAAAATAGCAGATTGAACAAATAGTATATTTGCATTTAAGTTTAGGTAAACGTGTTCATGCGCCCTGGGTATTGTGTTTCATTTCAGTGCATCGGTATATTTCCTTTCTTAGAATCAAATATGTAGGTTTCATGGCCCGAATCAAGGGTAATAAACCTAGTTGAGGCTTATGTAAATTATAACAGAGGATTAAACCTGTAGAGCATGTCCATTCCCAATAATACATATATAAAACTTATGTTTCTATGATATCGAATGCACAGGCGAATATGGCCCCGAGTGTGTTTCTCTTTCGTTATTTATTTAGAGTCTAATGTTCATTTAAGACATTTTAATCAATTTAAGCATCACATTTTCGGAGCATCCACCATGTCATGGTGGTTGTGAAGTGAGGGAATCCACAATGTCTCTAGGATTAGACGGTTTTAAAATAAATGAGGAAAATGGAATTTTAGGGGGAGAGTTACCCAACATCAAACCAGAATCTAGTGCTCATTCCATTCTTAATCAAAATCCTGCTATTTCTCATATGAAAGTGGTTTAAAATTATATATGTTCCTCTAGAGCGAGAACATTTAGAATTGGTTGTGGGACTCTTAATAAGGCTCTGCAGTAAATTAGGCCACATTTGCTGAAAATGATTTGCGACCATCGACTATCTAGCTGTGTGGTTCTTCTCCATCAACACTTAGTCATGCGTGCTAGATTCATGGATTTTAATCTTCCGATACCTAGGCTACCCATCCTGCCAATAAGATGATATGCCTCAGTCATTTAGGCTTTCTATAGTGTCATTTGGGGTCAAAGCTAAGAAAGTAGAATTTATTGCATTGTTGATCCCCCCTCAGATTGCAAATCCAAGAAGAGGTCCAAGAAGTCAATTTGCATTGTATTGCAAAATTGATGAAAGAAGTCCAATGGGAGTCCATTGGACCAGGAGCTTTGCCTCCTGGTAAGCCGAAAATTGCCTCTTTAATCTGATAATTCAAATGGGCACTCTAACCAGTGAGCTTGCTGGGGAGATAATTTTGTAAACAAAATGAGTTGTAGTAATAAGGCAGGTCTTTGGATAGCAGTAAAATCTTCTTTGAAGTGTTGAACAATGGCTTTCCTCAAAAGCAATTGAATGGGAAATTTAAACCCTGAGTGGAATTACTTCGTTTCGAGGCACTTGCTATCTTGTTGAAAAATTTTGGTATTTTTGACCCCCTCTTTGAGCCATGAAATTCTTGATCTCTACTTCCAGATTATATCTTTCTTCAATAAATAATCTAGTAAGGAAGCATTGAGATCAGCTCCCTGATTTTTCTGTTCTCCTGTTAGGTTAGGGCTAAAGTCTACTGGTCAATATAGGCGAGTTGGCCCGTAATGGAATTTATCTTGTCAATCAAAGTACCCAGGGAGTTATGGTGGCGACCTTTAAGCTTGTGTTTCATCATTCTACGTTTTTTGTCCACTTTTGCTCCAATTGGACTGTGTACTTTATTATTGCCCAATAATCCCTAATAGTAGTAAACAATTGTTTTTCTTTTTACCACATATACTCAAATCTAAAGGTGCTTGGACCGGTCCAAAAGGGACTATTAGTTTGTATGAGAGGCATGTGGTCTGAAGAAACCTTAGGAAGAGTTCTACTCTAAGAAGGGGATAAAAAAACTTATCCAATTAGGAGAGTGAGGGATAGGAAATAAAATGAATGGACTAGGTGAAGTTTGCCTCGTTAGTAGAAATATCAATAGAATTTGTGAAGCCATCTTATTATATTAAAGTTCCCAGCAATATAAAATAGTAAATGGTTAACAATGAGCATAGAGAATATATCATCCCAGTACATAGATCTTTCATATGACCCGTGGGGCCCATAAAGATTGACAAGCCACCAAGAAAAGCCCCCTTATGGTCCAAAAATAGAAATTATAGGCAACTTGCACTCGTACCTAACTCCCTAAACTTGAACAAAAGTAGTGTCCCATAAACTACCCAAACTACCAATAGAGGCAAAACTAAAAAAGTCCACATGGTGATTATTCCAAACCAATTTAAAAACCTGAAGCTCAGGGGAATGAAGTTTACTTTCCTATAAGAGCACGATATCCAGCCTTTCTTTGTGAATTAAGAGTTAAAGTTCCTTCTTGTTATTGTAGGGTATTTTGGCACGCTTGTATCCCTAGTGTGAATAATGAAGAAGCCAATTGTGACCTAGATCCATAGGTACTGAAAATGCATGTGGACTATGAAAATCCCAATCAGAATAAGCCTAATTTTGGAAGGATTTGAAAAGGTGTCGAATTGACCTCAAAAGGAATGAAATGATGGAATTTGGTGCTTTAAGAGAACCCATCAAGTGTCGTCCCATTCCGATCAAAATAAAGCAGATCAAGACGAAATTTACATTTCATAGAACCACTCTCTATCATGCAGAAAAGTACCTCATAACTGGAGCAATATTGTCAACGTCTCATATGAGTTCTAAACCACCGCTATTGAATTCGAAGGGCCAAAAACCCCTAGATACCAATTTTTTACTCATTTGAATGCTTCTAGACCATCCTAGGGCCAACTTACCCAAACTCGGTGGGTTTCACACTATTCACATGTTGTTTTAAAGAACTAGTTTCTATTTATGGAAACTGCTCCATTCAATTTCGGGATTGACTTGCAAAGCTCATAACTCACTCATTTGGAGGCTAATAGAGCCTAAATTTTAATTTTCGGTAGATCTCATCGAGCCGCACGTTTTGATATAAGACATAGCTCAAGTCGATATTAAGATTAAGAGAAGTTGGACTTCGAAACTCATGTATTGCAAAATACTTAAAAAGAGATATCCACCCATTCATATGGGCATATCTCAAAGCTCCGACATCGAGTAGCTTCAAATATGGGTCTGTTGTTACAGTTGTTTGAAGAGGTTCAATTTGAAGTAAGATTTGCATGAGATTGAGGTTGGGAAGGCACCCGATTTGAGTTCGCAAGAAGGCACATTTTTCAATCGTCAGAATCCCATTTCTAGCGACCTCCAAAATATACAAAGTGATCAAATGATCACCAAATTGAGGGGTTTTCATTGCAAAATAATCATGACAACTTCCCCTTCGATTTGTGATCCATAAAGTGATTGAAGACATCAAGATACGAGCTACATCAAAGATTCAAAGTTACAAGTTTATAGGTTTTGTCGGATTTTGAGATTGATCTCAAGACTTCATTTCAAATCCAATTTTAGGTATCAAAACGATCACCTCGGCACCACGATTGTTTCTTGTGGTGTTGGATAGTCCAAAAGCTCACCAAAATACTCCCCAGAGGGCTCTGAACCACAAGGAAGGCAAGAGGCCCATTTTAAGGAATGGTTTTGTTATTTTAATGAGTTGGGAGGGGAAAAACGGTCAATTTCCTACCAAAACGAAATTTGCTTTTAATTAAAGAAAAATGTATATTTCATTGTGTTATTTTGTTCATCCACCCATGTTTGGTGGAGATGATTATTGTATGTCATTTTTGACGTACTTTCATCACCCATGCGAATAAGGGGAAAGCCGATGACAGCTTGGTCCTGCAGGTACACCAGACACTCATGGACTAATGTTGTACTGAAAAATGAAGCCTTGGGCCACATGACCTAGGTGCAGTGCCATCACACCAAAGAATGACCCTTCAATTGTAGCCATATGCTAGCGGCTATAGAACTGTACCAGGCCACCACCAGTGCACTAAGAAGGGGTCTACGACCATGCAGCCTTGCAACTTGCAGGTTTCACATTAGCGTAGTGCGGCTTCACCAAACAAGTCCCTGGAAATGGGGACTGCGACAACACCTTCCGTCAGCACCTTCGCCACAACACCTTCCTTTGAAACCGGAGAAAGCTCAAAATTTGATATGTTCTAGATCACGCTAGCCCCGTCATTTTGACCTTTGGCACACAGTGTGGCGTGACCGGGAACCGCAGTGCTCCGAGGAAGGTGTCCGCAAAACCAGAGGGAGAACCAGGTTTGAAGGAGAAGAAGCCTCAAATTTCGTGAAGCATAGATCGACATCCAAACCTTGGATCACCGCGAAGACGAGTTTAATGCAGCTACCTCGCAAAGAGCTACATACTGGTACAATTCTTGCATTCAATCTAAGGTCCGATGAATGCAAGTCCTCAGGTTACCAGAGAAGTGAATCTTGTCGGTTGCCAGAATCCCTTTTTCTTGTAACCTCCCAAATTAGGAAAATGCACGAACCAAGACCAAATTAGCCCAAACTTGGTACAAAATGACTACAACAACTTCCTCTCTGACTTGCAAGTATAGCCAGGAACTAGAACAATGCAGCTCAAAGAAGCATTGGCAAATGATGTTCACAAATCTGGCTGGGCTTTCACCCCAGGGGAAGAGGCCATCACAGCACAATTAAATGGCATCCAACTGCTCATAATCGAGAGAACATTGAAGATATGCTTCTAAAATAGTTGAACCATTGCCATAACTTGCAGAACAAGCTTCCAAGGTCTCGCCATGACAGAGCAGCCTGCATGTAGGAACAATTTCATCATTTGTTCAAAAGATCTCAGGGACATTTTGGTCATTTGTACCTAATTTTATGGTTTATTTCTCATTTCTTAAATTGTAATTAAGCTTGGCATTTGAGCGTTCACCCCTGTTTGGTGAATCCTCTATATAAGCAAGCTTAACCCATCTGTAAATGGACCTCTTTTCTCAAGCCTCAATACACCCAAAGGCTGGGAAGAATCAAGGCTAGATTGCACTTGCCTCATTAGCTTGTTTTCCCTTATCAGTCTTCAATCCTCGGGGGAGAGGAGAGAGAGAGAGAGAGAAGATACCCCTAAGGGTGCAGTCCCGTGTGCACCTCAATCGCACAGGTAATCTTCCCTCTCTCTTAAGCTGAGTCACCCCTTCTCTCTCTGTCACTCTCACCTTCACACATGACCTCATCCACGAGGCAGCCCGCATCCGCCTGCAAGCCCGTGGACGTGAGTAAACCCATAGGTCTCCCTCGAGTTTCCTCATGCCCCCTTTAGCGGCCAGCCAATCCCCTCGGGAGGGTGACCAAGGAGGAGGGACGTTCAGATCCCATTCCAATAGCTTAGAGAGAGAAGAGAGAGGTTACGAGCTTGAAAAGGGCCGCCGTCCAAACCGCACTGACAAGCGACCAGAGGGCTTCGTAATTGCTCTAAGAGGGCTATCAGCCCAGGCGTGTCCCCGAACCCCCAAGTAGCGTAAAGAGCGTCCTTGCTCCAGTCATAAAATCCCTCTCACCGTCGATGCCTATCGGCAAGGAGGAGGCCCTCGCTCGCACCACGCGACTGACCTCTACGATTGTTCAAGAGAGGTTTCCGCCTCCTGACTCGAGGGAAACCAGTACCCACTGACATCAACTAGCAACTTCACTAGGGACTAGCCACCCTACCGTTGGCTCGAGCTGCCTTCAGGTACCAACCTCTCTTTCTTCTTTCTCTACTGTTGATATGAGATTCCTTTGTCCCTCCTTCATTCGGGTTGATGATTTCTACATCCTCGTACCCGCGGCCTCACTCGGGGTTAGCGGACCATTTGGCCTTGTCTCCCCTGCATGTTCCTTGTGCAGCATTGCTACCCCTGCATGTTCCTTGTGCAGCATTGCTGCCCCTGCATGTTCCTTGTGCAGCATTGCAGCCCCTGCCATTCTGGTCTCGCCCAGGAAAGTTCGAGGCACGGGCCGTCAAGCCCCTAGCCCATCCTCCTCCAGCCCCCTTAATACCCACTGCATGGGTGGCACTGCGCCCGCCCCCTCACAAAAGCACCCTGTCACTGGCAGGTACCTTACCAATCACGCACCTTTGGGTGGCCCTCGTGCTGCTATTCCTCCAAGCTCAGTTCATTCTAACAAGACCACCATGCCCCCGGGTAGCTGAACGGTGACCCCACCCATGTCACACAGGGGTGTCACTAACACTGGCACCCCCACAAACACACCACCCGTCGACAGCTTCTATGCTACCCCACGCGGCTAATCGACCGCACACTATTGCAGATCAATGTACTTTCAAAGCCCACACAAATAAGGAGAGAGATGGTGACAACTTGGTCCTGCTGGTTCACCAGACACTCGTAGAATAATGTTGCACCAAAAAATAAAGCATGAGGTCTTTTGACTTGGCTGCGGCGCCATCACACCAAAGGACCCTTCAACTATAGCCCCATGCCAGCGACTGCAGAACTATACCAGACCACATCCATTACACTCAAAACGTCGAAAAACCCCCGAGGGCCAAATTTGGGCTCAATCGGACCTCCTCGAAGGGATCTACGCCCCTACGGTCTCGTAACTGGCCTATTTCACACTAGCACAGTGCAGCTTCACCAAACTAGTCCCCAGAAATGGGGACTGCGACAATGCCTTCGGGCAACAGCTTCATCAACACACGACACCTTCCATTAAAGCCAAAGAGAGCTCAAAAGCTAATATGTCCTAGACATGCTAGCCTCGTCATTTTGACCTACGACACACACTGCGGCATGACTGGAAATTGCATTACTTCGAGGAAGAAGATGCCCACAACACCAGAGGAAGAACCATGGTTCAAAGGGAAGAAGCTTTGGATTTTGTGAAGCACAACAACCTCGCAAAGAGCTACACATTGGTACAACTCTTGCATTCAATCCAAGGTCCGATATATGCAAGTCCCCAGGTCACCGGAGAAGCAAATCCTATCGGTTGCGTGAATCCCTCTTTCTGGTAACCTCCCAAATTAGGCAAACGTGCAAACCAAGACCAAATTAGCCCAAACTTAGTGCAAAACGACTATGACAACATCCTCTTGACTTGAAAGCATAGCCAGGAGCCAAAACAACCCAGCTTGAAGAAGCTTTGGCAAACAAAGTTCACAAATATGGTCGGACCTTCACCATGGGAAAAAAGGCCACTACAGCATAATTAAAGGGCATCAAAATGCTCACAAGCGATAGAACATTGAAGATATGCTTCTGAAACAGCTGAACCATTGCCCAAAGTTGCAGAGCAAGCTTCCAAGGTCTCGCCATGGCGAAGCAACCTGCATGTCGGAACGGTCTCGTCATTCGAGCAAAAGATCTCAAGAACATTTTTGTCATTTGCGCCTAATTTCATGATTTATTTATAATTTCTTAAATTATAATTAAGCTTATCTTTTGAGCATTCATCCCTATTTAGTGAATCCTATATATAAGCAAACTTAACTCACTTGAGGAGAGGCTTTTCTATCAACCTCCAATACCCCTAAATGCTAGGAAGAATTAAGGCTAGATTGTGCTTGTCTCATTCGCTTCTTTTCCCCTTGAGAGCCCCTATTCCCTGCGGGAGAGGAGAGAAAGAATGACAAAACCTTGAGAGAGAGAAGATACCCCTGAATGTGTGATCACGCATGTACCCCAGCCACACTGGTCATCTTCCCCCTCTCCTAGGCCGAGTCACCCCTCTCTCTCTTTCTCTCGCTCTCCTCTTCCCAAGTGACCTAACCCGCGTGACAACCAACGTCTGAACGTTAGCCCGCGGACGTCAGTAAATCCACAGGCCTCAACCCTTGGGTTTCCCCACACCCCCTTTAGCAGACGTCCAGACCCCCCACCCTACTGGAGGGTGACCAAGGATGAGGGACATTCAGATCCCATTCCAACAACGTAGAGAAAGAGATCGAAGAGAGGCTGTCAGCCTGTAGAGGGCCCCCGTCCAGACCGTGCTGACAAGTAGTTGGAGGGCTTCGTAATTATTCTAAGAGGGCTATCCACCCGGGCGAGTCTCTGCACCCCCCAAGTGGCGTAAAGAGCATCCGCGCTCCATAAGCAGGAGGGCTCATGCACACCGACACGCTGGACATCCGCGGTTGTTTGAGAGAGGGTTTTTGCCTCCTGACCCGAGGGAAACCAGGACCCCACTGACATCAACTGACGACTCTACTGGGGACTCATCAGCCTATCGTTGGCTCGAGCTGTTTCAGGTACCAACCTCTCTTTCTCCTCTCTCTACTATTGTTATGGGATTCCTTTGTTCCTCGTTCATCCGGGTTGGGGATTTCTACATCGCCATACCCGCGCCCTCACTCGGGGTGAGCGGACCATTAGGTCTTATCACCCCCACATGTTCCCTATGCAGCCTCGCTGGCCCTGCTATCCTGGTCTCAGCCAGGAAAATTTGGGGCACAGGCCCTCAAGCCCCTCTCCCCTCTTTATCTGATTTTAAGGGCCTTAACATCCACTGCACGAATGATGCTATGTTCATCCCTTCACAAAAGCACCCCATCACTGACGGGTACCCTCCAGTCACACACCTCAGGGTGGCCCACATGTCATCATTCCTTCCCACTTGGTCGGTTCTAACAAGGCCATCATGCCCAACAGCTCTTCTACAAATGCTTCTATGAAGCAGAGCTGGATGTGCACGCCATAGAGCTCCTCACCATGGCCCAAAACTCGGATGATTTGGTAGACCAGTACACTCAAAGGTGGATGGACCTCGCAATGTGCCAAAGTAACCCCATGGTTGAGGTGGAGGTCGTGCAAACATGCATCGGGAACATGAGGAGGGAAATTTCCTTGCATGTAGAAGCCTCCAAACCCACTACCTTCTCCAAAATGATCACCAAGGCAGCAAAAATTGAAAGCCTGCTGAAGCATCATGAAGGAGACTCAACTCAAACCTCAGAAGGTCGCCAACCGCGAGGTGGCAGGACTAACCCCTGCACCCGTAATTCAAAGAATTTGATCAATGCTATAGTTACCACCACCTCCCAGCCCACATCCAATGCGGCACCCCTGCCAATGTTGGACAGCTCCTGGGGCCTACGGTGGAGATTTCGCAGGGTGCCTCTGCCACAAAGCCCAACGAACTGAAGAGTTCAAGTGGGGCCTCAATCAGCAGTATAGCATCAACAAGGTTTGGGTGCCAACCCTCTTGAGAATGTTGATTAAGTAAGACATGGTGGTCCTCCCTCTTAGTACACGGCCAAATCACGTGGAATGGGTTGAACACCCCAACTACTGCGCCTTCCATTAGATGTTGGGACACCCCATGGAGGATTTCTTCCAGCTGAAAGATTACATCGAAGCCGCGATCAAGAAAGGAAAATCAATCTAAAGGACCTCAAGAAGGCCTTCAAAACCCTCGAGGCCTATAATATGGTCACACTCCACGAAGAGTCGGTTGACGAGGTCCGCAAAATTAAGCTTCCACCATGCTGGCTCCCCGCTCTCTTTAACGTGTTAGTGCAACATGAGATGCTAGTGCCCCGCTCCTAAGAGATAAGGGCATGCTCGCAATAAAAGCCAAAGTCCATGGTGCCGCTACCACTAGTGGAGTAGTTACTACCTATCCCATTGTTGGGGGTTCCAAGCCATCCTTCAAGGGTATATCCAGGATGGATAGATGGCCCTCATTGACTGACAGCCTTCGCTTTGGGGCAGGGACCACCACAAGTTTCACCACCCCCAACTTACGAAGGGACAAGTTCGGAGCTTCGTCACCAACACCTACGAGACTCACACCGACCGCGCTTCGATGCCGTGGGAAGTTAACCATAGCCACAGAAGGGTGAGAAGCGCTAGGAGAAATGCAGCTTGCCATGCAGACGTGACACCCGTGCTCCAAACGCTGAAGCCCCATCGGACCAGGGCAGGAAGGCACGACAGGGAAAACCCAGGTACGCCAATTCGCAACTCCAAATCTCTCGATATCTAGTCGAGGCAGGGGTGTTGCCCCCTTCTCCCACCTTGCATGACCTCATCCAAAGGCGCCTCTTTGCCGAAGGAGGTCGCTGCACCATCGTAAGAACCGCTCAGAGTTCACCCTACGGCGGCATGGAACCCTAAAGGCGTGCACTACCGTCAGTCTCAAAGGCGGGACTCTAAGCAAGACTTACTGTGGTCATGGGGGTATGATTCTAAAACTACCCTCTCGAAAAAAAAAAAAAAATGCAAGAGTCATGAACGAAAACCCGGGCAGGCGTTTGTGGCAATCACATTAGAATTCAGGGCCCTTCCTAGTAGGCTCCTAAATTCACTCTCTCCTTCCCTTTCTCGAAGAAGGTGAGAGGAAAATTACAAAACAAGGGCACGAAAAAGAAACCTCAATGCATCAAATGCGAAAGAATAAGAAAAATGGTTGTCTTATTCACATACAAAAGAGGTTACAAAATTCACGTGGGCCATCAAGGCCCATACACAAAAATAAAGGGAGGAATGTAGAAGGTATCAAAAGCAATCGAGCGCCTCCTGCATCTTTGCTTGTAGAACCTGCACCTCCCCTAGTGAAACCCGCACCTCTTCCTCATTGTGGACAATGTCCCCAGCAACTGACGTGGACACTGCAGCAACCGCCCTCGCCTCTGAGTTCAACTCCTCCAAACGACGAGAATGTGTGGCCATCGCTTCTTAGTAATGCTCACGAAGCTGCATCGAGTCAGCCAGGCGGGTATGGTTCCAAGCGACCTCATCCTCGGAGGTCTGGATCTCTCAGCACACCTCTGCTTCCTCCCTCACAAGTTGGGCATAACAGGAGGCAATCCGCTGCTTCTTTTCCTCGAAGTCTTTTACGAGGGCTTGCTTAGTGACCAAGCTTGCCATCAAAGAGGTCAGGTGTGCCTCATTGGTCGTGTGCAGTAAGGTCTTGCGTAAAAGGGCCTCAGCTACCCAATCCGTGAGATTTTGTAGAAGCTCTTTCAATCGGCTAAGGGCCTCTGTGCCGGGGTCCACGACCTGCAAGCTAACCACACAGGCCTCGACGCTCTCGATCCCCTCTTGAAAATCAGAAAGTGGGTATTCCTTAAGCCAATGAAGCCCCGTCTGAAGCATGCACCTTACGGTTAGTGCCTTAGAGCCCGACCCTGACAAAGCTGGAGTCGGGGAATTTAGGGAAGCAGATGGGAGCACGTCCGTAACTACCCCCTCAGATCCAGTGGCCAAAGGCTCGAGAGGTGCAGACGAAGGTTCATCGACCTCATACTAACTCTCGATGCCAAATGACAACAACGCTAAAGGAAAAGGCTTCGCCTTGATGTGCTTGACTGCTATAAAAGAAGCGCAGGTGGGTCAAAAAAAAAAAGAGAAAAGAAAATGGGGTGCCAGCATGCACCTGGACCCAAGCAGCATTACTTGGAGGAGGAGTTGAGCTTGTGCCAGCCATGGTCCCCAACTAAAACGATGTTTGGATAAAGGTGAATGCTGTAAGGGAGGCCTGTGCAGAAAGCATGAAGGATGCTAGCCTTTATTTTTACTTAGGGTAAAAGCCTTGGGTAAAAACGAAGAACAACAGCCCCTCCCTTTGTATAGCCCACCAGCTAGGAGGGTAAGTCAACCAGCAACCCATCCTCGAATCACGAGGGAACCGGCAGCACGTGAAGCGAAGCATCAATGGCAAGACAGCAAAGCACCGCTGACGTACATACCGAAGCATTGCATGAGCGAAATCACATGCGTCCCACAGTATGGATGTATGAACAGCACATGAAGCGACGTGTTGCCCATGCGAAAGATTACGCTCGGTCTTGAGGAAACACTAAGGACAGGTACTCGAATCATCATATGCCATCAACTCCACCTACCTCATCCAGCTTTTACTACTTCGCTTGCATGACACGACTCATCGGAAACGGCACACTTACAGTAGTCCAAAGGTCGCACAAGCATGAAAACTTGCCCCACTCCAAGCACCTTGGGGCACGCTACTGCGCTTCCCGGGCTAGCAAACCTTGTTCCTTGTCTTGCCCACATGCACAGGACCTTCCACTGTCCTCAAAAAAACAAAAATTGCTGGGTCTTGCGAAAATTAGCAATGATGCATTCCTCAAGGGTTGGGATGAAAACCTGCAAGGGCATCCCAACCATCAAACAAAGGCAAGCAGCAGTTGCCCCACGGGCACAACAGGCATCCCATCGGCCATTCCTTACCCTCACCGCTAGAAGGGGTAAGAACTGTGCCGGCCCAAAAGAAAAATGAGATTGGCGAAAGGCAACAACCTGCGGCTAAGCCAAAAAAGGAGATTTATTTTATGACTCTGAAAGATTACATAATCGTGGTTATAGGAAACGGTAGGTATGAGGAAGTATGACCATCCTGAAATGAGTCTCCCGCCTTCCAAGGACGGGGGGGGGGCTCCCCCCTTCGTTCGATGAGGAAGGGAAAAACTCGGGCGCTGGTCGGTGGGGGAAATACGAGCCCTAAGCCTAGACCAAGCGCCCCCAACAACAGTGACAACATGCCCTCCGCGCCTTACACACGGCCGCGGGCATCACACCATGGGTCCCGTACAAATAGAGGGGCTTGAGAGTTACTAGCCTGCCCTCTGGCATAGATCCATCGTCGCCTCCACACAGCCGAAGGTTTTCGTCCGCATGCCTAATGCTCGGACGGACTCCAGAAGCCAGCACTAGGCAGCCAGCCTCTGCAGTGGACATGGCTCCCTTGCTAAATTCTCTCAACAAAATGAAGTCTACGCGCTATCTCCACCCTAAGGAGTACCAAGCAAGGAACATTGCCAGAACATGTGGAAAAGTTGTTCTCACGCTCTCCTACCTAGCCCCTTTTGTTATAAAGGCCTTAGGCTCATCAAACCTCGTTGCCACCTGGGCACCACGCCGCCCAACTAGCCAGCCACAAGTCATCACAATGGTGCCTCGATCGACCGCCACTTTTAAATCCCCTCATGCTTGACCTTCCAGGCGTTACTCAAGAATCGTCAAGGTGAAATCTAGCGCCACCTTACTGCCAACCTGGCATCATCGACAAATCATTCAAATGGATCTTGGGCTAGGCCCTGCCTCTCAGGTGGCAATCTCTCTCTGACCTTGCATTGGCCCCCAGACGCCTCGACAGCTAAGGGCTGCCTTCTCGGGCAAACCCCTCGGGGGTGCCTTCGACACTGCACCCCCCGCAGGTGCCATCTCCACTGCACCCCTCGCGGGTGCCTTCGACACTGCACCCCCTGCGAGTGTCATCTCCACTGCACCCCTCTTAGATGCCTTCGATACTCCACCCCCTGCGAGTGCCTTATCTCCACTCCACCACCCCTGCGGGTGCCATCTACTCAACCCCCTGCAGGTGCCATCTCCACTCCACCCCCCGCAGGTGCCTTCAACACTCCACCTTGCCATGGGTGCTGTCAGCAACACACTTCCCGCAAATGCTGCCATCATCAACCCCACACAAGCACACCTTGCTCGAGTCGCAACAAAACCACCCTCTTCGAGGCAACACCCCTTCATGCACAGTTACACCCAGCCTCGACCACCTACCTCTACATCGGTCATATCTCACTCGTCATGCCGCAGTTACAACAATATTTACAGGGGGTGAAATCTATTCAACCAGCGTAATTGAATGAATATTTTCTCACATTTGTTTTGGTTGGAGTGGCTTAGCCTTGGTTGTTGGGTCCTTTAATGGCCAATACTATGCTCTTTATGCCTAACTCATGGTTTGCTTTCAATTTTTAATAGTCAAGGCCAAAGTCTCAACATGCAATGAAAAATAATGGAAAGTCGATAGTTGTATACTGCATCCGATGGTGTCAATGAGATATCTTGTTTTTAACACAATGACTTTCCTTTGTACATATAGTGGATGTAACTATGAAGCTCTTTGTTTGCAAGATGTTTATCATGAAAAACTCTGAATAGGGTATCCATGAGGATTTATCGAACAAGGCTAGTGGAGGAAGAGAGTGGGGGTCACTAAGAATGAACAGTCAGTGAGGGACTTTGGTGATGCTCCACGTTAAGAATGCATTGCTCACATTAGGTTTCAGCTTGGGCAACCCAAAATTTTTGCAGGGAGAAGTCACATGATGCTTAAGTTTAACCTAAGCATCAATAAAGACAAGGCTGCTAAGAATATCGATATACCTTCGCTTGAGGAGGATGGCTACGACGAGACCAAGATGAAAAAAACTTGATTATATGGCATCTGAGGACCTCTCTCTCTCTCTCTCCCTCTCTCTCCTCCCCCCCTCCCCCCCCTTGACTCAGAAATCGAATTTTTTTTGTTATTTTTGGAGAGGGATAATAAAAAATATTGGGTTGTTAATATCATTGGGTTTATAAACAGTGATGTTTTTGAAACTCTCTTTTAATGACTGAAAATGAAATGAATTGAATTATATTCTTTGGACGTGTACCTATTAACCTATTTAGCTTTTTTAAATCTATTTGAATGTTAATCTTTAAAAAGTGTGTTCCATACTCTAAGGTGGAAGGGTTGTTATTTCTTTACTCTAGGGTGAATGAACCACACAATTTCAGCATTAATGGTTCCTCTCATGCTTTATTATGCAATCTTTTTTAACGTTGTGCTAATCTCTATGGACTTTGACGCAAGGGTAGGTGCATATAAAGATTAGTAGAGAGAGAGAGAGAGAGAGAGAGAGACTATTGTAAGATTAATAATTCAATATACATAGAGGTCTTTTGATTTCCACAAATCCAACTTAGAGTGCATCCTTTGTAACACCAAGTCGTAAACCGACTTAGGCAATCCATGATCTAAAATGGGAAGCTCTAGATACTTAATTGGAAATTCATCTACTTTACATCCCAAAAGATTCGCTAATGAGACCACCATCTCACCCCCACAAGCCACCCCTATAATCGAAGTTTTCACAAAATTAACTTTGAGACCAAGACCGACTTTACTGTGAAGAGTCTCAGGTTTCTCTAAAGAGACTTAGTGTCCATTAATCATATAAATATAGTGACTTGGCTTTTATAGACAAATTAGAAATCAGAAAATATAGAAATAAGTCACAGTTTTCCTATACTTTACCCAGACTTACCATAAATACAAGATATTGTATCTACCATTCCTAAATATACATATTACAATATATACCTTCCATATTAACCAGGTAAACAATATATATTTTCCTTTCACACTCCCCTCAAACTCAAGATGCTATGAGATAGATCAGCTGGAGTTTGAATATTAATTGGGTAAACAAGCAGTTGGAAGTTCAAGTGTATAGCATGACCAATAGATGCAGTGGTTGTCATGCTCAGATTGCTTGATCAACAAGTACATAAAGTAACAGTGAATCAACAATCCTCAGGAACATACGACCTCAAGAACTAAGGGCCACATCAGAGTAGGCTCGATCAATTAAAAAAACAATTCCATAGAGGAAAACAAATTAGAGAGTCGAAAACGACTCAGTAGAGAGGCAGATTCGAGACTCAAACACGACTTAGACAAGAGTCAAAACATAACTTGACAGACGTTGCACTGACTGGGTGAGCAACATACTTGCCTTGAAAATCGGTGACAATGTTTCAAGGGTGAGGAATGGATACAGTTAAGATGAATCTGGCTCTGATAACATGTGAAGAGTTTCAGGTTTCTCTGAAGATACTCAATGTCTATTGATCATATAAATATATAGACTTATCTTTTATAAAACAAATTACATATTAGAAAATATAGAAATAAATCACGGTTTCCCAATACTATACCCGAACTTACCATAAATATAAGATATTTTATCTACCGTTCTTAAATATACAGGTTACAATATATACCTTCCATATTAACCAGGTATACAATATATAATTTCCTTTCATATTCCTCTCAAACTCAAGATGTTATTAGAGAGATCAGGTGGAGTTTGAATACTAATTGGGGAAACGAACAATTGGCACTTCAAGTATATAGCATGACCATTTGATGCAGTGGTTGTCATGCTTAGATTGCTTGATTAACAAGCACTTAAAGCAGCGGCAGATCAACAAGCCTCAGGAATAGAAGACTTCAGGAACAGATGACATCAGGAACTAAGGGCCACATCAGAGTAGGCTCGGTCAATCAAACAAAAATTCCAGAGAGAAAAAACATATTAGAGAGTCGAAAACGACTTAACAGAGAAGCAGATCTGAGACTCAAAACATGACTCAGCAGTGAGTCGAAACATAACTCGACAAACATTACACTGACTGGGTGAGCAACATACTCGTTTTAAAAATCGACGACAATACTTCAAGGATGAGGAATGAATGCAGTTAAGATGAATCTGGCTCAGGTACCATGTGAAGTGTCTCATGTTTCTCTGAAGAGACTCAATATCTATTATCATATGAATATACAGACTTGTCTTTTATAAACAAATTATAGATCAGAAAATATAGAAATAAATCACAGTTTCCTATCCTATAGCCAGACTTACCATAAATACAAGATATTGTATCTACCCTTCCTAAATATACAAATTACAAAATATACTTTCCATATTAACCAGGTGTACAATATATACTTTCATTTCACATTCACAACAAATCAACATTCTCCTAATATTAAAAAATTGATCTGCAGAAACTTCACAAAACAGAAGAGTCATCAACATATTGTAGATGCCTAATCTGCCGACTATTGATCATGACTTAAATCCATTAAAATGATTCTTATTTACCACATTCATAATACATTGACTAAGAGCCTCCCCCATAATAGTAAAAGTAATGGGGACAAAGGAGCATCTTGTCTCAACTCCCTAGATACTTTAAGAATACCTTGTAGACTCCCTTCAACTATAATAGAGAAATGAATGCTCAACAAACAACCATTGATCCATCGACACTATTTCTCCCCAAACCAATGTATTTCAAAACTTCCAATAGCACATTCTAATCCACCCGATCATAGGAATTTTTCAAATCTAGCTTTATCAAAGCACTAGGCCCACTCCTAAGACTTCTTGAATGGATATACTCCTAAGCTAACCCCATCAGTAATAATTCACCCATAAATGAAAGCCGACTGAGGACCCATAACCACTTTATTCAACACTCATTTCAATCTATCTGCCAAATTTTCTGTAATGATCGTATACAAGCTTGTCAACAAACTGATAGAATGAATATTTGACATCCCCGAGATAGAACTTTTCTTTTGAATCATTATATAGATTGAGTTTATCGCTTTCTTCAAATAGCCTCTAGCTAGAAATTCACTTCCCATCATCATTAAATCCATCTTCACTACATTCCAAAATTTTTGAAAAAACCTTAGAGGAAAGCCATCAAGTCCTGGAGCCGTATCTCCAAGCAAAGAAAAGAAAACCATTTCACGCGAACCAAACGCGACATAGAATATTGCATCTTATTTCCCATCTAAATTTCTCGAAATATCATTTTCTTTTCTCTTATACTTTCTTCCTTCAAAACCCGCCTCTTCACGTAAAATAAACCAGAGATAAGAAAATAGGATCTAGAGAGTTAGAGGAGTGGTCTTAGTTTATCCAAAACAAATTAAAACAAGATGAAGAAAAGCATTTTACATATTATTGGGTGGATTCCACCTAAGTCTATGACATTCCTTTCCGAATAAGAAAGCACATCAAACAAAGCAATCTGTGTCTGAGCAAACTAATAAATTGTTGAATTTAAGAAGTACCCTAATTTTAGGATTTCAAAAAGCAGAAGAAGAAGATCTTAATGGTGTGGTTTGTATAACGACTTTAAACAATCTAAGTAAAGTGTACCTCTAAATCTTGCTATAAGATGCAGTTTTGGTATCCAAAACCGTTATGATGACCTAAAAAACTATTTTCAACTTGAGTTATGAAATTTAAAGCTCCAAATATAGAATATATTAAATAGATCTTTAAAAACTGAAAAGGTTTTAGAATATGGCTATGTAGTTAATATGTCAAAAGATGCACAACTTTTTACAACTTGCAATCTTCTTCTTTAATATATATGCATATCGAGGTGGAGATGATCAACTCTAGGGTACTTCACCACCAGAACAACCTCTTCGACTAGATTCTTGAGGTGCATTTTGTTTCTACACTATAAAGTTGACACTTTATATAAATTTTTTAATCTATAATATATCCAATTTTATTTAATGAAATATTTGTAAAAATATCTTTCATCCATCCATTCACTTTCTCACATGCAATTTAAATACATTAATTTTTAATATAATAATATATGGACCTGGTTTCTATGCTCCCAAGCCCGCATATGTAGAAATGCAGACCTCTTAATAAATCCATTTTTGAGATGGAGTTTTATATTTAGTTTTTAAGAACATTTAATCTCTATTATGGAGATCATAAATATGAATAAATAAATAAAATTTAAAAACATGAAATAATAATTCTAGTAAGGAAACATTTGGACCAATAGTTTCTATTGTTTTCAGTAGGAACACCTACTTGCATCCATCTTTAAGATGGATGCTTTATATTTTCTAGACCGCATATGTAGAAATGCGGTCCAGCCCGCATGAAAAAAAATTTCAGAATATATTTAGATAAGGGCAATGATTTCATGCAACCATTGTATAGTAATATGATGCAACAACCTTAAAAACCATCTTATGGCCATTTGTTTGATCCAAAATTTGAAATATACACTCTTTTTATTCTAATGAACAATCACAAAAAAGGAAAATTTGAAAACACAACCTAGAAAGTATTTTTTTAGCCCAATTTAACATAGGTTGTTCCTTTTGGTGAGATGTTTAAATCTAGGCCTTAGAAGGATTTTTTCTTTTCCAATTTTTTTGGACTGCTTTATTATCATTAGATGAACAAT